>CM032627.1:10075352-10603873 GCA_019097785.1 Fraxinus excelsior | reverse complement strand
TCTTTGCAACTCATTATCAGAGAGATTCGTGACTTGTTGATCCATTAATTGCACAACTTGGAGAGGCTCCATCACAACAGATACAAATCGATGATGTGAATATGTTAAAGGAATTTCTTCATGTAGCAACTGCCTGACAGTAGATTGAGATTTTAGAATGATCCTCTGTGGCTTGTATGAGACAACACCAAAGCATGTTATATCTCCATCTGTTACTTCTAGTGAACCAGATGCGTTAAAACAAGTCTGCCATTCGATCTGCCATTCGAAAGGCAAGTATATAATAACTAAATTAGTTGTGCATTTTCAAAAGCAGAAATATAGTAAGGACGAATCACATCATAAAGAGGAATCGCACCAGCATCCGCATCAACATTGTCTTTCCCACCCCACTCTCACCAAGCACAACAATGATACGATCATCATTAAGTTCACCCTCGATAACCTCAAGCCTGAAATTTCCCCGAGTTCCAGTAAAGGTTGGGTATTGAAATGGTACATCATGCATCCTTGGCGTAGCATCATTGAATAATTCCTCTTCAACCTGGAGAGTAATAGTTTATATCAATGTCTTCGCTAAAAAAAAAAAAAAATCTGTTGCCAGCAGATAATCAGAGGTTTACCCCAAACATGAGAGATACCCCAAATATGAGAGATTCATCCCGAATTCGTTGATTTTCTATGGGAGCAAATCCAGCTAGAAAAATATTAATTCCTTCTCTGGCCAAGTATGGAAGGGTTAGATCACCATATCCACCAGGCTTCCCATAAAGGCAGCAGATGGAGTCCGACACATACTCCAACATGCTGAGATCATGCTCCACAACAAAAATATAGCTGATAGAAAAATATGAACCACTTAAAGCCTCATCATATACAGAAAATTGAAACGTTAATGAGTAGATATAGGAATTTTACAAACCTATTAGGCCGAAGCAACGATCTGATAACTTGGGCAGCTTTATACCGTTGTTTCACATCGAGATAACTCGAGGGCTCATCAAACATATAAATTTCTGCATTCCGCATTGCAGCAAGAGCTATAGCAAGCCGCTGAAGCTCTACACCAGATAAATCTTCCAAATTACGATCCATAATCTCATTCAGCTGAAGATGAGAGCAAAGTTCTTCTTTTACGTCTCTTTCATCATTCTGATCAATGATTTGCTGAATGTTTCCCTTAAGTTCATTTCGAATGATTTCTATGCATTGAGGCTTAACAATTGCCTGTTATAAAATAATATATAACTCAAAAACTTAAAAAAAGCATAACAATAATCAAACAACCACTGATAATTGAAAACAAATTGCAAGCGTGTCGAACAACAGAATTTTGAAGTAAGCAATACAAATAAAAACTTTTAAATTGAGCTTCAATATCAAGTTTCAAATTTCATGAATTTAAGAAATTAGCCCAGAAAGATTCATAGATAACCAAGGCCTCTTCCCAAGGTAAGTAGTAACTTTTGTGAGATTGGCACCATAACTATATTACTATTCAATTGCAGAAACAATGTCATAAACAATCTCATAATCTACAAACCTGGAAATAATGTGATTGGAACAAAAATTTCTCAGCAAAAATTTAAATACAAAAAAGCCATTGTTATGAAAAGTTCAACTATCAAATATCAGCAGTAAAATTGCACAACACTACAACTTATTTGTTCAAAACTTACCCTCAATTCACCTTCAACAATACGACTAAAGTAATTTTGAAGCTCAGATCCTTGAAAGTGAGTTAAAATCTCAGGCCAATCAGGAGGATTCTGCAAGAGAAAGTCATACAAAAATATAAGCATTGTATTAACCAAAAAACACGAAAACTTCAATTTTAGCAGATAAAACTACATTGAAGCGCCCCAAATTAGGTTTCAATCTCCCAGCCAATACATTGAGGGCAGTTGATTTTCCAATTCCATTTGTTCCAACCAAGCCAAGAACTTGCCCAGGTCTTGGAACAGGTAATCTGTCAGAAGTTTTTCAATGAATTTAAATTAGAGATTGATAATAATAAATTAAAGTGAAAACCGGAAATCGCAGTTGTACCTAACCTATTCAATTTAAAGTTGGCAGGACCATAGCAATGAATTGTATCCTCGTCCATTTGGCGGACTGAAGATTATTTCTGACAAAAAGGAAAAAAAAATCCATATATGGATGCTTATTAAAGAAGAAACTGAGTTTTTGTCTGTCTTCTATGTGGACGCTTCGAAATTAAACAACCAAACTACCTGAGATAAAAACGTAATTGAAATTCGTCGATCATAAAAATATCAAATATATTCGCAATCTGGGCTCAGAATTATCGTAGAATATTCATTTAACAACCAAAAAAAAAAAAGATGAATTCGCATCTGGTATATACATTTTCTGTTCAGATCTAAAACTTTAGGCGACAGATTATCAATAAATACTAGCACAACTCATAAACAACCACAGACACGCCCTTTCTGTATCTTGAAAAACATGGGTCTGACATCAATTTTTCAAAAGCATGACTAGAAAATTTTACTCATAGCAACTGGGGATCAAAAAGCACCAAATTTGATGACTTATTAAGGGAAAAACGAGATACCTGGTAAGTATCCAATAGAATCGAATTTATTCACATGCATGCATGCAAAAGGAAATAAAAATATAACGCCCCAAAAATTTTACTTAAACGCTCAAAATCAGTACTTTCAAAATGTAACGTTCCGAAAATATTAGAATAAAATTTTATTTGTTCTATATATTATATTCTATCATTTTGAAAGTTGAGGGGTAAAGTGAAATATATTTTAAATTCTTTTGTTTTTGGGTCAAATATTTAATATTGATATAGTAATGATAAATATTTTAATATTGGTCTCGTTGTATAGATCGTAATTAATTATGTATAATAGTCTCGAGAAAAAATTGATTCGGTTTGAAGGTAAGACGTAACTTGTTTTTTATTAGACAATGACTTTTATTAAAATAATGATAATAATGGGATCACAACACGTGTGCTAAGAAGATGATGGAAAATGTGTCAAATGCAGTTCTTTTAATATGCCTTGAATTTGGGAAAAGTAATCTTCGATTGTTGAGACATTTTAGGAGGAAAACATGCCATCAAAATAATGAAATTGAGATTTTTAGGTAAAACACGTCTTTACCCTTTTGAGATTTAAGGATCCATTATCTACTATGAAAACGAAGAAAAAGAAAAAAGAGACATAGATACTTGTTTACAACAATCTCCATTGAAATACTATTTTACACAACAATAGTCTCACTAAAAATATTGTTTGACAAGAAATCGATGGGGAAAAAATATAAAAAAAATAAAAATGAAACAATATATGAATAATTTAGAGTAATAAAATGCCTCATTAAAGCCTATTCAAAAAAATTCAATGGGAAAAATTTGAACGAAGGAAAAAAAGTACAACTACTCTCCTGATTTCAATAAGCCCATGTTTGACACCCCTTCTCTACCTCATTCTCATTTTCATTTTTTTCTCTTACTTCATTTCAACCACACATTCTTCTAATAAAATAATATTACACACAAATCTAAAAATTTTCATAACTTTTTCACCACATATTCTCCCATCAATCACTATTCTAAAAATTTTTATCTTCAAAAAATGGGTGTCAAACACACCCTAAATAAAAATTCCTGTATCAAATCATCCATATCTTGTACGCCAATGCCTTCCTTCTGAATATTATAATTCTAGTGAAGTTTGTCTCATATTGTCTTATATAATCTTCAAATAATACCATCTCCATAAAAGATATCTATCAACATTTGATGACTGTAGCAACATGATGATTAAAAAATAGCTCTTTTTGTTCTATTTAGGAGTCTCATACATATAATAATATTATTTTGATAGTAAATATCTTATATGTTATGAACATTCATTATAAAAAAAATATGTTTAGTTAAAACAATTGCAAGGATGACAAGATATGCAATTATGATGGCATCCACCGCAAGATAATTTATCTATCTATACAAGTATTTGCAAAATTTATTTTAAGAACCGCGCATTATATATTACGACATTATTTTAGGTGTTCGTATTGTAGGTCTAAAACTTCAGATTTCTCTAGTAAGTTCAATTTTACTATGATTGCTTTCTTTTGTGTTCAATAATTTTTTTGATCGATATACTTTAACGAATTTATTATGATTCCTTGCTATTAATAATATGATGTGGTACACAACAAACAAAAGTGTTGTCAACTATTTCTTTTCTTTTCGATTCAATTCAATTTATTTTCCATAATAACATAACTTAATAAGAGATCTCGATTTCCAATATTTCAATCACTTGAATCTATTCTAGGATTTTATAATTAGTTATGTCTATATATTCTCCAAGAGTATATGCCTTCTAATTGGGACCATCTTCCCGTATTTGTTCTTTTTTTTTTTTTGGAGAGTTTTCCTCTTTAGAATCGAATGTCACACCCCTTATATTTATTAATAATTTGTCATTCTAAGACATTAATACGGTATGAAGCATCTATAACTGATATATAAATTTTTATAAATCTCTTATAAGTAAGTACATCTTATAATTGAATTATCTTTTCATAATGTCAAGTGCGATGATATAGATAACACATATATGATGTATTATGTATGATTTTCAACTACTAATTCTCGTAATATTGAGAAAATAGTTCAATCAATTCGACAATCAACAAACTGCGTTATAAAATATCACACATTAGGACTTAAGATATTTTATAAGGGTTCAAACTAAACTTGTATTCTCAACATCTTTAATAGCCATTCAATGCATTTGGTCGAGCAATTATACATATATTGCACTTTCAAAAATCATTAGATGAAAAATATTAGGCCATAAGCCAATTATGAAAGGTATAACTTTGATTTTTGCACGATGCATCATAGCATTTGCTAAACAGAAATGGGAAGTACTTTATTCTCAATAGCTATTGTTAAGAAATTAATTGGAGGCTCTTAACAATCAATTGTGATAAACCATTTACCATCGTTCCAGCTAACGTTTATGAAAAGCTTGTGATGTAGACTCAGTAGCATTAAAAAATATCGTCTTGATGATAATTTGAAATTTATGCTCATAATTTAAAATTTGAGCAGTAATTTCTCAAACTTCTTATTCGAATACTATGCAATCAACTAATAAATGTATCATATCTATTAGATACAAATAATATCTAGATAGTTAACATAGAGAATAATGGAGCCCCATATATTACCATAATTAATTTTTAAGATTATAAGGAATTAATCTCAACATTCTGGCGATGATCAATGAATAATTTATGGAACAGAGAACAAACATTTTATGTGAATTCGTCGGATTGAAGAATTTTATTGTTCTTCATTAAATGTTCATTTGAGTTTTTTTTTTTTTTTTTGCATCATTTTTTATTCATTGATGTGCTCAACATTCCAAATAACAACACATTCAATAATTGAACTTTTGATACATTATTTACTTCAATTTTACTAATACTTATATAGTAAAACTAAGAAAAGATAAGTAATATATATTGACTTTTCTAGAACCTTTTAATTTTTGTTATTATCTAGAGTTTAGTTGTTATCCAAATTTTAAATATTGCTAAAAGTACGAGTTGTAACCCTTATGACCTACTTGAGAGTTTTAGCGTTTCAGTTATGAGTGTTTTTTTAAAGTACAAATTTTGAGCATTTATGAACGGACTGGTTTTGAGTGGTTTTAGCTGTAGGTTTTAAATATGTCCAACATATGCTTGTGAGTTTATTATTCATGAGTGTATTTCACTCTTGCTTTTGATGCCATTTAATCTTGATATTTAGTTTATTTTTATGAGTTTTAGACTGTTTTAATTTGTGTTTTCATGTTGTTTTATATGTTAGATAAATTGGTTTGTATTATGCAAAATTTGGAGAAAAGCTTTAATCAAGGAGAAGTTGATATTGATTAGGAGAAATTCAATGATTGGCAGCTAAATTAAAAGAAAGAAGTGAATAACAACGAAAAATGGTGAATTCCAAAGTTTGAGGACTTAATTGCTACTTTTTAATAGTCTATTTGAACCACAAAATGGTAATTGAAGATTGTTTAGGAGTCAAACGGATGCAATTAGAAGTAAAATAAAAAGAGTGAAATATGATTAAAACATTTTCACAAATCAATTTTCAACCGCATGAGTATGTTCTAGATTCTTAGCCAGATATTGAGACTCATTTTTGATATACTAAACATTCAAATTAGAAAAAGATATACGAATTAAAGTTGTAGCCATTTGAATAATGCAACCCAAGAAATTGTAGATTTCGAGAGAAGTATAATTCCTTTGAAGTTGTTCCACATATTGAAATCATTGCCCTATGCTTTCTTATGTTGATTAATTTGTCAAACTTGCATAAAAATTGTTGGATTTGTCCTCACATTCATCATTAGATTTAGTTACAACAATTGATAACAAATTTCAATTGTCTAGATAAAATAAATGCTACACAATTGTAGTACTTAGTATTAATTTGACATTCAATTCATGTGGGTTTGATATCCTAATTGCACATTATATTAAAAACTTGACAACGTACACTTGCGACATATTTACGTTATAGAAAATGCATAACAATTATCCATCGTTTCTAATTTTTAAAAAAAATTACACATCTTTTAGTCAAATTTTCAATTTGTATGTAATATATAGAATGTTTTTAGTCGTGAGTGATATTTTACTTATATATAATTTTTTTACATATATGTTATTATTGAATTTAAATTAAATAAAGTTAATATTCACTTCAATATTTTTTACTTATAAGTAAATTTTATTGTTATAATTTAATTTTATACTTTTAATAATTTCAAGTAAATGTTTTACTTATAAGTAAATTTTTATATTTTATAAGTGGTTTTTTGTATATTTTTATTTATAAACAGTTTTTTACGTAAAAGTGATAGTTTACTTATAAGTAAATTTTTTACTTATAAGTAACATTTCTTATCTTATATTTTTCCTATAAGTATTTTTTAAAATTATAATGTAATTTTTTTTTCTCATAAATAATTTTTAGTTAATATATTTGTATTTACAAGTTAGTTTTGAAAAACAAAATATGTTGGTTGAAAATAATTATTTTATAGAGGTTGAATTTAAAAGAGATAATGAGAAATTAAACGGCCATAACTCGCCAAGATTCACAATACCTTTGATCCTTCCCTTGAAATCGCTAGCTTCAATCCATTTGAACCTTCTTTCACTATAACCTTTGGCAGCAAATCAGTCAGCTGCTTGATTACCTTCCCTCCAAGTGTGTGTGATTTTATTCTCCATTTTCTCCATAAGCCATCTAATGGATTGTAATATATATTGCACTTCCCATGGTCCATTGTTCTGTGTAATCAAAGTAAGTGCCGCCTGAGAGTCCGTTTCAATCCAGACTTTCCTTATACCATGGATGATTGTCATGGTGTGTCCTCGATCTTTGATTAAAAAAAAAAGAAGAAGAATATTTTGTGTGATGATCGTTACAACGGTTAACCAATATTCAATGAAGATTTTGACAGCAATTTTTTTGCCGATTTGAAGATAAATGTTGGGTTTACTAATACTAGTAATAATTATGGAGAATTTGGCTTGATAACCTTTGAAAATAATATTTATGTTGTTGAAAATACATTTTTCACAGTTGGATGTTTTAAGGTAGATGGAAAACAATCACTAGATCACAAACCAGTCTTACCCTTTAGGATGAGTTTGACGAAACATTTCTTGTGGATTTACTAACCGGGATAGTGCCAACACAAGGCATCAGATGAGCATTTAGTATAAGATTCGAGGATGAATCTTTTTCAAATGGAGGAGAGTGATGCAATTAAATCCTACGACTAAAATAAGGACGTTTAATCTTTAATTAGTATTAGGACTTTTAATTTCATAATTATCTTTTAATTTTTGTTATTCTCTAGAGTTGTTCATTATCTATAATTTAGTTGTTATTTAATTTTATTTTATTTTTTTGATGAAGGAGGGCGGAACCTCCGAGAGTTTATTAGAAGCCCTCACTTATGGCGGAGGAATAATGTCGTAACAAAAGAGAAAAGAAAGTCATAAATGAGGAAGACTACTTCCCTTACAAAACTTAATAAATTAAACAATTCAAAACATATAATTATCTCGATAAACAAACTACATCAACATCTAATGTAAGGAATTTCTGGCTGGTCCGTGTATAAGATGCCACGAAGTAAAGATGGAACTTTATTGCCGTGAGAGAAACTAGTCGAAACACCATTACATATATTATACAAGATGATGTATACGGATCAGTCATTGATTTCTTTGAGGGTGGTCATTTGCTAAGACGATTTGCTGCTATGTCTATTATTTTGCTTCCGAAAAAGGAGAATGCTTGTAGATGGATGGATTACCAATCTATCAGCCTGTGTACGATGTTCAGTAAGCTTATCACAAAGCTGATGAACAATAGATTGAGTTCGATTTTACTTGTATTATTTCTCCTCAGCAGAGTAGATTTGTCCCCGGTCGACTTATTGGGGACAATATTTTGTTGACCAGGAGCTTCTACACCCATTGGATAATAGAATGCGTGGAGAGAATGTTATGCTGAAACTTGACATGGCTAAATCATATGATCTTATGGATTACAGATTCATTTATTCTATAGTGGAAGCGTTTGGTTTTGACCAGTTGTGTATTGATCGGATTAGACGTTGTATGTTGGAGTGTCGATTCTTAGTGCTTCTAAGTGGGTGGCTGATTATGCCCAAAGATTTACGTGGTGCTGTAGTGTAGCTTTGGAGTGTCGTATCAACAGGGAGATTGAAAAGTTGTCAAAGGTTCCAAAAGGTTGATCGTTCTCTCAAAATGTATAGAAAATCTCAATGTAGGGAAATTAAAATCAATGCTTGAAATAATGGAATTAAAATCAATGAATTAAGGAAGTGAAGCATTGGAATTCCCTCATTTGGATCGGGTCATTTAACATCAATCATTCATTTTTGAGGTATGCCTTTATTGTTTTTGAGAGTTTTATTACCTCTTGAACCTCTGTACTGGATTGATATCATGTTGGGGGTGTTTTTCACGATTTATGATGACAAAAATAGGGGCAATTAATTAGGAGAATCTGAGATAAAATAACCTGGACAGAATTGTGGATTGATAGATTTGAAGGGTTTAACCATTGATTTTAAGTAATCCCTTAGATATAACTTATATTTGTCGATGTGAATGTTTTTATACAAGACTTAGAAGTATAGAAATGATCTTTAATAGGTTGGAATCCAATTTTTGAAAGTCTTGTTCAAGTGAAACTCAAAACAGTCATGAGGAAAAATTTTTGATTTGGTGTTTGTAAAAATGAATGCCTTCGAAGCTATAAATCCTTCATTTGTGACTAATCTATGGAATGATTACCTTTACCTACGTGTTATAGAGGTGTGGTAAAAATTTGGGAATTATTGGATAAAGTTAAAGGGGTGAAAAAGGATTCGAAAAATACTTGGACAGCAATGGAAACCTGAAAACAGATTCTGCCTATTTGTGTATTTAGCATAGATTCAGACTTTTTATGTCCATTAGTTGTATCTTAGGTATGAAAAATACATTTTAAGGAATTCTAGGTGGTTAAAAAACAATTGGATGACATTGACGTTCATAATTGGACTTGAGAAATAGTGTGATTTATGGGACTAGTTTGCAATGCAATCGGTAACTTGAATTGTTAATGACATCTAAAGTATTTTGGCATGAATGGATGTAGTACGGGATTGTGTGTGTTAAGAATATCAAACTGAGGATTGTGTTTAATATTAGATGGTAATGTAGGTGATTTGCCAACTTTAAGTGGAAAAGACAATTGATTTATACCTCGTAGAAGCTCGCATACACAAGAGCAACAAGGTAAGTGAAAATCCATTTGCAACTACGATGCAAGAATATAGTATTTGTGATATGGTAGTATTGGAATATTTACATAACTCTGATCAGGAGCTTATTGTGTATCATTTGACGGTTATGATCATTGAGCATTTTCATGTGCATGCACGACATATGTCAATGGTTGAGAATCTAGCATGCACAACATGATTGTAAAATTAAGCGTGTCTTATAAAATGTTTTATTGACCACTACTAGGGCACCGAGGCATGTGAGGCATGCTTATATGATATGTTTTGGCACCACGAGTGATACTTCCTAGTTGATTACAAAAGTGGATAGGAGATGGGCCTTTGGTGATCACGGGAAGGTGGACAACTCGATTGTACCTTTGTGATACTTTTATTATTTGCGCTGCTGGGTAGGATACTTCTTGGGTGATCATAGGGATAGTTAGGGATGAGCCTTTAGTGGTCACAAGAGGATAGTCTACTCACTGGTGTAGATGTCAAATTGGCCATTTGATTATTGATCATTGATATTGATATTGTATAGAGTTCTATCCGGTGCATAGTAGGTGGGTCAAGGGCCCAATGAAAGATTTTGAATGATATTATTTAGAGTCGACTTTGATGACTATCTGAGCATGATACATCTTTAGCATATTGTTTAAAGTAAATGACATGGTGTCATATACTATTATCACTCATACTCATGACCTGCATGATTATTGCTTACTGAGCATTGGCTTGTATAGTTCTTTCATTATAGGTGAGCATGGAACCTCTTATGAGATATGGCTGGCTGTGGAGCTCTTACGGGATTCCGAAGTTTTATGTACATGGATGACGACCTATAGGGTTAATTTGTGGACTCCAGTTGTACTATATTTTGGGAATCCTGTATGACTTTTGAAATAGCATATAAATAATTTTACAACCTTGGGATAAATGTGTTTATGATATTTGGTTTCGAATATACTTTTGAAAAAACCTTCATTTTATTAACAAAAAAAGGGTGTGGGTAAATTTGGATGTCTAATCAATTGTATTCCTACTCTGGCTAGTATATTGTTACTATATGAATGGGGTGTGACAAAGCAACATGGGATGAAAGTGACAATGATGATCGCGACGATGATGAAAGTCAAGAAGAGATCCTCAACATGTACTTCATGGAAATCGAAAATAGGTAAATCCTATTGAGATTCTTTCATATGATGATCTATACTCCTCCTATGATGAAATTTTGGAAGAATTTCAAAAACTTGCTCTCACTCACTCTATTCTTAAAAAGAAACATAAATTGTTAAAAATTGAAATTGAGAACATTTTAGAAACTAAAAAGGACAATGTTGATTATGATTTATTGTGTAAAGAAATTCTTCATTGAAAGAGAAGGTTGAAGACTTAATAAAAATTTGTTTATAAATTCACTCAAGGAAAGAAGAATTTTGATTTAATTCTTGGTGATAAAAAATGTATGTTTGATAAAGGAGGCATTGGATATAAACCATTTTTGAAACAAAAATTTCTCAAATTTATTTGCCAAAGCCTTAAATACAATTCCTTCAAAAACTACATGTAGTTTTTGTAACAAGGACGAACATATTGCCTATACTTGTATAACCAAAAAGAAGCTACACTTTGAAAACAAGAACAAGTGGACTCAAGGATCCACCAAAACTAACTACCAAGGACCCAAGCTTGTGTGGGTACCAAAAATAAAAAATTGAATTATTACTATCGGTATCGAAAAGATGACGAGCAAATGGTTCTTGGATAGCGGGTGCTCAAAGCACATGATAGGAGATAGAACTTTATTATCAAATTTCAAAAAGAAGGATGGAGGCCATATCACATTTGGAGACAAAGCTAAGGGAAAAATCGTTGGAATTGGAAACATTGGTAATCATCCCTCTCCTTCTATTGAAAATGTCCTATTGGTAGATAAACTTAAACATAATTTACGTAGTATTAGTCAATTACATGATAAAGGCTATCATATTAAATTCGATTCTTCTAAATCTCTCATTAAGGATGCTACATCTAAAGATGTATTGTTTATAAGAATTTGAAGCAAATATGTTTATATCATAAATATCGATTTTGAAAATGATGAAAAATGTTTAGTGAGTTTGAAAGATGGTACTTGGTTATGGCATAAGAGACTAGGTCATGTTAGCATGGAACTTCTTTAAGAAATCTTCAAAAATTTGTCAAAGGTTACCAAATTTGAAGTTTGAAAAAGACAAAATTTGTGATGTATGTCAATTTGGTAAACAAGTAAAAAGTTCATTTAAACCAAAACTACACTCATCAACTACAAAACCACTTCAATTACTCCACATCGATCTTTTTGGATCTTCTAGAACCGCTAGTTTAGGTGGAAAATACCATGCTTTCATCATTGTTGATGATTTCTCTAGATTCACTTGGGTTCTTTTCTTAAATATTAAAGATGAAGCTCTAAAACCCTTCAATTTTTTTTTTGCAAAAAAAAAAAAGGTTCAAAAATGAAAAAGGATAACCCCATTTCAACCATTAGAAGTGATCATGTTAGATAATTTGATAATCTCGCCTCTGATGAGCTTTGCAATAAGAATGGATATGAACATAATTTCATTTAAAATAAAAAAAAAAAAATGGTGTAGTAGAAAGAAAGAGATAGTACATTGCAAGAAATGGCTTGGACCATGCTAAATGAAAATAACATGCCAAAATATTTTTGGGTCGAAGCCATTAACACCGCTTGCTATATTGTTAATAGAATTTTAGTTAGTCGAAAGAAAACCAAACCCCCTATGAACTTTGAAAAAATAGAATTCCTAATATCATTCAAGGTCTCTGGGTGCAAATGTTTTATCTTGAACACAAAAGAAAACTTGGGAACAAGTTTGATTCAAAATCCGACATTGAAACTTTTCTAGGTATCATTAACTAGTAAAGCTTATAGAGTCTTCAACAAAAGAACTCTGGTCGTTGAAGAATCCATGCATGTCACTTTCGATGAAACTAACTCTCTTGATCGTGAGAAATGTATAATGATATAGGGTTGGAAACTCCTCGAAGCAAATGACTACAAAGATCAAAATAAAGAAGATCAACAAGATGAACATAAAGATGGAGAAACACGTTCAACCCCAAAGTAAAAGAAGGGAGTCAACGAACTCAACAAAAATGTGGATTACCATATACAAAAGAATGGAGGCCGCGTTCACAAATCATCGAAATAGTTGTTGCTTTCATTTTTAATTTTTAAAAAAAAAAAAAAAAAAAAAAAAAAATTTGATGAATTTTGGATTATAGTTATGCAAGAAGAACTAAATCAATAAAGGAAATAAGTTTGTGATTACTTGCTAGACCAAATGATCAAACCATCATTGACACTAAATGGATCTTTAGAAATAAATGGGAGAAAAATGAATACTTGTGCATAAAAAGGCTAGATTAGTGGCCCAATGTTTCAATCAAGAAGGAAGGTATTGATTTTGATAACTCTAACAATCATTGCGCGTTACCAGTAGCCTAGATTAGAATCCATCGCATTACTCTTACATTTCTTGCCATAAAAGATTCATTCTTTATCAAATGGATGTCAGAGTGCTTTTCTTAACAATTTTATTCAAGAAGAAATGTTTGTTGAACAACCACCCGATTTTAAAGATCACAAACATTCGGATCATGTTTTCAAACTTGCACGAAAAGTTCTTTACGGTCTAAAACAAGCTCCAGGGCTTGGTACGAACAATTAGCAAAATTCTAATTTCAAATGTTTTTCAATAGGAAAAGTGGATACTGCTCTTTTTGTTAAAACTCAAAAGAATGATATGATCATTGTTCAAATTTATGTTGTTGATATTATATTTGGTCTAACTAACATATATATTTGTGAAGAGTTTTCTAAATGTATGAGAATGTAATTTGAAATGAGTATGATGAGAGAACTTAAATTCTTCATTGGTCTCTAAATTAAGCAAATTTGTGATGAAACTTTCATCAATCAAAGTAAGTATATATTAGACATGCTCAAGAGGTTCGACATGGATGACTTGAAGCTAATGAACACTCCTACGAGTACATCCATAAAATTGGACAAGGATGATCAATGTCCGTTGATATAACAAAATTTGGAGATACGATCGGATCCCTTCTTTACTTAACTGCAAGTAGACCCGATATTATGTTTAGTGTATGCCTATGTGCTAGATTTCGATCGAATCCTAAAGAATCGCATCTTAAGGCTGTAAATATCAATCTTTAGATATCTTAGTGGCACTAGAACTTTAGGGCTTTGGTATCCAAGGACACTCAAATTGATCTACTTAGCTATTCGGATGTCGATTGGGCCTGTTGCACCATCGATCGTAAAGCACTAGCGGAACTTGCCATTTTCTAGGCTTTGCATTTGTATCATGATTTAGCAAGAAACAAAATCCCATTACATTGTCTACTATCGAAGCCAAATATATCTTGGCCACTAGTTGTTGTGCTCAAGTACTATGGATGAAACAAACTCTCAGTGATTATCACTTATCTTTTGATCATATACCTATTATGTGTGATAACCTAGTGCCATAAACTTGTCAAAAATCCTATTTTGCACTCTAGGATGAAACATATTGAAATTAGACATCACTTCCTAAGAGACCGTGCTCAAAAGGAAGATATTGTGTAAGAATCTGAAAACATAGACAATCTATTAGCCGATATATTCTCTAAACCTCTAGCTCTTGATTGGTTCTCACATATTAGAAGAGGTTTAGGTGTTATTGATGAATTCGAAGTGCATGACTAAGTTAAACTCTTACTATATGCTTTTATACGTTCATTCCATGTGTACCATATTTATGTGATCTAGTATGTTTTATAATTTAGAAAAATGGGGATAATCCAAATGAGCAAACTATATGTTTGGATTGAACTGGACCATCCGGACAAGCGTCGGATTTGACAAAAAGTTCTTTTGTCAATCCGAACGTCTGGTTCAAAGGGTCTGAGGTTTTTAACAACGCATGACATATCTTTTTTTCATTTTCTCTCATCTCTCTCCCTAAATCATCTCTAAATTTCTTATCTTCACCTTCAAATCTGTCAATTGCACTTAAATTTCAAAATCTCATCACTTCTACACCTCTAATCTTTCCAAAATTCAAACCTTCTTCCACAAAAAATTCGATTTTCTTCACAAATTCAAAACCCTAGCCTCTCTATACTTTCATTCTCGATGTTCAACAATGTTTGGATCAAAACAGATGGAAAAATGCTCAAGAGCACGGAGAGGTGATCTTCTCCACCATCCTCCGACGAAGAGTTCGATTTGGAACCCGAGGTACCGGCCAACCCATTTGAAAAATTCCCCATTTTAATAGGTAAAAATGTTGATTTTGTCGATTTTTCTATTGAAGCTTCCACTTTGCATATAGAAGAATTCTTTGAAAATATGGGTTGGGTTTCAATTGCAACCTTAGAAGAACATGCATATCTACGGCTTATGAAGGAATTTTATTAAAACGTGGTTATAACTCCATGTTTAGGTGACATTTTATATTTACTTAAAAATAAACACATTATCATCAACAAATCTCTCATTCGTGACATTTTAGAAGTTGAGGTGTGTAAAACACAAATTTTTCTTCACAAAGCACATCCCACTTTAGATGGTTGTGATCCTACCGAGGCTTGTCGTCGAGTCACCGGGAGTTTTTTTGAAAATATCACGAAAATTAGTGCAAATCAGTTGACTCTTCTATGCAAAGTTTTACAAAATATAATGTTATCCTACCACAAAGGGTCATCGGGATGAAGTGAGTTCTTTTGATCTCTTTCTTCTCGACTCTTTTCATGTCGGTAGGAAACGAGATTTTCCCACTATTGCATTAAGCCTCATGAAGCTTGTTCATTCCTTATGTCACATTAAGGCCTTACCATATGGCATGCTTCTCACAAAATATTTCAAAATTTTTAACGTTTCTTTAGATGATGAGACATTTATCTAACTTTGACCTACCGACACCATAAACATTCAAACACTAAAACGTATGAAAATTACTAAAGAACATAGTCAATGGGTGGCACATACTAAATGGTTCAACCCCACCTTGGGTCCTTCAACTCTACACTTTGAGGAAGATGACGATGGTGATGGCGATGGCGTACCGGAAGCTCCAATTCTTCCTTACAACATTCCGAACTCCAGTTTCCCTCATTTTTCAGCCTGATTGACTCCCTCACATCCTCGGTTGATGACCTCAGTAGGATGCTCCATCAGATACAAGCCCAATAGGCCACCATACTAGCTCAACAGAAAGCCATTCAAGCATAGTAGGCGGCGATGCAGACTCAACAGAATGCTTTCTATGCCTATTTTATGCCCACTGTCCTCCTCTGGAGCAGTAGTCATAGTTTTTATTCTACTTCATGATTAATATCGTTTTATTTAGTTTACATTGAATAATTCTTTATGTTTTGGATTTTTCCTATGTTCTTTGTTTGATGTTGGATGTTTCTTTAAGTTTTTGGATATTATGCATTTTCGTTTAGATATCTCATGCTATCATTTATACCTACAGTTGTTTTCAATAATTAAATTCCCTACTTCGTATTCTTTTTACTTATACCAAAAGGGAGAAAACATATATAAGATGATATGGATGCTTGGCTTGTGTAAGAAAGGAAAACAATATCACATGAATGCTTGATCTATAAAAGATAGAGGGAATGGTATAGCAATGTATGAATCATATGAGATAAAGTACTTTTTCTTATTGTAAATCATCTTTTGTTTGTCATAATAAAAAAATTGAAAAATTGTTGACCTATGGTTAACCTTATGTTTTGATTATTACAAACAAAGTATTTTTATCTCTAACATTTGTATTTGAGTCTTCAATATCACTTGTTACGAACTTGATCAAGTTGGAGAGAAAACAATTGCTACCGAAGGACATGAAGTTGACGATCAACTTCATTACAACACGTAGGAGCTTTCAAGTGAGATACCTTGGAGCAAAATTACATTGATTTCTCATCTCATTTATTATTATAAAATCATTTTAATTTTGAAAAGCTTTTGATCAAATTAACTTTTGAAAATCATTCTACTCATCAAAGTTTTTCATATATAACACTTGAGCTTCATTCATTACTATTTATTAAAGTATTAGCCTATTTCTCTCTTGATACTTAATTGTGTTCATATCATTTATTAAGAGAGAAATTTCAATTTGTAAAATTACCTTTCTTTAAATTTGTGGGTTGTGTTGAGGTCCCATAAAGCTCAACGTTGTATAAGGATTGACGCTCCTTGTTTGTAAGTTACTAGAAGCATTATAAAGAGTTGGATTGCATCATAAGTCAATCAACATAGTAGAATTGGCTTTACTTGTGCCGGAGAGCTTAGTAACGGAGGACATAGATCATCACATTAGATCGAACCTCCATAATTATATCGTTTGTATACTCTCTCTTTTTCGTTACTTATTACTTTCATATTCATGCTTATTACGTGTATTAATCTATCTAGTCATTACATGCTTGATTTTAGATTAATTTTTTGAAAAGGTTTTAAAAATCAATTTACCCCTTTTGGTTAGCTATTCTTAAGCTATCATATACTTCTGGCTTTCCTCGATCGCTCGAGCTATTGTACCCAATGGACATGTTTAGACTTTTGATTTTCATGAACAAAGGACCACCTTCGCTTAAGTAAGAACTTTTCAATAAAAAATAATTCTTATGAATAAAATAATATGAAGCAATATAGGATACAATTGGATTTTCTATAGATTGAGAAAGAACTCAATATGTTTATTTGATTATGGTGGTATTTTATGCATCTGTTCAAAAAAATGTATGTCCTTTGTGTTAGTGAGTGTCTTTATTATCTTGATTATGATAGAGTATAGTTCTTTTATTGTAAGGAAGATTTTGAAAGGATGGACTCAAGTAGTTTGGTGATTGAGGGTGAGAGATATACAGGGTGACGACTTTCTAGAATAATTTTTAGGGCGGGTAAACTCAGTTTTCCTCAACCTCCCTCAACCTTAGTTGGCTGTTTACTTTTACCTCAAAGATTTTGAAATAAGATGGATTGTTGTGCTCCTTCTCACCCTATATTGAGCAAGTACAGAAATTGTTGACCCTGGAAAAAGAGCCAACAGATGTTGGGCCCACTCATGCCACGTCAATCAAGTTTCAGTGCGTTTCTACCAGAGAAATGTTAGTGAAGCAAGGCAAACATGAACGTGGGAGATGCTTTATGGTGAGAGTCAAAAGTGTTCAGGTTTTGGTAGGTGGAACAAAGATGATCGCACCAACAATGCAAGCAACCCAAGATCAAACTAGAATATATGGAAGGATAAGGGCCATTTATAGTAATGGTTAGATTGTATGTAGAGACATTATTTCTATCGAATCTGTAAAATAGAAGATGAAGATGAACACAAAAAGTATTTGTATATAATCTTCATTTACTCCATAATCAAGAGTTCAAGTAATCAATTTTCCAATCACATTTCAGTTATAAAGAGAACCTATTTATAGTGTCTTAGCCGACGTGTTGTCCGTTGAATCAGAATCACGTGGCCTCATCTCCTTTACTGAGGTTCCACATCATTGTATATTCGTACAATTAATACATTGATAAAGGTCAGCCCCTCTATACAATATGTTGACACAACTAACATTCTTTATTACAAGTATTACATCAATCCCTTCTAAAGATCGTTCGAATCTATTGTAAAAGACAGCGTCGGCTTTATTAGTTTTGGGTAAATTAAGAGCCTCGGAAGAGTCCTTGCACTGGTTCTTTAAGTGATGAGCTTTAGCTCATTTCTTTGTTTCTTCAGACAGTGCCTCGGTACTAGCTTCGGCAACTTGCATAATTTATTTATATTTGACCCTTTGGTCTTTGTTGACATTTTTGCTTACGTGGATTGCCTCGTGACTCTTGACTTTGAGCCTCGTTTGGCGAGGCGTAACAATAGTCCCCTAAGACTAGGCATGATTATTTATGTAATGCAAGGACTTGAGTAAAAATAAAATGAAGTAAAAAGTAAAAATTTGAAAAAGGGGGTGGCTTTTACCACACCACAAAAATAGTCCCCCAAGTCCAAATATAGACATTTATGTGATAGTTAGAATTTCAAATGTACCTGACTTGTGTAGACCTTTTACCAGTGTTGTCTGAGGTCATATACTTGGGAACAATTCATTATTTAGAACAGTTTTGAGCAAGTTGGGCGAAGTAGGTAGTTCCGAGGCTGTTTAGTCCGAAGTGCCTTGGCACATCCGAAGCCCTAATTGAAGTGGCTGAAGAGAAGTGGGTCTAACCATTGTTGTACCTCATAATTGATAATTACGAAGAGCATGATTTTAATATGGTTAGGGAGCACGAGGCATCCTTAATTTTTGAGCCCAAATGATTTGCAGTCGTGGTACGTTTTCAAGAAAAGATAGCTGAAGCTGCTTAACTTCATGTGCATGCAACCATCACAGCATTTAATGCGCAATGATGGTTGTCTCCCATACATTTTACGAACTTCAGGCGCATGAGAGTGCTTGAAGCGGACGCTCTAATATGAGTTGTAGAAGACGAACAGGCAGACGTGTTGAGCTGCTCAGATTAAATCTTCGAAATGAACGGTTAGATGACCTGGATCGATATCCAACGGTTGGGATTGAGAGCCTCTGCCTATTAAAGGCAAACATTTTTTTGCAAAAAAACCACTTTGCCTTTTCACGACTTCAGCATTCATCTCATTCTAATCTAATTTTCTAAGTTTCTTCAAGAATCTTCAAGTTTTTGCTTCTCTTTTTCTGAAATCTTCTCTTTCTTCTCTCCCATTGCCTTTGCAATTTTCTGGTGTTTTTTGTTCAACGATTTTGCTTTTTAATGAAAAATTGTAAGTATCTGAATTTTAACTTTAAATAATTTTTTTTTGAATCAATGGCCTCTTTGACTTTTGCTGGGCGGAATGTAGATCTGAGTAAACTGGCCAATGAGATGGAGGTTCAAATCACCAATACCGTCGACCTGGTTAAAGCCTTTGGGCCGGTCAAATCGTCTAATGGCTGGGACTGAGTACATCTACCTATAAAAGGCAAACATTTTTGGCAAAAAAACCACTTTGTCTTTTCACGACTTCAGCATTCATCTCCATCTAATCTAATTTTCTTCAAGAATCTTCAAGTGTTTTCTTCTCTTTTTTGAAATCTTCCCTTTCTTCTCTCCCATTGCCTTTGCAATTTTCTGGTATTTTTTGTTCAATGGTTTTGCATTTTTAACGAAAACTTGTAAGTATCTGAATTTTAACTTTAAATAATTTTTTTGAATCAATGGCCTCTTCGACTTTTACTGGGAGGAATGTAGATATGAGTAAACTGGCCAATGAGATGGAGGTTCAAATCACCAATACTGTCGACCTGGTTAAAGCCATTCTGGCCGGTCAAAGTGGACTGGCTAGGATTGAGAGCCTCTGCCTATAAAAGGCAAACATTTTTGGCAAAAAAAACCACTTTGTCTTTTCACGATTTCAGCATTCATCTCCTTCTAATCTAATTTTCTAAGTTTCTTAAAGAATCTTCAAGTGTTTTCTTCTCTTTTTTGAAATCTTCCCTTTCTTCTCTCCCATTGCCTTTGCAATTTTTTGGTATTTTTTGGTCAATGGTTTTGCTTTTTTAACGAAAACTTGTAAGTATCTGAATTTTAACCTTAAATAATTTTTATCTGAATCAATGGCCTCTTCGACTTCTGCTGGGAGGAAAGTAGATCTGAGTGAACTGGCCAATGAGATGGGGGTTCAAATTACCAATATTGTCGACATGGTTAAAGCTATCCGGGCCAGTCAAAGCATCATACCGTTTGGAGAGGGTAGGATATAAGATAATATAGCATGGGGTAGCCAAAATTCTCTCTTTCGTAGATCCGACCCACTTAGCTAACCTTAGGGAAAAATATAGGATCCCTGCGATATAGAGCTTCTTTCCCCTGCTCCTGATGAGAGAGCCTACTATCTTGGGCAAGGTTGCGTCGCTATCAGCGAGTTCCTTCTCAAGGCTAGGCTTCACCTATTTATTCATCCCTTTTTTGCACTGTCCTTAGATTATACGAGCTGGCCCTCGTCCAGCTCATGCCTAACGCCAAGACTGAACTAGTAGGGACATACTTCCTTTTGAAGAAAACCTCATTGGGCGAGGCCATGCCCCTTCATGTTTCTAAACAATTTTCTAGACCTGGGTTTTGGGTAAGGGAGATTTTAGAGGGTAGTATTCATTGTGTCCATGGGGGTCACACTCTCCCTTTCTCATAGTCCTATCATCCTTCATCAAAGGATGGAATGAGACATGGTTTTGGGTCAAGGAAAAGTGGTGGAAGTGTAGGGTGATACCGTCTCCCATGTCAAAGTCCCAACCTCCTACTCCGATGCTAGTGAGTGTTTTCTTACTTTTTGGTACTTACGAGTGATTGGGTCTCATACTTATCATTTTGTTGTTGTTTTACAGGGTCAATTTGAGCTCTTCAAGCTTTATGAGAGTGACTGGGATACCCTCATCGACATCTACTAGTGACACTTTTCCTCGCGAGACATTGATCGTTTGATAGTTTCAAGAAGGTTTTTTGAAGAATTTTTCTTAATCGCCAAGAGAGGTATAACTCATTCCTTTATACTTAGCTATTTTTTTATACTTTGTGAAATCCATACTAACCCTATTCTTTGATTTTGTAGAAAACTTTGAGAAAATGAGGCACCCTACCCCGAACATGGTCACTATCCTTGCAGCTACCTCTACTTCGGGTTACAAGGGCATGAAGCCCTCATCTGCAGGAGCAAAGCAGGTGAGGGACAAAATAGAGAGGGTCAGCAGAGAGGCCGGTAGCCAAGATGAGGGCTGACTTTCTCTGAAGGACAAGGGAAAACAAGTGGTCGAGGAGGTGCCCAAAAAGAGGTACAAGATCCTACCACCGGTGTGGGTAGATCAAATGACATCCCTCATCCATACTCTAAGGTTCCTGCAGGTGGAAATTTACTAGCAACTTCATTTGTGGCAGCCTATAGAGCGCATAAGAGGCCAATAGCCGAGGAGCCCTAAAGGTATAAACCTTCAAAGAAAACCAAGTCCAAGGCGACTTCACCGCAACTGAAGCTCCTCAGAGGAAAAGACTTGCCATGAAGAAGAGGGACGAGGAACTGGCTTCGGAGGCACTTTTCCTTCTTTCTATGGAGATTCAAATTACAACTACTACATGACACAAATACTGGATGGAGAGGTGGCAAGACTTTGTGGAGACCAGTGATGTGGTCGACCTTTTCTAAACAATGGTGAGCCAGGCTAGGAGAGCCTTCAAAGTGGTAATAGAGGTTGAAGTCATCTATAAAAACCTTCAAATTAAAAATAGAGAGTTTTCGAATAAAGCCTCTAAGGTTGAGGAGGCTGCCGGCAAGGCCCAGGCTGGGGACGAATGCCCCGAAGAAGCAACAATCTGAAGAGTCTGTGAAATTCGATCTGCCTTGGTAGAAATCTAGCATTTGAAGAATGAGCTCCATCTATCCTAAAGTGAGGTGTCATCTTTGACGAAATGAGTGGAGACATTTGATAATCATCAACGGTTGACAGTTGAGGCCTTAGAGAAGGCCAATAAAGAAAATTATGCTCTCAAAAAGCATGTTGGGGAATTGAACTCCAAAGTGGTTGACCTTATTAAAGATGTGAAAACTACCAACAATGAGGTTTAGTCTGCAGGAAGTGATGCAGAGAAGCGTTTCCTGGCCAACTTTCACTTGACAGAGGTATACCAAACTTTGCTAAGTATTGGCGGATGTATACTTATACTAACATGACGAAGTGGTTGGAGGTAAACATTCAAGGCATCAACACTTCTAAATTAAGGGCAATTTTTCTTGAAGAGGAGGAGCCAGAATCTCAAACACCAGCAGAGGGAAGCCAAGTGATTGAGCTTAAAGATGATGCAGTTGAAGAGGTAGCTGAAGAAATGGCTGAAGAAGTGACTCCCAATGCAATAATTCCTTTCGTGGCTCCTTCTCTCCCACCTGCCTAGAGCTTAGGTCTTCTTTTTATTTCTTATGTAAATGGCTTCGACCCACCACATGTAAATAGTTTTTCAATGAATGAAGTTTGTTCTTCAACACTTGTGTTCTTTTACTTTTTGTATTTACAACTTCTTCATACTGACGTGCTTCTTTATGTGATTCAAACCACTTCTACTTCAAAAAATAATACCAAACTTAAAGTAACATCAAGTGTACAATAACATTGAACCCCATGATAACATTGAACTTGAGAAAACTGAAGTCATTTAACCACTTCAGACTTACGATAAGATCAGGCTTATGCACCATAGAATTCAACCACAGAATAAAACTTTTAATTTTTTGTACAAATGTTAGAAGGTCAAGAATTTTAATAAGTCTTCAAACTTAAAAACATTAAACTTAAAATAATAAAATCATACTTGTAACTTTTCATAAGTGTTGGAAGGTCGTGTACCTTTATAAGTTTCTGAACTTATGCATATCAATGTTTACGAATTGATGCTCTTTAGCGCTTCACACTTTTGTTTAAGACTTTGTTTATAATTTGCACAAGTGTTGGCAGTTCGCTTGCCTTTCTTTTCCTAAGAATGGGGTTGAGTGGTTTACCCATGTTGAGGCTCCCTTAACAACTTTAGTTGTTAAAGGCATGTGCCACACTTTTCAAGTGCAAACGTGGTCCTTCTTGGGATCCAGCTCCTAGTCGAAACGCCCGCGTATCTCTTCATAGGAACAGATCATGTATGAAGAGGCTTCCCCTTTGATCTTTGTGAATAGGAAGTACTTAATTATTTTTAATGAACTTGCTTTAGAACAATTTTAACTTACAAACATTAGTAACTTTCCTGAGTATAAGGTTGAACGGTTCCCTCATGATGAGGCTTCCTTAATAAATTTTATTATTAAAGGCATGTGCCATACTTCGCGAGTGCAGATGTGGTCCATTTTAGGATCTAGATCCTCGTCCAAGTGCTCACGCGTCTCTTCATAGGGACGAGTCATCTATGAGGATTCTTCCCTTTTGACCTTTCTCAATATGAGGTATTTTATTAATTGAATTGACCGTGCTTTGATAAAATGGAGAGTAATTTTAACTTACCAGAATTAATAGCTTTCCTGAGCATGAGGTTGAACGGTTCGCCAAAGCCGAGGCTTCACAAAAACCTTTCTTGTTAAGGACATTTCTTGTTAAGGACATGTGTCATACTTCGTGAGTATAGATGTGGTCCTTCTTAAAGTCCAGCTCCTCGTCGAAGTGCCCACCCGTCTTTTCATAGGGATGAATCATCTATAAAGAGGCTTTCTCTTTGACCTTTGTCAATATCAGGCACTTTATTATTTTTTACTTGTGAAAATTTAATTTTTATATTGCGAACTTTGTTTCCTGAATATATGGTTGAGCGGTGCCCCCATGTTGAGGCTTCCTTATCAACTTTTGTTGTTATGGGCATGTGATGCACTTCACAAGTAGGAGGTGATCCCTTTTGGGATCCAACTCTTCGTCGAAGTGCTCATGCTTCTCTGCATAGGGACAATTCGTCTATATAAAGGCTTTCTCCATGGCTTTTGCCTCTTCGGAGGTATTTTGATTTACTAACACTTTGATAAAAAGTCATTTTTTATTGAATCGTGAACTGTACATACAAGATGTTTACATCATTACTGATAATATTTGTGTAGATGTTCTATATTCCATGGACGAGGCTATGCCTTTCCATCCATATTTTCAATTTTGTATGTTCGTGGCCGAACCTATTCCTTAATGCGATAGAGGCCCTCCTAGTTGGGACCAAGGGTTCCTAAACCATGCTCTTTAGAACACAAAAATACCATTCGAAGCACTAATTCATTAAAATGAAATGACCTCTTCATTTTTGCGTTATAGTATTTAGTCATTTTTCATTGATAAATGGCCAATTTTACCTGAGAATCATCCATCCTTTCTTCAAGGAGGTCGGGTTCGCATCTAGTCATCTCATCATTAGATATTTCATTAAAATGAATTCGAGAAAAGACAGGCCCACTTCAATTGGAATCATTGCCTCAGCCCCGTAGGCCATTGATAATAACACATTTATTACATTTTTCACCCATTAATATTTACATTTCTATGAATATTTGATGTCTAAATGTACTAAGTACTTCTATATCTTGGTTTATGTTGCAAATGGGTGAAAGCGGTGGAAAATTGGAGAAACAAGTGAAAAATTACCAAAATGGAGGAAAGTGAAAGTTCAGGGACTAAAGTACAAATACTACAAACTTGTTTCCAGCCTTATGATGAAGATTTAAGAGTGTTAGAGGTTTATTAGATGAAGAAATGAGTCAAATGGGTAAAATATAGCCAAGACATTATCTCATATCAACTTTCAAACTGAAAAGTTTTGTACCAGTTTTTAGCCTTATATTGAGATCAGTTTTTGACATGGGAAACGATCGAATTGGAAGTTGACATCTGAAGTAAAGTTGTATCCCTTTAAGTTAGCTTTCCAATGCATCTTGAATCACTTCAATCGGACATCAGGAAGGAAGGTTATGATCAGAATATTGAAGACTGTCAAGCGGGAAAACACTAAACCTATACGTTCGCATAGGGTTATTTCTATGCGATCGCATAGGACCTTTCAGAGATTTTCAGTGGCCATTTTCAGCCTTCTATGCGACCGCAACACCTATGCCTATGCGGTTGCACAGGCCATTCTGAGCGCGAAATTTTCCAGTTTCCGAAATTGATTCAACCACTTATGGAAACAACTTTTAACACGTCTTTTGAACCCTAAACTCGACCAGAACGCCTACCATTCATCTCCTATCAGTTTTCTCTCTACTTTGACTCAAGAACTCCATGAGGAACTAAATCTATTGGTGAAGCAAAGAAGGAACTCGATTGGGATTGGGGATTTCAACATCTTTTATTCATGTAATGTGTTTTTCATTGTTTAAACAATTCTAGAGTTTATGTTTCCACTCTTTATTAATTATTTTGATATTTACTTAACTTTTATTAAGTTTTTCATGGATTTAATCATGTTTCTTCCATTGAACAATTAAAATACTTTTTTAAATTTCAATTTCAAATACTTTATTGGTGTGATTTAATTACTGCTATATGTTAGGAATATATAGTCGCTCTTTGAATCTAATTTCAATAAATTAATGGGCGAATGTGATTTAGGAAACTTAAAATTCTAGAATTACATTTGTAAATTAAATTAATTTAATGGTTTATTCTTCTTATCATGATTGTATTCTAAGATTGGTTTAGTTTTATTAAATTGGTCATAGGATTAGTCATGCTCTTTCTATGGATTGATTGAAGTAATTACTTAGGTCTTAATCTTAATTATTTTAGCTTATTGGTGTGATTCTCTACTGCTTTATGCTTTAGTATATAGTCGATTTTGAATCTGATTTCGATAACCCACGTGTGAACATTGCAAATGAAAGATTAACTTTTAGGATCATGTTAGAATTAAATTGGTTTGTATTGTTAAATCCTCCGATTAGAAAGTTAGGACAAAAACTTCTAATTGAGTAGAAAATGCATGAATAATTGATGTGATTGATCCAATCCAATTGAGGGAATTCCGACTCTTCACTACCCCAAACTATTGATTTTAACTTTGCTACTTCAACATTAAATTTACTACAAATTTGAGAGGACAAATTCATTCTTTTTGGAACCTTAAAATATTTTTCCATCTCCCTATGAATACGACACCCCAAAGCTACACTACAACACCGCGTTACACTTTGGGCATAATCATCCATAGAGAAAAGAGTTTCTCTGGTAGCAGTTCTGCTTGTAGTTCCGATGGCCCAAAGGACTTGAGGTAGTTCATCGACCCATGCCCCTTTAGATGCATCTAATTTACTTTTCAATGTATATTTGATTGTTTTGTTGATAACCATATCTATCCATTTGCTTGGGGATTGTGTGGGGATGAAAGATGTTTCCTAATACCCAGCTCCTCACACAAATCCATGACCTTCTTGTTGTCAAACTGTCGACCATTGTCTTTTACAACCGAATGGAGAATTTTGAACCTACAAATAATGTTTTTCCAAAGGAATTTGGAAGTATTAGCTTCAGTGATTTTGGCAAGTGGCTCAGCCTCTACCCATTTAGTGAAATAATCAATGGCGATAATTGCGAAGCTATAATTTTCCTTCCCTTTGGGAAGATGTCCTATAGGATTAATTCCCCATTTTGCAAATGGTCAGGGGATGGATACAAAGTTTAGCTTTTGAGAAGGTTGTCTCTGAATAGTTGCGAAGCACTGGTACTTTCACATTTTCTGAGAAACTATTACTTGTCCTTTTTCAAGGTGGGCCAATAGTATCCTTGTTTCAATTCTTTCTATGCAAGTAACCATCCTCCAGTGTGGTTCCCACATACCCCTTCGTGAGTTTTTCGAAGCACATATTCAGCTTGTTCTTCTCCAATGCATCAAAATAAGGGTAATGAGAAACTGCACTTATATAATACATCATTCTGGAGGACAAAGAGGGCAGCTCATCTCCTGAGCTTCTGGGCCTCCTCTTTTTCAGAGGGGAGTGTCTGGTCTTTGAGGAAAGATATAATGGGCTTCATCCATAATGGAGTATCTTCAACCCACACTATTACTTTGTTTATGGTGGTGGAAGGTCTAGGAAGATGCTCTATGGGCACAACAGTAATTAGTTCAGAATCTTTACTATTCACCAATTTTGATAGGGATTCGGCATGAACATTTTTCGTGCGTGGGATTTGTACCAGCTCGAACCTTTCAAATGAAGGGATGAACTCCATAACCAATTTCAAATATGCAGACATAGACTTATCTCTAGCTGAAAAGTTTCCATGGACCTGATTCACCACCAGCTGGGAATCGCCACTGATAATGAGCCTTTTTTGCTTGCATTTTTTTGGCTAATCTAAGTCCAGAGAGGGGGCTTTATATTCTACTGCATTATTGGTGGCCTTGAAATAGAACCGTACAGCACAAATAAGCTATGTCCCTCTGGACTAATCAGGACCATTCATACTCCTGACCCAGTATCTCCTGATGTTTTATCTACAAATAAGCTCCATGTTGGAGGTTCGACGGGTTCCATCTCCTCTTCTCCTTCTAGAATAGGAGTGAATTCAGTTACAAAATCTGCAAGGGCTAGCCCCTTAATGGCATCCCTGAGTTTTAACATAATATAAAATTCACTGAGTTCTACGTTCTACTTTAGTAACCTTCCTGAAGCATCGGGCTTCTATAGCACTTGATTGAGGGGAAAATTTGTCAATACATGTATAGTATGAGCCGAAAATATGGTCTTAAATTTCGAAAGGCTATTACCAAAGAGAGGGCTAGCTTCTCTATGTCTGGATAGCGAGTCTTGACTGCCAAAAGTGATATGCTTACTAGTAAACATTTAACTGGTGATTACTTTCCTCCCTTATCAAAACCAAACTGATAGCATCTATGGTTACTGCTAAGTATAACTACAATGGCTTGTTATCTTTTAGTTTGGAGATGAGGTGAGCCTGACCTAAGTGTTTCTTCAGCACTTGTAGGTCCTCCTTACATTCCTCTATCCATTGGAACTTATTTCCTCCTTTGAAAACCTTAAAGAATGGCAAGTACTTGTTTGTTACCTTGGAGACGAAGCAGTTTAAGGTAGCTACACGCCCAGTGAGGCATTGAACCTCCTTTAATTTTTGAGGTGGCCTCATATCAATTAAAGGCTTCACCTTTTCAGGGTTAGCTTCGATGCATCTTTGGTTAACGAAGTAGCCTAGAAAATTTACGAAAGCAAGGCACACTTTAAGGGATTGACTTTTATCTGATACCTCCTTAATATTTGAAATGTTTTGTTGAGGTGTTTGAAGTGATCCCTTGCTTTTAAGCTCTTAACTAGCATGTCATCCACATAGACTTACATGGTCTCCCCATGAAGATCAGCGAACATTTTATTGACAAATCTTTGCTAGGTTGCTCCGACATTTTTCAACCCGAAATGCATGACCTTGTAGCGGTAAAGACCCTTGTCTATGATGAAGGATGTATTCCTCATCAGCTGGGAGTATTGGGATATGATTGTATCCTGAATATGCATCCATGAAGCTAAGAAGTTCATGTTCGACAGTCGAGTCTCACGCAAACCCTCCACTTGTCGTTATGCTTTTTCACCAACACTAGGTTAGAAACCCATTTAGGATATACTGACTCCCACATGAATCCATTGTCGATCAGTTTCTTAACCTCATCTTTAAGAGCTTCATATCTCTTTGGATTGAGAGCCCTTATTTTTTACCTATACGTTGTGGCCTTTAGGTTAATATTCAAATGATGGCAACTGACATTTGGGTTGATACCAACCACATCTCCGTGCGTCCAAGCAAAGACATCAAGATTCTTCAATAAGAAGCTTTTCAGCTCCTCCTTAGCTTCCATTAGTAGATTTTTTTCAACCTGCAGACGTTTGGAGGGGTCTCGTAGGTCTACTGGAAAGCTCTCCATTTTTCTATAGGTTCTGTTTGAGGCTCACAATCAATAATACGAGGGTCTAACTCCTCTAAACTAACTGCTTCTTCAGCAACTCGCCCTTCTTCAGGGGTTGTCTGTTCTTCACATATAACCTCTTCTTTAGAGGTACGCATTACTCCAAGGATGGCCTCTTCTTCAGGGGCATCCATCATTTCAACGTCTTCCCCTTGTTCAGAGACGTCGTCCATGTTAATGTCTGTGATGATTACATTAACATCCCTTGGTTCGGCTTTCCTTAGAGAATCTTAATAACATTTCCTTGCTCTTTTTTGATCACCTCGAACTGTTGCTATTACATTCTCAGTTGGAAATTTCATGCATAGGTGGTGTATGGAAGTGATGGCCTAAAGTTCCTTCAAAGCTGGTCTCCCTAATACTCCGTGCTAAGCGGAACGGTTATCCGTCACCAAAAATTCCATGAAGTGGTGTGCAACCAAAGTGCAATCCCCATCTATATGCTAGAATGATCTTACCCCTTGGAATGATGATATCCCCCATAAAACCATACAAGGGAAAACTCATTAGGGTCGGCTCACAGTCAACTTTCATCTTATCAAATGTGATTCCAAAGATGATATTGACAGAGCTTCCATTATCCACCAACATCCTTTTCAGGCCATTGCATGCCATGACGGCCATCACCATTAGGGCGTTACAGTGTAGATAATGTACACCTACTGTATCTTCTTGAGTAAAGGTGATGGGTGGAATTGTCCTTTCAGTAGAGGACCGGTTAACTATGAAGCTTATCATAAGAGTATCATTTGCTTCCCTAAATTAGTTCTTTTATGAGTTCATAGATTCTTCCCAGCGTATGGGTCTCCAAAGATCGTGTAAATTTCCCTAATAGGCTCTTGGACAACATTTACTAGGGGCTTCGCCGTGGTCTTTGGCCGTCCCTAGGTCTTTTAGCATCATTGTCCCTTCTTCTTGGGGCGTTGTTTCTATAATGGTACCTTAGCTCAACATTCATAGGATGTTGGGTTTGCCTAGGAGGAGCATCTCTTCGGAGGCACATATCTCTTCTCTGATTGATATTCTGGGGGTGTCTTGCAATATCCCTGCAATATTTCGTGCGATGGTTATGGGAATAATGGTATGTATAATAGATTGGTACTTCATCCCTATTTCTAAGTTTAGCACCTCGCCCCCTACTTCTTTCCCTTCTGGGGTACCTTTGATATGGTCCGTTTTGATGCTGAAATGTTCACTTCCTCATAAGCCAAAGTGGGTATTGCATTGAGCGTCGCTACGACCAGTGCTTGTCCATGATTGATAAGGGTCTGGTGATCCATCAAATGAGAGGTAGGACCTTTTTCTCCTTCGCATTTAAGAAGGGGATATTCCTTCACTGGACGTTCTGATGGTCTTTCAATTCTTCATTGATGATTTCATGCCTTATGATTTCCAGTAAAGCATTGTAGCTTGTAGGGCTCCTTATTTTGCACATCTCTCTAGAATAGAGAGTTCATGTCTAATCCTCCTCTTAAGGCAATCAAGGCTTCCCTATCTGTGACTTGCACATAGTAGGTCATCTCGTCGGTGAAATAAGATAAGAAACATTTCAGAGTCTCGCTCTGCTATTGTCGCATGTCTTGTAGGCGTTGAATTGGCCTTTCGTCTTCCTTACTGGTGGTGAAGTTGTAACACCCGTGAGGATCTTTCGTCGGAATCGTTAACGTTATTATACGTACTGTCCGCTGTGGGGAGGATCTTTCCCCTCACGGCTTTCTGGACGCGTCCCCCAGGATTCGAACCCAAGACTTCCAACTCATATGGGAGACTTAAGTTGAAACATGGTACCAATTGGGCAAGTTGCTCAATTAGTACCAGGTTTCAACTTAAGTCTCCCATATGAGTTGGAGGTCTTGGGTTCGAATCCTGGGGGACGCGTCCAGAAAGTCGTGAGGGAAAAGATTCTCCCCACAGCGGACAGTACGTATAATAACGTTAACGATTCCGACGAAAGATCCTCACGGATCGTTACAAAAAAATGCGCATTTTTTTTTGTAACGACCCGTGAGGATCTTTCGCTGGAATCGTTAACATTATTATACGTAATATCCGCTCCAGGGATGATCTTTCCCCCCACGACTTTCTGACGCGTCCCATATGAGTTAGAGGTCTTGAGTTCGAATCATGGGGGACGCGTCAGAAAGCCATGAGGGGAAAGATCCTCCCTGGAGCAGACTATACGTATAATAACGTTAACGATTTCGACGAAAGATCCTCACGGGTCATTACATAATTGCTTTAGGAACATCCTTTTGAAATCGCCAACTTCGGATGCTTCTTTCAGGCAGCACGGTGTACCAGATTTTAGTCGCTCCGCTTAAGGTTAAATGGAGAGCTCTACACTTCATGGCTGGGGCAGCTCCCTTTAAATTCATATGGGTTTTGAAGCCGTTGAGATAATTTGAAGGGTCACCCCTTCCATCATACTTATTAGTTTTTGGGAGTGTGAAGTAGTTCAGCATTGGGGCATTTCTAATGTCTTGTGAGAATGGTGAATGATCATCATCGTCGTCAAGGTCGCAGGACCTCTGTGGTTTATCAGAGTCCTCATCCTCCCTGTATTGAGTTTGTGGCGGTGGATGAGAAGGTCATATTTCGCTTCGGCTTGGTCTCCTCTCACGCCTATTTCTAGGAGGGATTCCGATGCTCTTCATGATAAATAGGTTCTTCTTGTCTTTCGAACCATAGAGGCTCATGTTGCTTATTCCTAAGCACATGAGGAGGAGGCTAAGCCTGCCTATTTCTAGGCATCCCTGGACTCAGTCTATCAAATATGCATACAAACCTCTAAGGTAGGTCCTCAATTCATAATTCGAAGGGAAATTGTATGGAACCTCATGGGGTTGTTCGGAGGCATAATTAGTGGATGTGTCAAATTTAACCTCCCTCTTTTGGGGGTCTTCTATCCTGGTGTGATGGTATCCAGCCATTTGGCTTTGAACTTCTTCCTCTTCATGGTAATATTGTTGATGGTTTTGAAATGCATTTTCTGGGGCCGCGTATGGAGGAGCTGGGTATCCTCCTTGGCCCTACATGCTATTAGCAGTTCATGTATAGCCATGTTTTGTTGGGTTATGTTTCTCATGTTTGCTACAATTGTGGCCACCTCCCTAGTAAGTTTTGCTACTATCTTGCCTCCATCCTTTGACCCACCTCGTCTATGCAGTTGGTAAGGCGTTGGGCAAGTAGCTGGGATAGCACATGAGTGTTCTCCTTTTTCAGGTTGTTCCCTCATCCTTCGGGGTGCATTTTCTTCACTTCTTGAACTCATGTTTAACAAACACACTTTTTTACCAAGTGTTCCTTTCTTCAAGGACTGAAAGATTACAATATGACACCGCTTTTCCATGGCTTTCTAGTTGTTCTTTCTTTAAGAACACTTCTTTTTCAAGGGTTGGATGGTTCCTTCCAAGTTACTTTTGACTTCTTTCCACGGGGTTTTCGTGGTAAAATGTATGATTTTCCACGTACGACGCCAATCTATTGATCTCGAAAAAAGAGCCAACAGATGCCCAGCTCACTCATGCCACTTCAAGCAAGTTTCAACGCATTTCTACCAGAGAAACGATAGTGAAGCAAGGCGAACATGAACGCGGAGATGCTTTACGGTGGGAGACAAAAGTGTTCAGGATCCGATGGGTGGAACAAAGATGACTGTGCTAATAACGATCACCAATCAAAAACCAACGCAAGCAAACCAAGATCAAACTAGAATATATGGACGGATATGGGCCATGTATAGTAATGGTTAGATTGTATGTAGAGACATTCTTTCTATCAAATCTATAAAATAGAAGATGAAGATGAATACAAAAGTATTTGTATATAATCTTTGTTCACTCCATGATCAGGAGTTCAAGTAATCAATTTTCCAATCCGAACCTATTTATAGTGTTTTAGCCGACGTAGTGTCATTGGATCAGAACCACGCGGCCTCATCTCCTTTGCTGAGGCTTCACATCACCGTCTATTCATAAAATTAATACATTGATAAGGGGTCAGTCGCTCTATACAATAGGCTAACACACTTGATATTCTTTATTACAAGTGTTACATCAATCCCTTCTGAAGATCATTCGAATCTATTGTAAGAGACAACGTCGACTTTATGAGTTTAGGGTAAATTAAGAGCCTCGGAAGAGTCCTTGCACTGGTTCTCCAAGTGAGGAGCTTCAGCTCTTTTCTTTGTTTCTTTAGACAGTGTTTCGGCCCAAGTTGTAGTGCTTCGTTCGTTGAGGCAGGTATGAGCTTCGGCAACTTGCATAATTTCTTTATATTTGACCCATTGGTTCTTTGTTGACTTTTTTGCCTATGTGGATTGCCATGTGGCTCTTGACTTTGAGCCTCGTTTGGCGAGGCGTAATAGAAATCATGCGAAATATTTAGATCTGATTTCACCGGTAGGCGTTTTTCCTAAATTTTGTGGTTAACGATACTGGTATATATAATACAATCAAGTTATGTAGTTGAGCTGTTAAATTTATAGTGCTTTCATTCATGGTGATGTATATGATCGGCTTTTGCAAATATAAGAACGTTTGAATTGCTTCTGCACACATGAAGTTCGAGAAGGGAACTTGCGGAGCTGGCGAGATACTGTTGGTGGTTCCATGTCTCTTAAGAGCCGCAAGAAAAGACAATGCTCCACAAATGGGCTCGAAAATATTTGTAACCGTTTTTTTTTTGGTCACTTCTAACTTTTTTGATTGGTGTTGTTACTTTTTAAAATTTTTGTCACTTAATTGGAAACCATTTAATGTTTCTGAAGCATGTATTTATTATTAGTTCATTTGAATTTCATTAATGCGGTAGAATAAAGTTCATCTTGTCAATTATTAAGAAAAGTCAAGTTACATGATTGTGATCTTTTCATTAAAAAGTAACATAGCATGGTGTGCCACTTTTTAATTAAAATATCACACACAATCAAACTCTAACCGATGAAATTCTAGTATAAATAATTTATTCCATGATTATTGTCTTTTACTTATTCTCCAATTTTTTCTGTTAAACAATGTACTTTTCTATATTTTTAGATAGGTTATTATCAAATTAAAATATATTTATTCTTCAATTCAAGATAGATTTTTGCCTTCAAATAAGCAAGGATGCCTGAATTGTTTGATTGTAAATGTGGGAAATGAGTAGAAAGAAAACAAATTCCAGGGAATTGAATTGCCTGAAAATTATTTTCCTGAGAATTGTCAATTAATTGTGTTTGATTAGTATAATTTTCTACCTGAAAAATATTGAGATTTTCCACATTTTGGTGTTTGATTGGTTTCATTTTCCATGGCACTTATTTTATTTTCCAACTATTGGTGTTTGATAGTTATTTGTAAGAATTTGATATTTAATTATAATTAAATTATCACACGATAAATTTTTGAAATTAGAGATGAATTTGGTATTTAATTAGAATGACTTTAATTAAAAAATTCATAAATTAAATCACTATTTGACATTGAGCAGAGGGGCATAATAATCTTGTAATTTTCCGCAATTGTTCTTGATTAACCAGGAATTTGACATACTTGCCTCCCATCATTTCCTTTCAACACCCTCAATTGATTGTTTCATCTAAATTCTCCATTAGCGTTTCAAGTGTTCGAAAAATTTCCTAACCGATCTATCTGTCTTCAATGCGCTGGAGTCTGCAATCTCCATTATCTTGCTTTCATTTTTTTATTTTTCAAACAGCCAACAATTGATAATCTTTCAAGTGCTAGTGGATAATTGGTGCTGATGCATTTTTATACTATAAACAGCTCCATGCCCAACATCTACATTAACCTTTCAAAACCCTTAAAACAAAATTGCCAACAAAATATTAGGATTATAAATGGCTATTATTTTCCACATACATAATTGACAAAAGACATCCACACCCTATGTTACAAAACACTGCACACTAGTTATGTGTGCGTGTTACAAAAAACATTCAAAGTAGTACTTGTGTGGATGAAGTTTTCTAAATGGATTACAAGTTAATACATACTAACACCATGAGTCATGTGCAATCTATGGTAGTGGAGGCGGATCACGATCGAGCTTGTCAAACACCAAAGCACCCAAATGTCACAGCAAACCATCAAAACTGAGCAACCAGAGGACGGCTGAAAGGATAAAAAAATATTATGAGCATATAAACATAGTTCCCCCAACGTCCTCATAAAGCTTATGAAAAAAAATGCTTTGACGCCTAAGTTTAAATTAAAATAAAAAAATAAAAAATCACGTGCAGCACAAAATGATATCTTTGAGATGAGTACGTTAGCCTTAAAGAAGCAACCCCTACTTCCTAAGTTTGAAGTTTTCAATCACATCACATGGCGTTACGGAAAAAATTTCAGCAATCATACCGACTACCATAGTGAATCACCAACTCTAGAAGTTTCTATGCTCGTCTTAATTAATAAATACTATGTTAATGCTCACTTTTTCATGTGTTACACGCAGAAAAGCTCAGGCCTATATCATTTGTTAACATGATTTTCTACGTAAATTTGCATGCAACAAATGTAGATATTCCGCAAACTCGCTAAATGCATCTAACTGTCCAATATGGCATGTGTTAAAATTAAAATTTCATTTCCAAATAAAACAATTACAAAAAGCAAACGTTCGTTATTTGAAAGCAAAATTCATGGGGAAACAAAATTTCCATCACGATCATCATTTCGTGCTGAACATCCACAAAATCATAACTTCCGGGGAAAAATTGGAGAATCAAAGTAAATCAAACCAAAACCGAAGGCCCATGTTTACACAGTTTCCTTAAATCGAATTCGCTGCCTTATCGGAGTGCAAGAGATTTTGATCGATGTTCAATTCCCAGGATACAATAGGTTGTCGGTTCACGCTGCACTACGTTAAGCGCCTACTAACTAGCTGTGTCTATCTCTCAAAGAATTTTAGCAAAGGAAGGAAAAAAAAAAACTAGACTGCCGGAAATGGAAAGAGGGAAAACTGGTTTTTTTTTTGTTTGGTTGTGTTTGCTGTTTGAATCACTTGTTGTGTTTGTTGTGTTCCTTCCAACTGAGAGCTTTTCTACTTATACACAGAGGAGGAACCAGCTCTTTAATGCATTGAACGAGGAGTTACAGAATTGAAGAGGTGAATTGAAGAGGTGAAACTGATGAAATTGATGGACATGAAACTGTTTTTCCATTCAACAATTTTCATAAAGATTTTCATTAAATATCATAAAGATTTTCATTCAAGATCATTATTTTCTAACAATCCCCCATATGAATAAAAATTTGGAAACCAAAGACTAAAGAGAGAAAGATAGATTAAAATGAATCAATCCTGCATATGATAGGTAGCATTTAACTTTGAACATTCCCTTGTGAAAATCTATCGTGTATTACTAGCAAACCAGTGGATCTTATGCCTTAAACTGTTTCGCCATTTGTGTAAACCAAGACATAGATCTCACACATGACCCTTCTAGAAACAGCGTAGTTCTCAATGTTGTGTTCGTTTTGGCCATGAACACATCGTCTGATTCTGCAAGTGTTTGTTTAAAGATGTAGCCTTCCTAATCCTTATAGAAGCGACCCCACTTCACACTCACATATGTGACCTCTTAACTCAGCGTTTCACAACAACGCTTAAGGGTCATTAAAAGCGTAGCTTAACCTGCATCTTCCAATCACTGTGAGCACTATAGGAATGAGTAGAATGAGAACCTTCTCAGTGATTTACACAGATATACATGGTTTAGTTGTCCCTTTGAACCTAGATCCTGGGATCTCCATTCAGTTAGGTTGGGTTTCCGCCATGATATCTTTCAACGTCATAGGCTGCAAGCCCATTCCCCTCGATGCTTTTTCAACTAGCTCTCGAGTTAACCCTTTTATTAATGGATCCGCAATATTATCATTTGACTTCACATAGTCCAGAGTGATAATACCTTGTGAGAGTAGTTGTCGAATGGTATTATGTCGTCTTCGAATATGTCGAGACTTACCATTATACATATTGCTCTGTACCCTACCAATTGTTGATTGATTATAGAAATAAACACAAATTACATGCACAGACTTTGACCATCTAGGAATATCCTCAACAAACTGGCGAAGCCACTCTGCTTCTTCAGTTGCTATGTCCAAAGTGATGAACTCTAATTCCATTGTAGATCTTGCGATGCAAGTTTGTTTCGATAATTTCCAAGAGATAGCTGCACCACCAAAAGTGAAGACATATCCACTAGTAGATTTTGAATTTGACATATCTGATATCCAATTTGCATTAGCATACCCTTCAATTACTGCAGGGTATCTAGAATAATGCAGTCCAAAATCACGAGTGTACCTCAAGTAATGTAATACCTTGAAAATGGCTCTCCAGTGGATAGCACCTGGGTTACTCGTGTAGCGACTCAATCTGCTAACTGAGTATTATATATCTGGTCTCGTACAAGTCATTAAATACATTAAACTCCCAATTGTCCGAGAATATCTTAACTGTGACACATCATCACCGGTGTTCTTGGATAAATGGAGACTCAAATCCAATAGAGTCCTGACCACAGTGGTATCAGACTTGTTGAACTTGTCTAGTATCTTATCAATGTAATGAGATTGAGATAACACAAGTCCATTCGGTGTTCAAGTAATTTTTACTCCCAAAATGACATTCGCGAGACCCATATCTTTCATGTCAAACTTTAAGTTTAACATATTCTTAGTGGCTTTGATAATTTTATCAGAGCTGCCGACAATGAGCATGTTATCGACGTACAGATACAATATGACATATCCATCATTAGTGTCCTTGACATATACACACTTGTCGCACTCGTTGATTCTAAAACTACTAGAAAGCATTGCATTGTCAAATTTCTCATGTCATTGCTTAGGTACTTGCTTTAAACCATAAAGTGATTTAACCAGTTTACATATTTTCCTTTCTTGACCCCTCTAGTTGCTCCATGTAGATTTCTTTATTCAAATCTCTATTTAGGAAAGCTGCTTTTACATCCATCTGATGTATTTCCAAATTTCGAAAGGCTGCAATAGCAATTATCATCCAAATAAAAGCTATACTCAACATAGGAGAATAAATATCAAAGTAATCTAAGCCTTCTTTTTGCTTATAACCTTTGATTACTAGCCGAGCTTTATATTTATCAATAGAGTCATCCCTTTCATCTTCTTCTTGAAGATCCACTTGTAGCCCAAAGGCTTACAGCTCGGTGGAAGATCTACTAATTCCCGGTATGATTCTGTAGGATAGAATCGATTTCACTCTTGATAGCTTCTTTCCACAGATGACCATCTGGAGAAGATATAGCTTCTTTATAGCTTTGAGGATCGTTCTCCATCAAATATGTGAGAAAATCATGGCCAAACGTCTTAGAAGTTTTGGTCATTTTGCTCCGTCTAGGCTCATCCTCACCTTCTTCAACTGGATCTTTAGTGCTGCTAAAAGCAGAAGATTTCATAGTCCGTTTAATAGGAGTTAACTGTTTAGGAGATTTACAAGGAAATATATTCTCAAAGAATTGTGCATTCCTAGACTCCATAATCGTGTTCGAATGAATATCAGGTACATTCGAATAATGCACAAGGAACCTATATGCACTACTATTTTGTGCATAACCAATGAACACACAGTCAACCGTCTTAGGTCCAATCTTGACCTTCTTAGGATGAGGCATCGCGACCTTCGTAAGACACCCCCACATTCGTAAGTATTTATACGAAGGTGTACGACCTGTCCAAAGTTCATACGAAGTCTTATCCATATTATTTTTTAACACTTTATTCAAAATGTAATTCGTAGAAAGAACAGCTTCTCCCCACATGTTCTGTGGTAATCCATAACTAATCAACATAGCATTCATCAGTTCTTTTAACGTTTGATTCTTACGCTCAGCAATTCCGTTCTGCTGAGGTGAATAAGGTGCAGTAGTTTGGTGAATTATTCCATGTTTAGCACAAAATTCACCAAATGGTGATTCATATTCACCACCACGATCACTTCGCATTACCTTTATTTTCTTGCTAAGTTGATTTTCAACTTATAAGAATGAATTTATCGATAGCTTCGTCTTTACTTTTAAGCAAGTACACATAACAATATCTTGTCTATCGTCGACAAAAGTAATAAAGTACTTATTTTTGCCTCGTGTTTGGACAAATTTCAAGTCACACACATCACTATGGACTAGTTCCAATGGCTCGATACTTCTTTCAATACTATGAAACGAAGACCTAGTTAGCTTAGCCTCGATGCAGATTTCACATTTATGATTTGAATCAATTTGAAACCTAGGCAAGTAGTTTAGTTTGCTTAGTCTACGTAATGCATTGTAATTTATGTGACATAATCTACCATGCCACAGATTAGGAGACTCAAGCAAGTAAACAGAAGGAGTTTTCTCATTATTCATAATAGTTGGGGTTACAGCAATTACATTCAATTTAAACAGGCCATCAGTCATATAGCATTTCCCAACATAAACTCCTATTTTGGTAATCACCAGCTTATCCGCCTCAAAGACCATGCATAAACCATTCTTGCTCAGAAGAGACCCAGAGACCATATTCTTGCGAATATGTGGCACGTACAACACATTAGTCAGAGTAAGCTCTCTGCCAGAGGTCATCTTCAGGATCACATTTCCTTTACAACGCACTTCTGAAGTTGCAGAGTTTCCCATAAACAACTTTTCACCATTTGTAACTGGTGCAAAAGTAGTGAACATACTCATATTGGAGCAGACATGGCAGGTGGCCCCAGTGTCTAGCTACCACTCCTTAGGGTTAGACCCCACCAGGTTAACCTTACTAATCACCGCCATAAGGTTTAGTCAGACATGTCATCTGAAAGATGATCTCTCTCATTTCCAACCATATTAGCCTGAGGACGTTGTTTGTTATCCCTCCGAGGCTGATGGTAGCCCGCTGATCGATGCCCAACTTTATCACAATTGAAGCACTTTCCATTGAACTGAAACTTAGGCTTCTTTCCTACCCCACTGGTAGGCTTCAACTGAGACCCTTTCGTGGTCTGCTTTTTGTCTTTCCAATTTCCGTTACTCTGTTTGGCTTTAAATGATTGACCTTTCTTATACCAGAACTTTGGCCGTGTTCCAATACATTAGCCTTCTCAGAGTAAGAATTCCCTGACTTGCGTTCAACTTTTTTGTTATCCTCCTCAATGTGCAGCTTGATAATTAAATCCTCGAAAGACATCTCTTTCATCTTATGCTGCAAATAGCTTTTCAAAGCCTTCCACTGAGGAAGTAGCTTGTGAATAGCAGTAGCCACCTGTAGAGATTCTGACATAGTCAGACCCTCAGCATGCATTTCTTGCAAAAGCACTTGATACTCCTGCACTTGGCTCGCCACTAAACATGAATCAACCATTTCGAAGTCCATGCACCGATTGGCCAAGAATTTCTTAAACATATCATCCTCGGACTTGTACTTCTTTTCTAAGGACTCCCAAAGCTCTTTAGCAGACTTCTTTACCACATACACGTGATACAAAGAATTCTGTAATCCATCCAAGACATAGTTGCGACACAAAAAATCAGCACTTTTCCATGCATCTCAAGCCGGACACCTATGTATATCAGTGTCGTTTTCAGCCACGACAGGGGCATCCTCGGTGAGGAAATGTGCAACGCCCAAAGTAGTAAGATAAAAATCATCTTATTCTCCATGTCTTAAAATTAATATCGGCAAACTTATCCGGTCGAATTGCATGATTCACCGGAAATGGAGTCGGAAATGATGGCAAAGGTACCGAGGCTGCAACCCTAGGTACTAGCAAATATATTGTGCCAAACTGGATTACCGAGGCCGCAGCCATAGGCAAAGTGGGGTTTACTCCAACATGAGGAATCTCGCCACAAATTATCCCATCAACGGGAGGAATGCCAGTAGAGGTCTCCACGGAGTTGATAGTAGGATTTGGTACACCAGTACCAACAGTGTTGCTGTTCACATCGTCATTTTCATGTGACGACATTTAACCTTAGAACAAGCAACAAATAATTTAGAATACTTATAAACTCGAGATCTAAGTTATCTGTTCGAAAAATAAAATTCTTGAACAGATTATTTTGTCAAATTATTAACAACTTAACAATCATTGAAAATGAATTAAATTAACCAATGATTAAAATCAATTATTAAAGGAAAAGGTAAACAATGATATTCTAATGATGAGGCAATCATGCAAATAATTGTCAAAATGAAATAATCATGCAATCATCACTAATAAATGTCAAAAGTTAACAAATCATTTCCAATTGATTTAAAATCATGCAAAACTACTTTTAAGTCCATGCAAAACCACTATCAATTCAACCATGCAACCACCTATTTGATATGCAAGGCCAAACTTCATACAAGTTTTTTTTTCTCTTCTAACTTACTGATTCAAACCTAATAAATTTACTATGCGTAATTAAATAGATAGATTATGTAAACAGCAAACAAATTGAAGGTGGAAAAAAAACTGACAGTAAAGAAACTGGAAGAAAAACGTAAACAAACTGGAAGAAAAATTGATTTTCAAAATTTTTCGAAATGAGAACTCGATTTGAGCTTGTTGGGGAAAATATTGGAGAATCAAAGTAAATCAAACCAAAATCGAAGGCCGGGGTTTACACGGTTTCCTTAAATCGAATTAGCCGTCTCACTAGAGTGCAAGAGGTTTTGATCGGTGTTCGATTCCCAGGATACAATCGATTGTCGGTTCATGCTGCACTACGTTAACCTCCTACGAACTAGCTGTGTCTATCTCTCAAAGAATTTTAGCAAAGGAAGGGAAAAAAAAACCAGACTGTCGGAAATGGAAAAAAAGAAAATTGATTTTTTTTTCTTTGGTTGTGTTTGCTGTTTGAATCACTTGTTGTGTTCCTTCCAACCGAGAGCTCTTATATTTATACACATAGAGGAGGAGTCATCTCTTTAATGCATTGAATGAGGAGTTACGGAATTGAAGAGGTGAAACTGATGAAATTGATGGACATGAAACTATTTTTCCATTCCAACAATTTTCATAAAGATTTTCATTCAATATCATAAAGATTTTCATTCAAGATAATTATTTTCCAACAATAACTTCCGGTGGTCGTCTGATTAAAGTATAGAATTATACTATTAACATTTTTGCTGTGAACAACAAAAATATCTATTTCCAATTCCAAAATCAGCTCTCAATCATTATTACCAACTCCAAAGTCGAACGAAAAATGAAAAATAAAGGATGTCCTCTAACTTGCAAACACACAAATCAATAAACCTCCGAAAAGATATTTAACAATGAAACACCTCAACGATATACACATAAACATAGAAAGAGGGATAAATTACCCCAATTAAAAAAAATACAGAATTACTAATATACAGAGACACAGTGAGAGTTGTCGACGGATTTTTTTATTTTTATTTTTTTACATCCCTCTTGTTCTTCTCGTTTTCAACCCCTAGATTGGGCTAAAAATTAAACCATTTCTTCAGAAACCAAACCTAATAAGCAATCAATTTACCATCCCAAACACAAACCATTTCTTCTCACCCACTTTACCCGACAAGAATATAATACGAACCCAAATGAGAAAATTTCTAAAACAAACATCAAAATCTCATATTACTTACACCAAAGTTCAAATGCTGACAAATAGAAAAGACGTATTCAATAGATATGCCAGTCAAACTAGATTCTTGTCAGAAAATCAAAACTACGTGAAGTGGCTGCTAGAAGCAGAGATAAATGGGCATAGTGCAAACCTGAATCGGCAACCCCGATGGTCTGAAAGTGGTGATTCTTGAGGGTTTTCCAGTTTCGACAGCAAGGTGTGAGAAGAAAAAGGGAAGCTGCTTCTTTTAATAGCCACTTTGCCAAGAAAATGAAAAACCACCTAACCAAAGGGAATCTCAATTCCACGATTTCGTGGAAAAGGAGGTCACGTGTGCCGAAATAAGAAAACTAATTCCCTTGAACATTATGTCAATCAAACAGACCAAAATGTGGAAAATGGTTAGTTATTTTTCATTTTCCCTAGAAAACAAGACCTATCAAACAGCCCTAAGAGTTCATGAAAGTTGAAGTATTATATTTGTAAACCTCAGAAAAAAGAGAAATATCTTGGGGAAAAAATTACAAAACTTCATGACCTCTATAATTACAATTCTGAAAATGATGAAATAGTTGGAAGAAAATAATTGAGGTGAAGTACTATATAATGTAATATATTGGTTGTGATTTTCAATTTTTAATCAAAGAGTATAATTTGTGTCACACTTGTCTCTTAGGTCTTATAGGGTTGGCCCTAAAATTTTGAGGGCCTTAGGCGAACATCAAATATTAGACCCCTATAAATATTTAAAAGTAAAATATGATTTTTTAAATAAAAAAATATTTAAAGTTACAAAAATAATCAACTAAAACTTTCAAATGACTAGATTAAATTTACTATTCTAAAATTTTCTGACAGAAAATCAACAAACATATTTTTCAATATCTTTCTTGGTTGAAGGTAAAATTTTATCATTGTCAACTTTGAAAAACTTCTTTTGGCAGACACAACTATAACTGATATAGTAAATAATATTCTATAAACAATCCGTAAATTGAAAAATTACAATCCATTATATATGTTTATATAATCTAACACTTCAATTGCTTTTTTGGTGTTTCTTGGCTAACATTTTCAACAATTTGCAGCTAAAAAAAGTTTGGTTCATCAATATTAGAATCCCTATCATGCTCCAAAAAAATTCCGAACTTTTCACACGAACACTTCAAATAATTATCAAATGCAGCCTGCATTTCTTTAAAATCAAACAAAAATTCAAAAGTATTTTCATATTTTTTAAATTGTTCAAACCATAACTTAAGTGAATAAAGAGATTAATCAACTACAATTAATAAATAATAAACTCTAACTGAATGTGTTTCATCCAAGAGCTTCTTTCTATGACTAATGCACTTTTCATGAATTGTTACTTCAACTTCCATTTGAGCAGCAGTTTCTTTAACTATAATCTTGTCTAATTCAAATTCGATTTCTCTATAGGCGTTAAAAATAAAATAAGCATTTTCAAATGACAAATAGTACTAGTACCAATAAACATGTCCCCACTTTAACAAGAAGCACGGCAAATAAGTTAAACGAAAAAAAAAAAAAAAATTCAAATTTTATTAGAAAATATTATTAATTTTTAGGAACTTATTTTAATTTAATAAGTTAATAAAGCTCAGCTAAACACACACTTAGATAACAAAATAGTGTCACACACAAAGTACCAATGTTTTAAAAATTGACCCAACCATCGATCTAGAAAAGAAAAAGGATCAAGGATCCAAAGGTCGAATCGAAATCGAACTGGTGATTTTTTTAAAAAAATTGAAAAATATACATTTACAAAAATTTAAAAAAATATATACATTTAAAATTTAAAATATATATATATATATATATATATATATATATATATATATATATATATATATATATATATATATATACATTGGTTGAACCGGCCTAATGGGTTCGATTTTTAAAAACATTAAAAAACACTTTAATGCTTGAATAAATAGGCAATAATATGGTCACAAAAAAAAATAAAAAAATACAAGCCTCCAAATCCAACAGACTCAGATATTGACCAGTCGCAGGGGAAGCAATTAGGCATCGTGTCACGAACCGCTCGTTTCATGACAAAGATGGCGGAATTATCTAGAACAACGGTGTCTTGAAGCTAATCCGGAATGTTCTAGACTATGATGGCCATGAAACTAACTAGAAGGTGATGGAGAAATCTAGAGAATTGACAAGCTTTATGCTTGTAGATTATTCTAGATCATCGTAGTTGATTCTTTGTAAATATATTATTATGGATAATTGTAGAGAATTCTAAAGACGCAACATAGACCGTTGGATCAAATTGATCCTAGCCATTCATTAAGAATGACTTTACCTATAAATAGGTTGGTAAGTTCATTCATTTGCCAAGGGAGTGAAGTTGTAAAGCTCTAAGCCTTGTAAAGCTTCTTTGTTTAATACAAAGCTTTCGTTAACCACTTGTGTCCCTCTGTTAAATTCTTAAGTGTTCTACTTTGTGCCTTTCTAAGAACTTGACGCCAGTTGGGAGGCTGACTTAGTGTAAAACCGTAGGGGCGGAAGTTGGAGACACTAAGTGTCGCACGGTGCTTGAAGAAAACAACAAGTCCGTGACAATAAGCTGATGGCAGTATAAAGAATAGAATCCAAATGAATATTTTACTAGAGAACTATACATAAATCCTACATATAAGAATTACATTTCAAAAATAACAAACTTCAAAAATCTTTTCAAAAATCAGGTGTTAAACCAATTAATTAAATATTTATAATTATAATATAATACAATTATCTAGATTTATTAAATTTCAAATCCAAATCATTCTCTGTCTCAACTCTGTATCATCTCCCTACCCTTTCTCTCCATCGGAGGCGACCATCTACTCCGGCGACTATTCTGATGCTCTCTCTGGTGGCTATTCACGATCCTTCTGAAAAACTGCTTCAATGACCACTCCAACGCATGCTCCGATCAACATACCCACCCCATCTACCCAATCCCAACTTCTAAAAAATTTCCAAAATTTCAAGTCACAATTGGCCACAACGAGTCACAAATAACCAGTCACAATCGATCACAATAAACTTCCCAATAATCAAATCGTGATCTAGTTATTAATCAGAAAAGGTTCGTCGACACCACCAACTTCGGTTGCAACCTTCTCACTCTGCAGTGGCGCCGACTATGCCTCCACCACCACCATATCAACCCAGTCATCCTTATACCCATAACCATTACCATCGGACGAGCTTGTTTAATTTCAAAAATTAAATAAAAACCACCACTTCACGAGCGCCATCAACACAACACCACAACAGCCACAGTCACACAACCAACAAAAACCTCCCCAAAAACTTCGGCGCCACCGGATCGAACATCACAATACACCAGGTCGTGCACCAGATCTCACAACGCCTCTCATCGAATAGCGGAGTGAAGGAGACAAGGTGGGACGCAAGGCTTCATCAACGGCGCTCCTAGTGACTGCTTCTGGTGGTGTCTCCGACGACAGCTTCCAGATCGTCGCAAAGCGCAGCTGCCGTCGACTCCGCGCAAAGAGGCTCCGGTCCCCTTCCATTACAACAGCATCGCGGTGCTGCTTTCGGGATTGGGGGATTATTAAGGTTTGGGTTTGGGGTTGGGTGGGTATGGCTGCAGATCGGGATTGGGGGGAAGATATGAGCTTGGGTGGGTATGGCTGAGAGAGAGAGAGAGAGAGAGACAAGAGAGTTAGAGAGACGAGAGAAAGGGTTGGGAAGAAAATAATAAATTAAGGTTTTAATTTTTTAATAATTATAATTAAAAATATAATTACCACCTGAATTTTGAAATGTAAACTTTATCCCCTTATTTTTTAAATGTAATCCCCAAGTATTCAAATGCATTGAAGTACCATCTCCATTTACATTTTGACGCGACATTCTTCTTCTCTGATCTCTTTTCTGTTCATGTGATGTAGAATTTGTCTTAAACCAATATAATAGGAAACTCTCTTTGTACATTCGAAATCTTTTCTTCACAAACCCTTCTCAGTTTTTTCTTTGATTCAACCAATCGGTGATTTTTGAATTTCTTGAAAAAAAAGGCTTTTGATTTCATCCTTCTTTTTGACCGTGAGGTGATTTTCTTGGAGGTTTCTTTGGAGTTGCTTGATTGTTATTGGGGGCAGTTTGTGTGGGTTTTGAGGGATTCTGTATAGAGGTTTAGCTTTTGGAAGACTGGAAGATTGGTGAAGCTGATCAAGAATTTTGACGGTTCATCAAAATTTACTGCACTTGGAAAACCCTCTTTGGTATTTGAAAGTCTTGATGATTTCTAGGATTTAACACGTGATTAGAGTTTTTGAGCGAGTTATTATTGGCGGTTAGTACTTATTACCTTCAACACTTTTATTGTTTTATTTGTTTTCTTATCCTCTGCATATACTGTATTGTTTTAAATAATTATTCATTTTTAATGTGTATACAGGGTTCTGGTTTTATCTCGTTGAATATTTGTTTATCACGGCATATTGCTTGGTTTACATCTTCTCAGATAGTCAGAACAACTTCTGTATACATCATATCAAAAAAAAAAACTTATGTATACTTCAGTGGCCTATAATAGGCAGTGCATATGCCATGACATTTTAAGACTGAAATAGTATCTGCATTTTAAATTGGAATTGGTCAAATTCTTTTGTCCCGTAACTGGGTATTTTATTGGAGGTGAGAGCTTTATATGCATGTCAACAGAATTAGCTTTACTTTCCATTATATCAAATATACTAGATTGATATTTCAATATGCAAAGGAGAAGAGTCTTTAGTATATAGAAACCAGAATCTTAGAACTTGGTTAAATTGACTAAATATTTTTTTCTTGTGATTCACTTTGCATTATAATGGGCAGTGTATATGCTCCAAGATATTTTAAGACTGGTTTTAACTTGACTAAATATTTTTTTTTTGTGATTTACTTTTACCTGCTTCATTGACTAGCTTTATCCCTGAAGGAAAAGGTTTAAGAAAGAGAATATGGGATCTTCACTCACTTTTTTCCTCAAGTATAGGTTCTGTTAATTACTTCTTCGCTTAGGGTGGTTAAAGAATATTTTCTAAATAATGTTAGATTCTCTTTATAAACAGCACTCAACCCATTCTTTGTTCTAGCATTGCAAATTTACACTATACATGATGCATGACATAGGAATTAGGTTATGTAAACCTAGTATCCATCATATTTATGGTCTTTGTTCTGGTTACTCTATACAGAAATAATCAAATATCTGTAAATCAGCTTCTGAAGGGAAGGATTTCTATCTGTCTTAACTGAATCAAGTGCTGAGAGAGATATGCATTCTTCTGGCAGGTTTCAAGCAGGAACATCAACCTCCGATCAACAACTTCAAAACAATAGTAAAACTGAAATTGTCAAAGGTAATTTCATTACCACGGTGATTTTTTTTATTTTTTTTTCCTAGTAATAGGCATGATTTAGTGATTGTTTTTCCAAGTGTTAGGGAGCATTTACCTCAAGATTTTCTTTTTGACATATACTGATCTTGGTTTTGATATGGAGCAGGAGGAGATGCAACATTGGCTCAAAGGAGTCCACAAGGAAATGCCTTCGAACAAGCAAAGAGAACTATGAAGTTAATTCTCTCTCAGAGGGAGACTGTTGCAGAAAGTGCTAGGGTGCTGCACCTAAGAGAAGAAGCTATAGATTTAATAGAGATTGCAGTACTTCCAATTTTACCGGCCAAAGTACTAATGCGATTGTGTTGTGTTCCTGCTTTGTCCTGAAGGAAGACGATTATAAGTCCAACTTTCTCTCATATTCAGAGTTGTTTGTTTAAAAAAATTTCAGGATTCATATATGAATTTTATGGTGGTACCCGAAACTTGGTGACTAGCAGTCCATGGTGCTTTGGGGTTCCATCACTAGCACTTGAATTTTTACTAGAATTTGGGAAAGTAGTTAGTTCAGAAGGAGGACTACTTCTATGCTGGGGATTGTCCAGTTTTGTCTACTACGTCTGCAACCCTGTGACAAAAGAACATAAAATGCTCCCAAAATCACAATTCGAGCATTTATCCCCACCAGTTTTGCTTTTTTAGCCTAGCTTGAAGCGAACAAGGACAATATTTCAAATTGCGTGCCTCTTTCAAGATGAGAATTTGGCAAACTTGCAATTTGAGATATACTCTTCGACAACTGAAACATGGAGGGTATTAAGTTACCAATGTGTAGTATAACCACATACTATATATAACATGAGTAATGTTCATGAAAAAGGGCAAAAGGTTTGTTGGCAGATCCATCCCGTATATCCTGAGAATGGAAAATATCTCACATTGGATTTAGTTGAAGAGAAATGTTCTATTCACCCTCTCCCCCGTAGAAATGGAATTTTAACATGCATAAGAGGGGAGCTGCGGTATGTTGTGGCTCATATTGATGTGAACAATCTAAAGGTTTCTATATACAAGCTAGGCAAGAACGTGAGAAATAGGTTTGTTTGTAACTACGAAGGCAATGTCAGAGGGTATCCATATTGTAGACTTATGTGTGGTAAGTATGAAGATGATCTATTGTTTCGTTGCGAAGATTGCATAATGTCAGTGAATATTATCACACATGAGTCTGAAGTATGGTGCAGTGACAGTAATGTTCGCAGATTGCATAACGGGTACGTCCCTTATGTAAACAATTTAGTTAGGATTGATTAGACATGACACTATTTCCTACTGGAAAAACGTTTTGTATAATGGAAAAAGCCAAGTGTACAGAATAGTGCTTCATAGATGTTTTACCATTATACACAAGGGTGGGGCCCACTGTAAATAAAAAATGAGAATTTGGCAAGTTCTGCTTTTTGAGCCTAGCTTGAAGCGAGCAAGGACAATATTTCAAATTGTGTGCCTCTTTCAAGATGAGAATTTGGCAAACTTGCAATTTGAGATATACTCTTCGACAACTGAAACACGGAGGGTATTAAGTTGCCAATGTGTAGTAGAACCACATACTATATATAACGTGAGTAATGTTCATGAAAAAGGGAAAACGGTTTGTTGGCAGATCCATCCCGTATATCCTGAGAATGGAAAATATCTCACATTGGATTTAGTTGAAGAGAAATGCTCTATTTACCCTCTCCCCCGTAGAAATGGAATTTTAACATGCATAAGAGGGGAGATGCGGTATGTTGTGGCTCATATTGATGTGAACAATCTAAAGATTTCTATATACAAGCTAGGCAAGAACGTGAGAAATAGGTTTGTTTGTAACTACGAAGGTAATGTCAGAGGGTATCCATATTGTAGACTTATGTGCGGTAAGTATGAAGATGATATATTGTTTCGTTGCGAAGATTGCATAATGTCAGTGAATATTATCACACGAGTCTGAAGTATGGTGCAGTGACAATAATGTTTGTAGATTGCATAACGGGTATGTCCCTTATATAAACAATTTAGTTAGGATTGATTAGACATGACACTATTTCCTACACGAAAAACGTTTCGTATAATGGAAAAAGCCAAGTGTACAGAATAGTGCTTCATAGATGTTTTACCATTACACACAAGGGTGGGGCCTCCAAAATTGGAGTAACAGTTTTGTCTCTGATCTTCACTAATCCTCTAATGTACGATTTCATAAAGGATTCAGGTATTTTTCCATCAAACAAATACTATCCAAAAAGATGTAGTAACAAGGAGAAAATTCAGGAAAAAAGTTAGTTTCTACACGCTTAACAAGCAGGGAAAGAAACTTACTAATAAAAACCAAAAAGCACTTTACAAAGGCGAAATGCAATATGCCTGAATTATATTCAACACGTGTATAAATCCGTAATACAAAATTGGATTCTAAGAATACACACTAATTTCACACGAAATCCAGGTGTATTTTGATTGAGGTGGAACTTAATCCTTAAATGCGGTCTTTGTCTCCTATATATATTTACATGTCTAAGTTTTGGATTTATTTATCTCACATGACTAAAAAATCCACACACACACACATAATAAAAAATTGTGATGACAGTAGTAAGAGTCAAAGAATTGGGTGGTCACAGACTAAATATCCTCTATGGTAGTTTAAAATTGACATATATAGTTCAGATAATTTCCTTTTTCTGTATGTATGCTCATTGTGTCAATTTGCTTATATTATAATTTTTTTTCTCTCTCCTCCCGAGAGTTAGATATAATTTCTTCAGATATATGAAAATGTATAATGATAATTCTTTGTATATTTAGGATGAAAATATGGTCTTATCTCACTCTTTGAAATCAAATAAAGAAATAAAATAGATTAAATTTTCAATAAAATGTGTACTATCAATTTTTTATATTGTGTCTAGATGTTTTATAATGCTTTGACCGGAGCAAGTGTCAACGTTTAGTCTTGCACGATAGATATATTATGGGGCGCAAAACGTCCTTATCTTTACACGATTTTGTGCAAAACGTCCCTACCTTTCGTTTCTTGGTGCAGAACGTCTTTACCTTTCCAATTTTTGGCGCAAAACGTCCTTTTTGACCATTTTACCCATATATTGAAATAAAACAAACACAAAAGAAAAGAAAAATAAAGAATAATTTTCAATCTTACTCCTAAACTTCTAAAAAATACAAATCAATCCAAAACTTATAAAAATATTAAAAAGAACAAAAAAATCTCTTTTTGCCCCTTTTTAGCAGAATACATGAGCTCATTTTTCCAGCGACTCCAGGCCGTCCAAACCATCAGATATTGGTCACAACATGTTCTCCTCATTACCCTCTACAACTACATACCAAGAAATCCCCATAACTCGTAAATTGGCCGGAAATCAAATTCAAAAATCGCAGCTTGAGAATCGGTTAAACACCCACAACTCGTCGTCCGGCCACCCAACCGGCCGGAATCCACCATTGGTCGACTCCCCTCATAAAGTCGAAGCTACTTATGTAAACAATTTCCTCCAACAAGCAACCAACAATCACCAATTTCAAAGAAAAACAGTACAATCGCTACGCTCGCGAGTTCGCACCAGCGAACATTTCAGACCCAAATTGAAGATGATTGTAGCCAAATTGAAGGGGACCCATTGCTGGGCTACGTGCGCCAGGTGATGGAGCACCCAACCTAGGTGGTCTGCCACCATAGGTCGTCACGGTGGCTTCGGAGTTGGAGGAAAACTGGTGCGGTGTCATGATAGTCGCGAGGGCAGCTTTCAATTTGAAATTCAGATCTTATCCTTGCTATTTGGGCTAAATTGTTTGTATGTTCAAGGTCATCTTGAGTAGGGGAGTTGGCCGATGGTATGTTCCGGCCAGGAAGGTGGTCAGGCGGCGTGATTCCAGAGTTTGACCGCATTTCATGCGGTGAAATTTGTAGCTCGATTTCAGTCAAATCTGTCAGGGTAGGGGCTGGTGGTGGGGTGGGTTGTGAAGAGGGCAATGAGAGCATCAAGGTGGTACGTTGGTCCGACGGCCAAGGTGATCGGAGTTTTTATTTCAATAGAAGGGTAAAATGGTCAAAAAGGATGTTCCACACCAAAAATTGGAAAGGTGAGGACATTCTGCACCAAGAAACGAAAAGTAGGGACGATTTGTAGAAAACCGTGTAAAGGTAGGGACGTTTTGCGCTAATTACCCATATATTATTGTGGGAATTAAGTGTTCGCTCTTCAAGACCAACACTTAGTTGGTCAATATTGAAAGCAACAATCGAGTTAATGGGTAATTAGTCATTTTATATGAGTTCACGTTGTCCAAACCAGTGAATTACTTAGCTGGATTCTAACTCGAACTAGCTGTCAAACTCGTGTGCAGGGGCGGAGCCAGGAATATTTTTCAGGGTGGGCACACTATAATCTCGAACTTTGAATTTTTGACCATGAATTTAATTATGATAAAAATATAAAATAATATTACGACAATATAAAAAATGACATAACATTATTCTATAAAAAAAGGTTATCAAGAATTATCAATACAACCCAATCACCTTGCGGTTGGCAGCAACATGCTTCTCAAGAACTGAAGCCTGGGATTTGTATATGGAAACATTCTTTGACATCAGATTTTTCCTTTCCATGCCTTCTTTCCTGGAAACCACTGATCATCAATGCAATGTTGACTCCATTGCTTGCTTCAACAACATCAATTGTTGCAATGACACCTTATTCAAATAGCATAGCAGATAAGTACAAGTTATCCACTTTTAACCCATATTCCACTTTGGCATAAAAATGTCAAAATATATGAAACTATTGACAATTATTTTCACTACTCTGGAGTAAATTACTAACCTTTGAGAAGAGGGAGTGCATCATTGACCAATTCCATCTTCAATCCATCAAGTGCCTCAGTGGTAGGAGGAATATCTGGCATGTGGAGGATGACAGATTGGTCAGCGCCCAACATTACACCCCCAACAATCATAGGAGCAAGAGCATATTCAATTTGTCCTGCAAAATTAGCAAGCTTCAATCAATCTAGTTCTAGGGATAATAAAGATTTAAAATCCAAAAAACAGTATTTTAAGCAAATTAAATGTTGTGATTCTGACACTTGAACAAAAACCACTGACACTCAAGCATCTAATAGAACCCCCTCCGTTTCTTGGAATGTTACTTAATTTGACTATGATCGGTTTTTCAGATAAGTTATTGGCTTAGAGCACATTTCAGGTTTTTTTGTTCACAACATAATTCAACAATGTATGCGATTGAGTGGAAAGATTCAAGAAATTTTCCTCAACAATTCACAACATCCAATTACTGGAAGCAATTCAACACAGAATCACAAATACTAGAAGCAAAATAAAAACAATTCAGAAAGTAATTCACAGTGCAAACAGAGCAATTCACAGAGGCAGTAATACTAGAAGCAAAAGCAATTCACATTTCACTGAGCAATGAATTCACAAAGCTAATTCCATATACAATACAAAAGTAATACATAATTTTAAATGAAGTACAATACTCATAAAACAATATTAAGTTCATTGTAAAAAAAAAATTGAAAGTTTGAAACATTAAACAAATAACAAATAAAAAGAAAAGAGAAACAAGATTACTTCGGAGGCTTCAGTCTTCACCTTCTTCTGCTCTGGCTGTGCTGCCTTCTGTCGAGTCGCCAATGGAATCGAAGGCATCTGCTGACCGCCGTCTACTGCTCGAAAACGAAAAGAATCGCAAGAGATTCCAACTCTGGAGGCTGGAGAAAAAACAAAATCTCATAAACTCAACCAACACAAAAAAACTCAATGGAGAAAAAAGAAAAGAAAAGTAGTAAAAATGTAAAATCTTCTACCTTCTGCTGTTCTGCGTGCGATTGTGACTTGAGAGTATGAGGGCGCGAGGCGAAGGCTACGAAGATTAGATGGGGTGGAAGTTCTGAAGAATCTGAATAGCGGTTCTTGAGCCTAGGCTGCAAAGATGCTGGAGTTGAGGTGTCGGGTGCGAACTGCGAACGAAGCTTCAGGCTGGCTGCGAACAGTGGAGGGCTGGAGGCAGAGCAGGCAAGGAATCTAGCATAGAAAGGAGTGATTTGGGAACGAGATTTAAATTTTTGGAATTGGGCTCAAAGTTTTGGGCTTTTTATCTTGGGCTGGGACAGTGGGACTTAGCCTATAACTAAAAAAAAAATTGAGCCCAGAAGTTCAGGGTGGGCCTGTGCCCACCCTGGGCCTTACTGGGCTCCGCCCCTGCTCGTGTGGTAGCTTAGTCATCAAGAAGATATTTTAGTTTGTTAATTTGACTATAACTAATTTTCCCACTTTTGTTCCCACATTTCTTTATTTTGGTTTGTATTTATAGTGTCTGAACATTCTGTATTCTTCAATTAAGCTTAATAAAAGTTTTCTCAATATTCATCTTCTCTGTAATATAGTATCAAAGCGATTTGCTTCTTAGCTTCGCGATTAATTCATTTTCTTTACTGATTGATCATGGTAAATGATCCAATTCAAATTTCAGCATCTTCGATGAGTAATTCAGCCATTGAAGAGGTTCCAATCCCTATTTTCTTCACCACTCAGATAATCCTAGCCTTATACTCATTTCACAGCAATTGACTGGTGAAAATTATACTTCCTGGAGCCGTGCTATGTTCATTGCCTTATCAGTGAAAAATAAGGTAGGTTTCATAGACGGATCCATCACTCGACCTGAAGATAATGCTGAGCTTCTCAATTCCTGGATCCGCAATAACAACATAGTTATTTCATGGATCCTCAATTCTGTATCGAATGAGATTTCAGCCAGCATTATTTACTCTGAATCAGCTCATGAAATCTGGATTGACCTTAAGGAACGATTTCAGCAAAGGAATGGTCCTCGAATTTTTCAATTGAGGCGTGAGTTAATGAACTATACCCAAGGGCAAATGTCAGTCAGTGTTTATTTTACTAAGCTGAAAACTGTCTGGAACGATTTCAGCAAAGGAATGGCCCTCGAATTTTTCAATTGAGGCGTGAGTTAATGAACCATACCCAAGGGCAAATGTCAGTCAGTGTTTATTTTACTAAGCTGAAAACTGTCTAGGAAGAGCTTACTAATTACAGGCCTTCATGTTCACGTGGAAAATGTACATGTGAAGGAAACAAAAAATTGATGGAGCACTATCACATGGAATATGTTATGTCTTTCTTAATGGGATTAAATGAATCATTTGCTCAAGTGAGGGGCCACATATTACTTGTGGATCTCATTCCTCCAATAAATAAAGTTTTTTCCCTGATCTCTCAAGAGGAAAATCAAAGAGGAATAAGTTCTACTGCTGCAGGAGCCACCGATTCATTAGCCTTCTATGCCAAAAATGATGATAGAAAGCCAACATTGGGGCAGTCTTATATCAAAAATCAAAGGAGAGATAGGCATATTTGTACCTACTATGGTTATGGAGGCCATGGAGTGGATAAATGCTATTAACTCCATGGTTATCCACCTGGATACAAGGCAAAACAAATGGCTGGTCCTGGTAATCACTCAGGTTACAAGTCAAATGTTGTGATTAACCAAATTTCTGATTCAATTTCAGGCCAACCTACTGGAAATGTTGGGAATTTTGTACAGACTTTGAATTATGATCAATACAAACATTTGATGAACATGTTGAGTTCACATAATGCTAATTCAGACCATGCATCAGGTACATGTCTGTCCATTTCGAATAATAAGATTTTCAATTCTGTTGAACATTGGGTGATGGATTCTGGGGTGACTAGTCATGTTTGTTTCAATCGTGATTATTTCAAAACTTTGAGGATAGTGAAATATGCCTACATCACGTTTCCTAATCATGTCGGGATACCTATACATTTTGCTGGGAGTGTTGAGATTACTCCCGAATTGACTCTTCATAATGTGTTGCTTGTACCTCAATTCAAATTTAATCTCCTATCCACTAGTTCATTGACAAAGGATTCAAATATCAGTGTTAAATTTTTCACTGACTATTGTGCCATTCGGAGATGGGCAGTTGGAAGATGATTGGCAAGGCTGATATGGTTGATGACCTTTACATAATTGAAGCAAGATTTGATGTAATGAAGAATGTTTGTAATTCTTTTAAAGTTGTTAATAATCATGTATGTTCTGTAACAAATAAGGTGACCTCTCATACTTGGCACCATAGATTGGGACACTTGTCTTTTAAAAGGTTGGAGATTTTAAAGGATCAATTACACTTCAAAGTTGAGAAAAGTGGTATTAATCCTTGCTATATGTCATCTTGCTAAACAAAGGTGTTTATCTTTACTTCAAACAACCATTTATCTGCAAACAGCTTCGTCCTCATCCATTGTGATGTTTTGGGTCCATATAACTCCCCAACCCGTAAAGGTTATAAATTTTTTCTTACACTAGTTGATGACTACACCAGGTTCACTTGGGTATATCTGATGAAACAGAAGTCTGATGTGCATGAAATTATTCCAAGGTTTTTCAGCCTTGTTGAAACACAGTTTAATAAAACTATTAAAGCCTTCAAGTCTAATAATGCACCTGAATTGCGGTTTACTGAATTTTCTAGCCAAAAGGGGTGCTACATCAATTTTCATGCCCTAAATGTCCTGAGTAAAACTCAGTAGTTGAGAGGAAGCACCAGCATTTGCTAAATGTAGCAAGGGCCTTATTTTTCCTGTCACAAGTTCTCATTTCATTTTGGGGAGATTGTGTCTTGACTCCCACCTACATAATAAATCGCACTCCATCTATTTTCCATAACAAAGCACCATATTCTCTGTTATATCAATCATCAATAGATTATAATTTCCTTAAGGTGTTTGGATGTCTATGTTTTGCCTCTACCATCACCTCACATCGTTTAAAATTCCATCCTAGAGCTAAATCATGTGTCTTCATTAGTTATCACCCTGGCATCAAAGGGTATAGATTGTATGACATTGTCACCAAAACCATTTTCATATCTAGAGATGTGATTTTTCACAAAAACATCTTTCCTTTCCAATATGTTTCAAAAAGTCCTGAAGTCATTGACTCCTTTCCTAACCTTGTTTTACCTAATCCTGTTACTACTATGCATACTGATATATCTCATGTTGCTGATGAATCATCTTTTTCCTATTAATGACATATCTGATCAAGTTGATTTACCCTCTCCAAGTGTTGCCTCCACTGACTTACCACCTTCAAACCATGATCTCCCTATTACTTTACATAATCCTGTTGCCCCTACTCTTAGAAGGTCTTTAAGAACTAGCAAGACCCCTTCACACCTGCAAGAGTTTCATTGCAACCTCCTATCCAATTCAGCTTCTTTTGTTTTACCTTCATCTCATCATTATCCTTTAAGCAGTTATCTTTCTTATTCTAAACTTTCACCATCTCATAAGAGCTTTATCTTAAACATTTCTTCAAACATCGAAACACAGTTTTATCATCAAGTTGTTAAAGAGGCTCATTGGAGGGATGCCATGGCAGATGAACTGAGTGCTATGGAACTCAACAAAACCTGGTCCATTACCACTTTGCCTAAAGGAAAGCACACTATAGGCTGCAAATGGGTTTACAAAAGTAAGTATAAATCTGATGGAAGCGTTGATAGACACAAAGCACGATTAGTTGCAAAAGGTTTCCCTCAACAAGAGCAACTAGATTTCCTGGAAACGTTTTCTCCAGTAGCTAAAATGGTGACAGTAAAGTTGTTGGCCATAGCAACATTAAACAGTTGGCACATCATTCAATTGGATGTAAATAACGCATTTCTTCATGGAGATTTGTTTGAGGAGATCTACATGGACCTGCCTCTAGATATTCTCATTCAAAATTGTCTACTAGTAAGGGGGATCACTTAGTTGGCAAATTGCATAAATCCATTTATGGTTTGAAACATGCTTCATGCCAGTGGTTTTCGAAGTTTTCTCATGCTCTTATACTACATGGATTCCATCAATCTAAATCTAATTATTCCGATCACAAAGTGGCATTGTTCTTTCTCAAAGGCATTATACTCTTCAGTCGCTAGAGGATACTGGATTTCTTAACTGCAAGCTTGCTATGGTTCCTATGGATCCCAAAGCTCGTTTAAACTCCTTTAAGGGGAAGCTGTTAGACGATGGTTCTATGTATCGAAGGTTGATTGGGCGATTACTCTACTTGACAGTTTCCAGGCCAGACATCACATTTACGGTTCACAAACTGAGTCAGTTCATTTCACAAACTCGTAAACCTCATTTGAATGATGTTAATCATTTATTACAATACATTAAAGCTACTGCAGGCCAAGGGCTCCTATTTTTTGCTAATTCATCTCTACAATTGCGGGCATATGCTAATGCTGATTGAGCCTCATGTTTAGATTCAAGAAAATCAGTTATAGGGTTCTGTGTTTTCCTTGGAGATTCAATGGTATCATGGAAAGTAAAGAAGCAGAACACCATATCCAGATCGTCTACAGAGGCTGAGTACCGTGCTTTGGCCTCAACTGCCAGTGAATTATTATGGATACAGCAATTGCTTTGTGACTTTCATATGGATGTCAAGAAACATGCTTTAATCTTATGTGATAACCAGGCAGCCATTCATATTGCTACCAATCCCATTTTTCACGAGCCCACTAAACATATAAAGATAGAATGTCATTTTGTAAGAGACAAAATCAATGATAGAGTTGTCAAGCAGCTACCAATCCTAACAAACCATCAACTTGCAGACATTTTCACAAAGCCACTACCTGCATCTGTGTTGGCTCATTTGCTGTCCAAGATGGCTATTATCAACATCCATAGTCCATCTTGAGGGGGAGTGTCAAAACTAGTGAATTACTTAGCTGGATTCTAACTCGAATTAGCTATCAAACTCGTGTGGCAGCTTAGTCATCAAGAAGATATTTTAGTTTGTTAATTTGACTGTAACTAACTTTCCCACTTTTATTTTTCCCGCCTTTCTTTATTTTGGTTTGTATTTATAGTGTCTGAACATTCTGTATTCTTCAATTTAGCTTAATAAAACTTTTCTCTCAATATTCATCTTCTCTATAATACACGTGGTTATTGTCGTTGTCAAATTAATGAGTGATTTGACGTTACTTGGAACTTTGTGTAGCTGTTAGAGACTTTTAATTTTTATTATTGACCTTGACAACATGCCAGAGCTACACGTGAATTCATTTTGGAAATAAGTAGAAACTATCTTGCCACAATTTCTAATTTGTTGGTTGTTTAATCAACGCTTATAATCTTGGATCTCGAATAACACAAGTAACGTTACAAGGAAACTTTGTTGAAATAAATAATCTACTTCTCTTCAAATCTAGTAGTCCACATGAGACAATCATGGCGGTAAATTGAACGTGACATGTATGAGTTACCACGAAAGTGATAGTATTGCCCCTGTTTTTTAAACCACTTCATTTAGCTCGATCAGCTTTGCAATAAGCATGGATACAAACTATTTATTCTTAATAAAGTTATTTAGTCATAACATAATGTTTCATATCCAAACAATGAACTATGTTCTCAATAAGGATTTTTTTTATGTGAGTATGAATTTTTTTTTTTCAAACCTTCAATGTTTCATCCAACTTTTTTTTTTCTCAACTTCAGTCCCACCTTACCCAACTCGACACGACTCCACCACTCCATAAGGTGTACCAATTCAGATTTTAGGAATTTTATTAAATTTCATTAAAATTTAGGTGTTCCCAACTAAAATTTTAACGAGTTTCAATTCAATCCATTAGAATCAATGTATCTTCAATGACTTGTGGATTTGTAAGGATTTCATTAATGAAAGGATTCCAAGATATTTAGATGGATTTTTAGCTTGAAATGCACATAACAAACTCTTTTAAAATTTCAAAATTTTAATGAGATTCTTATGGTTCAATTGAAATCTATTCAAATTCACAGAATCCATTAGAATAAATGTTTTAAAATTTATTAAAATCTATTTTGAGGTTGGTATTTGTTAGAACCAGACAAAATTATACTGCACGATATGAAGCATTGATCGCAAACAACAAGAACACAAAAAATAAGAATTTAATTTCGTAGAGGAATTGGAGATTTTATTCAACTATAATGGAGAAAGAAATTACAACAGTATTGTGTCTCTCACAATAGTTCTGACCTTAGTAATGAATCTAATTGTAAAGAAAAGTCTACTATTTACACTGGTACATGTCAAAACCTAATAGTAGCCCAAAAGATGGAAATTAGGTATAAAAAACGCATGGAATAAAAAAAAAAAAAAAAAAAAAAAAGGAAAACTCGGATGACAGTGGCGCTCGAGTGCCAGTGAGCGCCATGTTGCTATTGAAAAATTCTATCTCGCCGTTTGAGCGTGTAGCTAGCGTTAGGCTAGCACTGTCAATCCCTTTTTCCTCCATGAACTCTATTTAGACATTTTCAAGATCCAATACACTAAATCACGCAAATCTTAGATGAATTTGGATCACAAAACCCTACAATCTCCATCTTGACACAAAGTGCACTGCAACGATCAAAGCTCTAAAATCTCTCTACTCGGAGAAAAACTCAACTGCAAAGGAATGAACTGAACTCTTCAACAAGAACCAAACTAACTTCTCCAACGTACCAAAAAACTTTCCACCTCTTTCACAATATCCAACAAGGATAAATGAATCCTAGCACCGTTTCGCATAATTACTTTAGGTTCTCAAAAAATGATTTAAAATTTACCAAACATGGTCGAAACACACCTTCAAATACGTTTAAAGTATGCACAACAAAATCGGCTTCCCCGTAGCTTTCTCCAATGGGTATGTTCCTAGCAATTGAATACGATGGCACCACAAGGGATGGTATCAAAGCAGCATTACACATATCTACTGAACTCATCTGAACTGTATTCTTCAACATGGACCCCACCCTAAATCTCAACAGGATCGTATCAAACTGAATTCATCCCAATCTCAAACTTAGTGATGTTAAATGGATCAAGTTGAGCCACTCGGCTCATCGACATTCAGGCTTGGCTTGATCCACCATGCGGGCCAGCTTGCACTCACTTGTATGGTTAGCCGAGTCAGCTCACAAGGCACTTATGGCTCATTTTTTATTTTTTAATTGAAAATTTCCTTTTACTCCCCAAAGTATAATGAAATGCAAATTTGTAAGGAAATGGTAAACATAAACAAATTCAATTTTGTTTGTAGAATTACAAAATTGTCCTTTATCTGGACTTATATTGTCTACGTAGATAAAGTTAAAATTGTACGTGAACTAATATTTTGTGTACAATTTTTGAAAAACAAATGTTATAAATATAATTTAGTAATGAATAAAGAAACCAAATACACTTAAAATACTACCTTGGTAGTCTGCAATTGTACATCTAAAAAGATGCCAAAAGGCTACCTCCATCCTCTTGAAGCCACTGACATATACACGTGTTCTTATTCGAGTAAAAAATATTGTCTAAGCTACGTGATACATCTGGATTTAACATGCGATCTAACATCTGTGTTGGAATATTGTCTATAAACACTACAAAAAAAAATTGCATCCGGCGACCAAACTTGTTGGTGGCTAAATGTTATTTCTTGATCGCTGTATATATTTTGCGACCACATTTTTGTGGTCGATTAATGGTCATTAAATCACCGTTGGTAAATCTCTTTAGCGACCACTATAGTTGGTCACTAAAAATGTAACCTCCAACGACCACATATTGGTCGCTAAAGGGTTTGATTTTTGGTGGCTAATAAAGAGAAAATTGGTTGATTTACAGTCGTTGAATGTTTTTAGCGACCAATATGGGTGGTCGGTAAATAGATTAGGACAAAATATTTTCAAACAAACAACAACCAATAATTGGTTGGTAAAGATAATGAAATAACAACCAGCCTATGGTAGGTGAATAATACTACCTTTCTTGGATCAATCATTGGTTGCTAAAGGACAATGTAAGTATCAGCAACTAAAATCTTGATCGATGAATGACAATAATTTCTTTTTACATATGTATCAATGCTTTTATAATAAATATTTTTTGTTCCTGCTAATAATTTGTCCAATATTTCAATTTCGAACATGCAAAAGAAAATTGTAGTGCACAGATAACAAGTACTAATAGTCAAAGAATAATCATAGTACTGCAGCACCAATTGATGGCGGCGGTGGAGGCGGATCATTGGTCGGTCTTGTAGGAGGATGCTAACTCATATCCATTCATGCAACAAGGCTCTGGATAAGTAATGTCTGTTGTTCGAGACTTTGAGTAAGCTCACTAATAGTTTTATCTTTCTCTTTATCTTTATCTTGTTGGGTTAGAATTCCAACCGTTGCATCAATTTAGAGTGAGTTGTGACTGCGTTTCTGTATTATTTGCGCGGAGCAAGTCCAATCCCAGAAATAGTCCCACCACTCTTACAAAGAACTTGAGCACATATTTCTGCTTCATCTATGACAGCTTCATCTTCTAGCTCTGCTTGTAATTGTTGTAACTCCACCATTTCTTTCTGTCATATAATATCAAAAGGTTGTTAAAGTAAATAATATTAATGTTAAGATCTTTGTGTAATAAGTGATATATCTTACATATCGGAACTTAGCTAGTTGGTTATCCCATCCTTTTGATGTGGAATGCATCCTCCTAAATAATTCAATATGTCCAATTGACACTAAAAAGGTAGAGAAAAGGTCATAACAGAAGCAAATCATTGACTAACAGTAAATGGACTATTCTTGTTCCCGTGACGGACGGTCCCATGGAGTCATATCCATTGGATAGCTCCCAAGAACCCTTAAGAAAGATGTGAACACTTGAACCCCTATGAGGGCGTTCTGGGCTCGAAGGGAACGCTTGTAATAAGATATGATTTTGCTAAATTAAAGATTATTACTTTTTTTATACGTTTCTTGGTTTTTGGTTAATAACGTATCAAAAAAAAAAAATTCGGGGGCGCTACCCTCGAACTCCCGTGGGCCCCCACCCCTTCACCTCTACCTCTAGGCCCCCACTACTTTCAAAGTCTAGCTCCGCCCTAGGCTACAGGTATATTAAGATGGAGAATAACATGTATATGTTACCTAGTTCTTCGGATCTCCCTGTTTCCTTAAAGGTAAAAAGATAAATAAAAATGATGCTTAACTTTTTATACAAAGCAATCAATCGAATTTAAACGTCGAATTGAATAAAAAAAGAAAATAAAAAAAATGAATAACTTGATCAAAGAACATGAAAACAAGAACCTGAAACCTCTGAAAAATCCAAAACCAACATAGATAACCCAAACTATCAATTAGAAATTAATCCTAGGGAAGAGATTTCAAGCAAGACAAAGAAAAGCAAAAACTATTACAGAGAATTTATAAGATAAAATCGTAGGATTTCTTGAGGCAGAAGAAGTTGCATTTTTAACCTGATCTTCCTCAATAACTCTTATTATAATTTTCTGGCCCCTTTGGCAGTGTCCAAATGATCCATAAAGTAGAAAAATCCATGGCGACCAAGGGACAATATGGTGTCCTCAGTATTTGAAAAGAAAATAGGGCGTGTTGTATTGCAGTTCTTGTACTCTATTCACTAACTTTCATCACTGAATCCTTTATGTAATTGAAACCTTGATCCAACACAAATTTATGAAGAAATATGAAACCTTGATCCAACACAAATATGAAACCTTGGTCGCTAGAAAATACCAAAATCAATCGAAAAAATAGGGAAATTACTGCGCCAAATCTTTTGGCGACCAAGACGTCAGTGGTTGCAGATGATTAGGTCCAAGGACCATTTGTAATTGAAACCTTGATCCAACACAAATTTATGAAGAAATATGAAACCTTGATCCAACACAAATATGAAACCTTGGTCGCTAGAAAATACCAAAATCTATCGAAAAAATAGGGAAATTACTGCGCCAAATCTTTTGGCGACCAAGACATCGGTGGTTGCAGATGATTAGGTCCAAGGACCATTCCGTGGTCGCTGGAGCAAATCATTTTTAAAAGCGAGAATTTATTGCGCCAAATGTTTTCGCGACCATGACATTGGTGGCTGTCAAAGATTAGGTTCAGGGACCATTCAGTGGTCGCTAGAGTGAAGTGGTATACTACAACCGTCACTATTGATCGCTAGAAAATGCCAAAATCATTTAAAAAAAGCAGGAATTTATTGCACTAAATGTTCTCTCGACAACGACACCGGTGGTTGCCGAAGATTATGTTCAGGGACCATTCAGTGGTCGCTGGAGTGGAGTGGTATATTGCAACCATCACTATTGGTCGCTAGAAAATGCCAAAATCATTTTTAAAAAGCGGGAATTTATTGCGCCAAATGTTTTTCGAGACCACGACATCGGTGGTTGTAGAAGATAATGTTCAAGGACCATCAAGTGGTCGCTGACTCGTTGTAGATGTTTTCATACGTGGGAAACTTTTTACTCTTCTTCCGCACTATCTTTACCAACCAATCAAATGAATCGGCGACCAATGTTGTGGGAAATTTTTTGCTCTTCTTCTGCACTACAAAACCAGCCAATCAAATGAATCGGCGACCAAACATTGGTCGCAAATAAAACATAACAAAATTAGTCCAATTTTACTAGACCAAAACATATACCAACCATTAGTTGGTCGCTGCACGTGTCTTACAGCAACCATGTTTTAGTGGTCGCTAAAACTTTGGTCAGTGGAATCCATTTTTTTGTAGTGAAATGATCATGAATCACAAGTGTTGTGAACAAGTCCTAGGCTATACTCGATAGTATCAAATACTAATACCACTGTATTGCAGTAAATTGAGAATAAGCCATCCATTAGTAATGTCTCGTCCCATGCATGTGCTCCAAGCATATAAGTTTCACACATATTGAACTCAAATTTAAATCTATGTATTTCGAAATGAACGAATTACACAATTCTATCATTCTTTCTTGTAGCAAGCGTACATTTAATTCAATGGTAAATTTTAAATTAATTTAAAGTAATGTTTGTCCCCATGCAATTTGAGATGGGGATTCAAATAGAAAAACGTGTTTGTTATATTTGAAAATATTTTTCATTGCGACACACTCGGGGATAATAGAGAATCTTCACCCCTGCTCTCTAAAAGATTAAAGAAATAATTAAAACGAGGGTATAATAACATTTAAATTAGAGAAATGAAATTCACATTGCGTAACATATTTTTAACAGATTATAAAAATTCATATATTGGAATATCAAAACAACTTTATTTGGAAGTGATGATAAAAAAAATAGTCATCTTGTTTTAATAACAACTTAAAGTTCCAATACTATCATAATTTCATTCATTCAAAATCCATGCGAAAAAATAAAAAAAATATGTCATCAATGTTGTTTTGGGGAATATGAGGAAAATTACAATCCTTCACGTTTCAGATTTCGCACTCCCCAGATACTCTACCAGAACTAAGATTTCAAATTAAAGTTTTGATCATGATAGTAAATTAGCGGGTTAATTACCCCATTAGTCACTGAACTTTATCGAAGGTTTCTATCGGGTCACTAAACTTCAAAAGTTACGTGGTTAGTTATTGAACTTCCCAAATTGTAATCCCATCCATCACCCATTGAACATCTGTTAGAAAATTGATGATGTGGATAACAGGTGGCACGTATGTGGGACTAAATAATGCCACGTAAGGCTGATGTGGAATTTTTAGGGGATTAAACATGATTTCAACTAAAAAAAATTAAAATTGACAAATAAAATCACACCGCACGCGACTTCACCCCCGACAAACCCAAAATTGAAAATCCCAAAACCCCCAAATTGAATCCCTAATTCCCCGTCATCGGACGCACAACCTACAATAGCCGCCCGCCGACCACCTGAATTCCATCACCAAAACCGGAAACTGGAAGCTTCATCATCCAACACGCCAACCGGAGTAGCCCTGACGTTGCCTGCAAAAATGGTGCGGTCGCCTCCCCCATCCCTGCAGACGATTTTTTGGCTATGTTTTAGCTTGAATATGATGTGGAGAATAATCACCAGTGTGAAGAATTTGCAAAACCCGAGAGGATAATCACCTGTGTGAAGAATTTCCAAAATTCAAGAGCAAAATCCGAGCGGAGAATTTGCATCCTGAGCTACAAAAGAAAATAACTGAGATTGAGATGTGGGAGATTGAGGCTGCATCGCTGTTCGATCAATTACATATGTCTATAGTCAGTCAGCTTCTTTATGAGCAGAAGTTCAATGAATCGTGTAAATCTTCCGTCGATTCTGTAAATCTTCTGGGGTTGAAGTGATAGAAGTCGTGTGCCCTGTGCAGTGATTTTATTTGTCAAATTATTATTTTTTAGTTGAAATCGTGTTTAATCCCCTACAAATTCCACATCAGCCTTACGTGGCATTATTAGTCCGACAAATGTGCCACATGTTATCCAAATCATCAATTTTCTAAAAGATGTTCAATGGGTGATGGATGGGATTACAATTTGGAAAGTTCACTGACTAACCACGTAACTTTTGAAGTTTAGTGATCCGGTGGAAACTGTCGGTAAAGTTAAGTAACTAATGGGGTAATTAACCAGTAAATTAGCACATACTTGTCTTAAAATAAAAGTTAAAAATTATTTCAATGCACTTATTTGCATAAAATATTTATTTCTTATGTATTTGTATAGAATTTATTGTAATCTTATTTTGGGTCGAATAATTAAGCATTTTAGAAGTTGATAAAATACATCGAATGTTGTTAGAACCGGACTGGCCGATTCAACCGAAAAAATCGTGAACTGGTCCTTATATATTAAGTCGAACCGGCCGGTTATACCATGAAACGAAGAATCGGCTACAATTTTTCCGATTAATCCAGTTCACCTTTTTTTTTTTACAAATTTTTTTTAACTATCTTAATGGGCCACCTATTGCAATAGAATGCCCAAATAACCTCTTTAGACTAGTGACATACCTTTGGCTCCTTTTAAAAGAAGATTCCTTTTTCAATATTTTAGTAATCTTTCAACGTGGAATACTAGCTCTTCTTTAAAGGAGACTTTCTTCCCAATATTGTAGTAATCTTCCAATGTGGGATACTAGTCAATTGCCAATTCTATGTGTGTAATACCCTACTTCATCATTTTCATTAAGAAATCATAAACCCCAACAAGATTATAATCACAAACAATTTTAATTTAAATAAAACAAATGATTTTGAGATTATAAAATAAATTACTATAATAAATCCAATAAATGAACATGGATTATATCTACTTTGTATTAGTAAATTAAAATTAAAAAAAAAAACTATTATAGTTATGATATTTTATAGTTTATTTGTGTATTTATTTTGTCATCGGTTTGATACCGGTTCGACCTTTTAACCATCGACCCTCTTCCTTTTCCGGCTCGATGTCTGGGTCGATTTTTAAAACATTGAATATATAAAATATTATACTCATTTTGTAGCTCGCGTTAAATAATATATTTTGGGCTCAAGAAAAAATAATTTTGAGCTAGTTATGTTCGAGTTACTCTGACAGAAAGCAAAGTGTTATATATATATATATATATGCACACACACACACACACACACTTACAAATAAAATCATTTCGCCATTTTCCCATAAACTTAAGGCACCTTGAATTTGCATATTTTCTGAAGCAAAGGCTAAGAGTACGCTGTATTTTACTACAAATTGGTCGCATAAAGGTTATTCAAACTCCAATTGTTAAAAGTAGGGTGATTTTCGTCACTTTTGTAAGTGATGTAAGAATTATTCATTTTCAATTTGCATCAAATGTGTTATTGTGTTACTTATGATGGAAGCACCGTTTGGGGGTTCAAATAAGATACGAAGCATCATTTGGTGGTTCAAATAAGATACGAAGCACCATTTAGTGTCATGAAGGAATCACTGTTTGGTGGTTTAAATAAAATATGAAGAGATGATTTGTGAAAGGAGCGAGTCGACCGACTGATCACCGGTTTGCCTTGAAAAATTGACGGTGACACAAATAACCAAAGTTTGCATTTCTAAAAATATATATTTTTACCAACTACTTAAATGTTTTCCTACTGAGTATTAGTTATGATACTCACCCCTATTAAAATCTCACAGGTTAAATCGAGGCATGGTAGTGGTTTGGCATAGTGGCAAATGCTTGGCAGTTTGAAATGCTTTCAACTTTCTAGTTGTGTAAACCTTGTATGAATGTTTAGAAGACACTCTTAATAATTTTTTTTTTAATGTTTATCTCGTCCAGTTTTACATACTTTGCATGTCAACTATAATTTACAAATGTTGAATTCACAGTGCATGAAGTTTATTTACTGCGGAATTGAATTTTAGATTCAGCCCTTCAATTTGAAAATGGTATAACTTGGGCTACATTGCATGTCTTAGAGTCAAATTAGTGGTGTTTGAAAGGCCTATGAGTCTTCTAATAGTGGTCTTTCGAATTACCTTAAAATAATATCTGGGGAAAACGTTATGCCCATTTTAGTAAACTGCATTGGGTCTGTTTCGAATTTTCTGTCCAGCATAGTCCTGCAGTATTTTCGTGCTTCAAACATTACCGTCGAGACCCCAAATTTTTATATGTTGTACATATATGTATGTTATATTCTCTTGTAAAATTTCACAAATTCTTGTCAACGTTTGCTAGGCCAAACATATTTTTCCTTTTCGCTGCTGCGCAACCGATATTTTGCTGAATTTTCCACAAATGTTTTTCAAAATAAAATTTCACCAAATTGTCCAAGTCTGTTATAAAATAAGCCAATACTAGAATTGCTCTGATACTACTTATTAGGATTGATACCACTTGTTGTGACATCAATCAATGGATTAAGATGTTGAAGTTATATGGCAAAATATGAAGTAATAGATCAAGAATAAAAGAAAGACAAGAAATATGGTAGAGAAATTAGGAGATTTTATTGACCAAAGAAATAATGGAGAAAAGAGGAAATTACAAAGATCCGATAATTCTAGTAATCTATTTTCTCACATGTAATTGTGTTACAAAATTGAATAGAAGAGTCTAGTATTTATAGGGAACATGTAGGGGACGTCCAAACACTCTTGGTAGAGTTGTTGATGAAGTAGAATGCCCAAAATACGTGTCCAAAACGAAGTAGGAATCAAATCGCGAAAAAAACGGAACAAGGGTTGTAGCGCCTAAGCGCTACACCCCGAGTGCTTAGGCGCTGGGGGTAGCGCCTGAGCCTAAGCGCCAGCCTGCTGTTGAAAAACAGCACCTGTGGCACCTGAGCGTTGCGACCTAGCGCTTGGGCGTCGCGTCTCGAGCCAAAAACTTCCAAAATTGCTCCAAAGCAAATCTTCTCAATTCCAAACTCTTCTTCAAGTCCAATACCAATTTTCAACTCCCAATGGACTTCCAAAATAGAACTTCAACTTAGTATAGGATTTTAATAGCATTCCAAACTTGAATTCTTCTTGATGTGCACTTCAATTGGAATTCTTTAATACTTCAAATACCTCAACAAAAGAATTCGGGTCACATCCAAATTCTAACAATCTCCATATTGATAAAAATTCCACTCAAGGAATGAACTGACTTCTTCAACAATAATAAAAAAAATTTAATTTATCAAACAAAAATACAAAATACAAAATATTACACCTCTTTCAATGAATCCAAGCACTACTCTGCAGAATTACCTTAGATTCCAAAAAATCACAATGATTTTGAATTAACCAAAATAGGTTGTAACACACCCCAATGTAGACACACCCCAACGTAGAATCATTACCGAATACTTTTTTAGAAGACCCCTTACTAGATTGTACACCTTATATTTCACTTAAAGCATGCTCAACAAAATCAACATCCGTATACCTTATTCCACTTGGTCTGTCCCTAGCAGTTGAATACAATTGCACCGAGGTGATGATGGCAAAGCGACATTACCCATATCTTCGAAATTCCACTCAGCTGTATTCTTCAAATCTGACCATTTATGAGCTCCTAAAGGTATTGTACCAAACTGAATGTCCATCACGGTACTGAACCTGTGTTGATTGACTTTTCTAGATTCTGCACGACCCTGCAAGATATACAACTGAGACCTTTTATGTCCCTTCAATACAATCTGGGCACCCTTACAAACCTTCAAGCTCCACATCCACCAAAGAACTCATAACCCTTTGAATCAATGGTAGACAACGAGATGAGATTCTTCTTCAAATCTGGAACATATCAACCTGGCCAAGTGTTCTAATTGTCCCATCCAAAAGCTTTAATCTGACCGTACCAATTCCAGCAACCCGACAAGGTGCGTTGTTTCCTATAACTACGATATCTTTGGAAACAATTTCATATGTAACAAACAAGTCATTATTAGGACACATATGAAACACACATGTTGAATCAAGAATCCAATCATCTTCCGATTTAGACTCAATGTCAGAAATAGCTAAGAGTTCCCCACCACTTACAACGTTCTCTACGAGGTCTGCTTCGCCTAAAGTATTTGAATGTCTACTTACAGTCATCTTTTCTTTATTCTGCAATTTGTAGCAATCCTTCTTCAAGTGCCCTTTGTTCTTGCAGTAGTTACAAATTTGATTACTAGACTTCAACTTTGATCTGTCCCTTCCAGAACCACCATGAACAAAAAGATCAGCTCCATCTCTAGCCTCCGAAACTAGATGCTTCATCTTCTCCTTTGAAAACAAAGCATCATAAACCTCCTCAATGGTGAGAGGATCACGACTATATAATATCGTGTCTCTAATTGAAGAAAGCGAAGCGGGTAACAAACATAATAGGATCAAGGCCAAATCTTCTTTATCATACTTAACTTCCAATGTTTCTAAATCAGGGACGATCACCTTAAATATAGCCAGGTGATCTTCTAATGGTCCTCCTTCTATCATGCAATGAGAGTATAACCACTGCTTGAGATGCAATTTGCTTGTATGACTCTTGGTCATGCATAATTTCTCCAACTTCAACCATAAAGCAGCTGCTGACATCTCCTTCAAAACGTCCTAAAGAATGGAATTTGATAGATGAAGATGAATGTGAGAAACTGCATTTTCATCCTTCCATAATTTATCTTCTGCGGTCAATGTTCCTGTCAATACCCAGCAACGCATCATCCAAATCCAATTGTACGAGTACCCCCACGCATCTTAACCTACCATAATGAAAATCTAGTGCTCCGACCCAAAAGTGGAATATCATACTTCATGGAAGCCATCACGAACAAAAAACTTCGAACAAATCAAACCTTGCGCTTGCAGAACTGTTGAACCTTGGCTCTAATACCACTTGTTATAAAACAAGCCACTACAAGAATTGCTCTGATACCACTTGTTAGGATTGATACCACTTGTTGTGACACCAATCAATGGATTGAAATGTTGAAGTTATATGGCAAAATATGAAGTAATAGATCAAGAATAAAAGAAAGACAAGAAATATGGCAGAGGAATTAGGAGATTTTATTCACCAAAGAAATAATGGTGAAGAGAGAAAATTACAAAGATCATATAATTCTAGTAATCTATCTTCTCACATGTAATTGTGTCACAAAATTATATAGAAGAGCCTAGTATTTATAGGGAACATGTAAGGGACGTTCAAGTCCTTTTGGTAGAGTTGTTGATGAAGTAGAATGCCCAAAATACAAGTCCAAAACGAAGTAGGAATCAAATCGCGGAAAAAATGGAACATGGGCTATAGCGCCTAAGCAAGACCCCGGGCGCTTAGGCGCTGGGATAGCGTTATGCTAGCCTGTTATTGAAAAACAGCACATGTGGCTCCTGCGACCTAGCGCTTGGGCATCACATCTCGGGCCGAAATCTTCCAAAATTGTTCCAAAGCAAATCTTCTCAATTCCAAAATCTTCTTCAAGTCCAATACCAATTTTCAAATCCCAATGGGCTTCCAAAATAGAACTTCAACTTGGTATAGGATTTCAGTAACATCTTAAATTTTTCATGATGTGCACTTCAATTAGAATTCTCCAATACCTCAACAAAAGAATTCGGGTCACACCCAAATTCTATCAAAGTCTATATGAATACAAAAAAAAGTCCATTACATCTTCTTATATGTTTCAGATTCCAAGACTTTTATCATTTAAAATCTATTTTGGTTAACATTTAAGGGCCCAAACAAAGAAGATGATTTTTTTCTTTTAATGATTCGAGTTCCAAGAATTTAGGGCGTCACATGAGAGGTCGGTAAGACCTCTGTGAACACCATTTCTCTACACTTGGATTAATTCCAGAAAATATGTAGGAATGGAAAAATGTAGCAAATTGCTACATTTGTTCAGGCCTAGGCAAAGCAGTAAGTTCGCCTATCCTTGGATTGCGCAAGTTGATAATGACTCGCTCCACTTAACACCTCTATGATTACTAGACAAACTCTTATAATGTGGTTCTCCTTTCTTTAAATGGTTTAAAACATCAATATTCTCTAAAGAAGTGCAAAGCATTATGCATGTAGAATTCCACCTAGTTTACAATCAAGTCCTGATTTTTGGCCACAAGGACTTTTCAGCTGGTGAACAACAGTCTTACAAATTTTCTTAGCATTGTACTCAATGATGTCAAAACTTTGATTTGCAATCAAGTTCAATGTATGTGCACAACAACGTATGTGAAAAAATTATCATTCACTAAAAGTGAGTTACTAAGAAGTTTATCTAAAAGTATGTTTATACTAGAATTGTTTGGCGTACAATTATCAATAGAGAGAATATACAACATACGAAAAATTTTCCAATCTAATAAAATGTCCATCAAAGTGGTTTAAAATAATGTTATAGTACCTGGAAAAGGCATATATATAAACCCACATGTAAATCAAAACAAAATGATTACCACAATGTAGTGTTTTTCTGTTGAAAAAAATATATTAAAGTAATATAAATTCAGTTACCTTTTTTTTTAAAGCAAAGTCCACTAGCGTGGCTATTTTATATCATAATAAAATGAAGTACATAAAATCAGGGGGTTGATACCTGACATCCAGTAAGTGAAAAAAGCTACAAATGTTTCAAAATGAAATGCAAGTAATAGTAAATGATAAATGAACGATAACTAGTGAAAGCTACTCAAGGGTACTCTCGAGTGTAAATCTTTAGGTGATACTACATAGACATCGACCGAGTCATGCGCCTGGTCAGAAACATTTCTGGGTCGTAGTAGTCTGCGTAATCAAGCTCACTCTCTGAAGAGGGGTCCCGCTTGGGGAAGGGGCCCTCCTAGATGAAAGTTCTTCCTCGGGCGATGGCGATGTCAAGCGAAAAGCATGTGCATCTAATTTTATGGTGCTCTTTACAAGTGTGTCCGATCTCTTGGTGCTCTATGTTGCAACTTCTAAAGCATGTGTGAGTGACTCGCTGACTGAAGGTACGTCTGCCTCAATATTCTTCAAGAAATCTCTGAGACCCATACCATTCATATCACTTTGTATGTGTGCCGTCACCTTATTCTAGATAGGAGTTGTAATGGAAGACTAGGTAAAGGTGTAGAAGTCTGATTCCCAGAAGTTAAGATGATGAACCTTCACCAAAGAGCTTGAAGACCAAGTCCTCAATGACAAATCTCATGGTAGACCCAACATTTAGACCGTGCCTATTCTAGAAATGATCGATCAACATGTGATACTGGATCACTCTGAGCGAATCTCAGCCAATAGTCCCTGTGTAAGGGTGGCCTGAAGCACTGTCCATGTGTTGATCGCTAAGGCAGATTTCGATTCCTGTGATGGTTGAGTACCATGTTTATGTGTCCCCAAAGAAGGAAAATTGATATGTATCGGATCAATGGGTGCCTCATTAGTAAGAAGGGGAATAGAAGATGTAGTAGTGATAGCGGGGGAATGTAGTACCTCAATAGGAGCCTCTGAAGTGGGCTTAGCAAGTGACTGATCAATAGGTTTTATCTTCGGCATATCCTTAATCACTAAGGGGGCAATTGTCTAAGTCTGAATAAGAATACCTTGAGTACTCTCGAGAGGGATAAATTGAATACATTAATAGAATTCGATCAAACACTACATTATGTTATGAATCTTTATTAAAGAATTAAATGTAATCAGTAGATGAAATTGTGAACCCTAATATCCCTTCCATATTTGAAACCCTAATTCGAATTTTGTGTGCATTTAGATACAATTCAATTTTCAGGTGTCAAGTTTTAAAATGCATTTTTTTTACGTTTGATTTTGATTCCAAATGGCTTTATGGCTCGACTCGGCCAAGAGCTTTTTTTTTTTTTTTTAACGTTTTATTCCAAATTGCTTTATGGCTTGACTCGGCCAAGCCCTTTTTTTTTACATTTGATTCAGTATTTTAAGTTATGAATATTCGTTTTAGGCGATTTAAAAAGTAGTTGATATCAAAAATAATTTTACATTAATTGTGAAATGTAAAGCCGTGATTGTTTATTTTACATGTAATATTATTTTCTCTATCTCTACCTATAATAAAAGAGTCACTTTTGCCTTTAATGGTCATAAGAGCCGAGCCGAGCCGAGCCGAGCCGAGCCGAGCCGAGCCGAGCCGAGCCGAGCCGAGCCGATTGACTATATGGCTCGGCTCGGCTAAGTAGTTTCCTTTTTTTTTTTTTTTTTTTTGCTATATGGCTCAGCTCGGCTAAGCCTTTTTTTTTTTTTTTTACGTTTTATTCAGTATTTTAAGTTACAAATATTCATTTTAACCGATTTAAATAGTTGTTGTTGATGTCAAAGATAATTTTACACTAATTGTGAAACGTAAAGTCGTGATATTATTTTACGTGCAATATTATTTTATTGAAAATGTGTGACAAATAAGAGAAAAAATATATATTTTAGAAAAGCGGGTATCAAACATGATATAAGTATGATCACCTTTTTTTTTTTTTTCACGTTTGTTTCCAAATGGCTTTATGGCTCGGCTCGGCTCGGCTAAGCCTTTTTTTCCTTTACGTTTGATTCTGTATTTTAAGTTACGAATATTCGTTTTAAGCAATTTAAAAATTGGTTGTTGATGTCAAAAATAATTTGTCGAGCCAAATGGCTATATGGCTCGACTCGGCTAAGCTTTTTTTTTTTTTGTTTTTTTTACGTTTTAGTCCAAATGGCTTTATGGCTCGACTCGGCCAAGATGCTTTCTTTTTTGGCTACATGGCTCGGCTCGGCTAAGTCTTTTTTTTCTTTTTCGTTTGATTCAATATTTTAAATTACGAATATTCGTTTAAGCGATTCAAAAATTTGCTGTTGATGTCAAAAATAATTTTACATTCATTGTGAAATGTAAAGTCGTGATTGTTTATTTTACATGTAATATTATTTTATTGAAAATGTATGATTGTAAATAAGAGAGAAAAAAATATATTTTAGAAGAATGTGTATCAAACATGGTATAAGTATGACCCTCTACACTGGCACTGGATATTATTATTATTATTATTATTATATGTGGTTACAAAAAAGTCAAATCCTGCACATGGGGATTAATGTATTTGTACATCCATGGATGACATCGTAGTTGACAATGTATATGTTGTCAAAAAATTGTTGATTGCAAAAACAAGTTATTTTTCATGACACGTGACATGTTTTCAACAAGATTGTCATCTATGATTGCACACCAAGCATGATTGAGTAAGTTATAGCACATAGGTTGTATTATCACATTTCACGAGTTGCATGCACCAAATTACATATTGAACAAGAATTACTCTTGGCTTTCACTTAGTATTATTGAGTCATTAATCATTGCATTCCTTTTAGTTTGGCGAAATTATGGTTTTCAAGAGCTAACCATATTTATTCGATCCACCTTCATGATACTTTTGTAGCTTGCAACTTATCTATGATGGTGTAAGAAATTCACACTTTTAATGTAGAAATCACCATTTGTTTACACATTACATTATTATTTTAAGATTTATCTTAGTATATCAAATGTTTTCAATACTAATACAAATATTTTTTCCTATATCTACGCTATTGTATACTCAACTAAACTGTATCACGTGCATTGCATGTGCTCTTACTAGTATTTAAAAAAGTCGGATGAAGAAATACCCACGCTAATATAAGGATCTTATATTGTGTGCTCTAATGAAGGATGGAAGGTTTGTATTATGTAGGGGAAAGGAGAGAATGATAATGATGCACATTCTACCTTTAGGATAAAGAGTTTGAGTATTTCGGGAAAACCATATTAATGGAAAGGAGTACAACATGGACATCGAAATCCATAAGACAGTAGTTCGCCACTCGGACTTGTGTCCTGGGAGAAAAAGATGTTGAGAAAATATTTAATTTGTCATGTGAGCCAACATATGTAATTAATTGTATATAAAGGTTATCTTAAAGTTAAGGTCAAAACTAAAGTGATCTAACAAATAATTAAGTAATTGAGATTTGGACATCTAAATAAAGTGTGGGCTAGATTATATGTGTAGAGATCAGATCCATTAAGGTTGTATTTGACGATGGGCCAAATACATATGGGAATTATATAGAGTTATGGTCCACAATTCATGTGCAATTTTTTCTCATTCTTTATGACATCTCATTAGCACAAGAATTCAAAGAAAAAAGTATATTGACAAGGAAAATCCAAAACCCGCATAAAGGAATTCAGCGTTGCGACGCTGCCACATTGTAGGAGGCAGCTCCCCCACGCGCTGCAATGCTCCGGCTCCCTGTTCAACATTTTTTTCAAAAATCTCCCAAAAAATCCAAGTTTTGAATTTTAGGGTTAAAGTTCGCATCCTAAAATTGAGGAATCTAAAGTATGAAATTCAACCCAAAATTCTTGCTTGAAGAATTCTTAATTTCAAAATTCATAGCTAAAATTCAAATTAAAGAATTTTAAAAATTCAATGTACGAATTTCAACCATAAAATTCTTTCTTTATTCTCAATTATTTAACATGGATTTGACTCTGATACCACTTGTTAGAATTTTATGAAATTCTAAATCTCAACAACTTGAAAACCTAATTACTTTATTGCCAAGATCTTCCAGTTAAATCACCTAGAAAATTATCCATTGATTTGTATCTTGAATAATGAATCTTGACTTCTAGATCTTTAATCTTGATTTCTTGTTTTTCAATTTGATTCTTGATTATGGATTCTTGAATTCTTCTATCCTTCTTCTTGATTCTTGAATTCTTTTATGCGGTTTAACACAAAAGAAAGAAAAATAAAACTAAAAGATAAGGAATGACAATCAAATTTCAAATCTTGATACTTAAAGTTTATTTCAGATTGTTAATTTTTTAAAATAGATTAATTCAAACAACATGTTGCTAAAGTAATTTCTCTTGTCTAAATTAATTTATTTGGAATATTAGGAAGGTTGTGTATACGTCATTCATGAGGGTATTGACTAGCTCAAAAGAAGGTCAATATTTGGCCGAATTATTTACACATTTGTAGTGATAAATATGTGACAATTTTGAAGTTTCCTTTTACGTAAACATTGAGTCGGTCCAAAGATAGACTTAATGTTTGACATGATTTATTATCAATATTTGATTACCACACCAAGAGTATTACTTACAAGTTAATATTTATGTCCAAAGACTAAGCCCATGTTCGATTTTCATTTTTGGGGTAAAATGTATTATGGAATGGTATTTTTTTTTTTTTTTTTGTAGAATATGTGATTGAAAAAGTAAGGAAAAGTTTTTGAAGTATGTGTATAATTATTTTACAGGAAAATGTGTGGTTGAAATGAGTTTTGAACAAATGTATTCTTGAAAAAATGGGGCTCAAACAGAGGCTAAATATCAATGGTGTCTTCAAGTCTCTTGTGATGGGCCCACCATTACTTGAAATTATTGATTGTCCAATACAGATTCTCATGTGAACATGTTAATTAGGTCTAAGTTCTCTAGTAAGTTAATCCATCTACTTCTGCGATATCTGCCAACATCAACTCAATTCCCGTGCTTGAACCAAGTTTTAAAGGCTGGAAAAAGAACATTTATATTGTTCTTGGTGGCATAGATCTAGGTCTTGTGTTAATGACTGAACAATCTATTACTCTTACGGATAGAGTTTTGTTGATAAAAAGGGACTCAGATAAGTGGGATAGTTCAAACCGCATAAGTCTTATTATCATAAAGCGTGAAATTCTGGAAACATTCAAGGGCGTTGTGTCCAATTAGGTAACCGCCAAAGAATTTCTTAAAGAAATTCAAAAGTGCTTTGCAAAAAAACGATAAGGCCGAAACTAGTGCGCTTCTTGCAAATTTGGTTTCACTAAAGTATAATGCTAAAGAACATATACGTGTGTACATCATGGAGATGTCTTATCTTGCTTCAAAATCAAAGTCATTAAAGTTTGATTTGTCTGATATTTGCTCGTCCATTTGGTTTTGATTTCTATTATTACATAATTTAGTCAATTTAAGATAAGTTACAATTGTAAAAAGGGGAAGTGGACTCTTGATGAGCTAATTTCGTATTGTGTGAAAGAAAAAATGTCTAAAGCAAAAGAGAACTAAAAGTACTCATTTGACAAGTACCTCTAAGGACAAGTAGGAACAAACTTAACAACCTCGAGAACAAATATCATTAAGGAAATCCACTGGAGAAAAGAGAAATGCGATTTCGGATGACTTTATAGTTTTTCTCCGAAAACATGAGGATGGAAGAAGATTTGATCCATCAAGCAATGCAAAGGAATAATTCTCAAGAGTGGATTGAAGCCATGAATAAAGAGATAAATCCATAAAGACAATTACGTTTGGGAACTCATCCTATTACCTGAAGGTGTGAAACTCATTGGTTGTAAATGGATATTTAAAACTAAGAGAGATTCGAAGGGTAATGTGGAGAGATATAAAGCTTGTCTTGTTACAAATATCTTTACTCAAAAGGACGGAATTGACTTTAAAGTGACTTTCTATTCGGTTCTTTTAGGACAATTGTGGCACTTGTGACACAATTTTTTTATATCTTAAGCTACGTCAAATGGTTTACAACCTAAAGAAATACATCTTTGGATTTAAGCAAACTTCCCATCAATGGTATCACAAGCTTCATCAAGTAATCATCTCGTTTGGTTTTGAGATGAATTAAGTTGATGATTGTGTATATTACAAGTTTAGTTGGAGTAAGCATACCGCTTTTGAAATGATATAGGCTTATTACACAAAACTAATAGATTTATGTTATGGTGTTTTGAAATAAAAAATCTTGGTAATGCCTTTTTCATATTAAGGATATAGATACACTGAGATCATTCTTGGGGTTCAAAAGACATATATCGATAAGGTTTTTAAGATATTTGGGATGCAAGAATGTAAATCAGGTGATACCCATATTGTTAAGGGTGACAATTTTAGTCTCAATCAATGCCCTGAGGATAAATTTAAAGAAAATGAAATACAAAAAATTCCATGTGCTTCCGCAGTTGGAAGTTTAATGTATGCTTAGGTTTGCACACGTCCGAATATAGCATTTAAAATGTGGTGCAAATATTTAAATAACTCTGGGATGGATACTTGGAAAGCAGCCAATTGGGTTTTTTGGTATTTATAGAGAACTAAGGATTACATAACCACATACAGGAAATCAGACCAATTAGAGATCGTGGATATTCTGATTCTGATCATGAAATATGACTACGGAATGTTGTCACTGGTGATGTGATCCAAGGTAACAATGCAACTAACACAAGCCCGGGAAAAGACCCGTTGATTGTCGAAGGCGGTTCGATGACACGGTCGAGAGCAAGGCGTGAAAGAGGCGATGGGATTGCTTGTTCAAGCTACGGTGGACTGTCAATCTTGATGACTAAAGGAATAACTTTCATGAAGAGCTCGGGGGCCGAAAAGTATTGGAGCAACTTGATTCGAGCAATGAAAGAAGAGGCTATGAAGATCAACTATGTGACTACATAGTTGAAAAGTTGCAGGAATCACAATGAAGACTCTATGCGACTACATAGAGAATAACTATACAACCGCATAAAACAAAAATGGAGGCTAAAATTTCTTTTTCGCGAATTTTCCTTATTTTACTAGAATTATATTTTATCGCAATCTTTTATAATCTTAGTAAGTTATTTCCGGCTAGGGTATTAGGCTTTTCCTATAAATATTGACCTTATATTCATTATATGAACAACCTACATTATTACTTGATATTAATCGTGAGGCTTATAGCTTTCAAATCTCTTGTTCTTCATTGAGCAATTATGAACTTCTAAAGAATCGATTTCTTGTGGCATTCAAACATCCAGGTTAGATTCACAAGTCGTGTAATCAAGAGGTCAACATAATGTCGGTGATTGTGTTGGTTTCTTTGTTCATTATTTTTGGGTCGAATCCAAAACCTCAATTTATTGGCTTTCTTGGGTTGGTTCTAATCTTGTTGTGGGCTACATAGCTACTATTGCTACGTGGTTCTCATTAGTTGGTATCAGAGCTTGGGCTCCAAAAAATCAAGGTTATATCCCTTTTCTTTTATTTGAGTCATTTTTTTATCGTTCTTCACTATTCTTGAGTCTTTAATCCATAAAAAAAAAATCCAAAAGTCGTTTGGTTGCTCGTGTAGCATCTAAGTATGTTTTCGTTTTCTTTGCTGGTCTCGTAGTTGAATTTTCAAAAAAAAAATAAAAAAAAAATTATTATTTCAATAATTACCAGCAGTTGTCAAAAATTATCTTGGTCAAATTCAAATTTAAGAACCACTTTCTTGAATTATTGAAAAAAATTGTTCACATTCTACTGTATCTAGTCTTTTTTGTTATTTCATTCAATTGACCTCTTATATTGCAACTCTCGTTCATAATCCAATTTTAATTCCTCGAGAATAAGAATTGGTTGAGTTCGATATTGTTCTTTGAAGCACTTGGGCGAAAGCATTCAGTATAAAAAAGTGGAGTGGTGAGACTAATAGAGGGAAAAAGCCAGATTGAGCGATACATGAGTGAAACACGTGAGGCATATAAATATTTTAGATTTAGATGTCTAATGATAATCATATTTTCTACACTTATTCGAAGCTTGAAACTATAGAATTTTATTGTTCATTTTGAAAAAAAAAATACAACCTAAATTGTGTTATATTGCATCTGTAGGTAAAACTCAGTGTTTGACAAAGAATTGAAGAAAAGAAGCAAAAGGTGTCAAAAAATGGAAAAATCCAAAGTATGGGGATCAAAGTCTACAGTTTAGAAGTTGACGGACTAAATGGCATTAATTCAAAAGATTGGATGACTTGGAGAAACACAAAATTTATTGGGCCTCAACTTGGATTTCTAAATGGACCAAACCATTGTTGGCTTATGTTATAATACTAGTGTGGATCGTGCGTTGCACGATAACCGTTATAATTTTGTAAGAAACGTTATTATGACGATTATCTATTTGAAAATATGTATATATTAGTTACATTTTAAATTGCTATATATTAGTTACAACATTTTAATAATATCAATAGTTGAGCGTGCAACGTGATTATAGTACATTTTATTCCAACCAGCTTGTTGCTACTTAGTCGATTGAGTGGAATAGAGAGAAGCAACTTCAATAATATTAATAATTCAAATTCACTATTGAAGCTACATTTGTACATCTCTTAAATGTGAATCAATGCCTACAAGCTAAGGAATTATAAAGGAAACAAGCAAGACATAGGACACAAATGGACTATCCAAGAAAAGCAATTAAATTCAGATTGTCATGCTATTAGCCTTAAGTAGAAGTTGAAACAACCGAAAAGAGATAACAGTTGCCATATTTTCAAATAAGCATAAAGTAAAAAAAAAACAAACAAACAATAACAGAAATTTTATTGAATTAATGATGAGATGACATAGTACTTAAATGCACAAGCATGTAAGCATATTTTCAAGATTCAGAAGCAGAAATTTCAAATCTACCTTCGATCAGTTTTGCAGCTTACAAGGTCGGAATTCAACGGCAGCTTACAAGGTCAGAAATCATGAAAGAAACTCACAGCCATATGCATGTGCAAGTAACCAAAAAAAAAAAAAGGTTCACCCAGTAAACATCATCATAAAATACTACATGTATGATTAAGAATGACCCATCAAAACTAAAGATTTCCAAAGCCAATTTCAACTAAAAGATCAAACAGAAAATTAAGCTCTAGCATAACATGTTACAATACACATTTGAACCATAATGGTTGCACTAAGCAAAGCCTGAAATTCACACAAAGCATTTTGACCTAAGTATACAAATTAGAAAAATCATCGATACTGAACATGTATACATATCAGGAATTATACAGCATGCTCTCGAGGTAGTCAAATTTGACAGAAGAACATAATATAGGTCAAGAGAATGGAATACTCTCATATTCCATTGTATTTCAAAATTGAAAATAGACATCTAATTACATAAATTAAAATTATACGAACCCTGAGGATACTATCGCCGCGATTATTTGTACGTGCAAGCTTGAAATTGATATATCTAGCATCACCAAGCCCTTGATCATAAATATTAATAAGCTCTTCATTCCCAATCCAGAATTCCTGTAACACCACCATAAACAAACACCATAAATGTAACAAAAAATTCAATTCTTTTTCGCAAAAAGTGGAAAAAATGGAACACAAAAAAGAAAGCAAAACTTGAAGGCATATAATGGAAGATCTTTCAAACAACAATCGATCTAAGATCCTATGATTCCTCTGTAACCAATAATGTTTCACATCACTTTCCCTGCAACTCTGATCATGCCCTTTCCCCAAATGTACATTAAAAAACAATCCATTAAAAATCAACAATTTTCAAACAAAAATTATATAAATGAACATGTTAAAATAAGGCTCACATCGGGATTGAGTCTTTGTAAATGGGGGCAAGGATGTTGAAGGTGGCATAGGAAACGATAAAAAAGCCAATTAAATAGAGAAATGGAAAATAGTTTCCATAAAACAATGACCCAACCAATGCCATTTGAATAAGAATGCTACACATACGATAAACACAATAAACGAATCTTTCTCTACCAAACTGTCCATAATAAAAGATTGGCTACAAATAACAGTAGTAGGAATTTACACCACATAGAAGTATCAAGAACAACCTTGCTAATTAATCAAATCGTACTAAATTGAGCTTTCTCAATAGATAATGGCAAAACTTCTCCCTTCTATAAGGACACCCCTTTAAATTCTAATACACGAAGACGTTTAAACTCAAGGTTTATATGCTTCACATTTTGGTATCTCGGCTACATAACAAAATAGTACACATTTACGTCAAAGACGCCATATAAAGTGAAATCAAATATTTCAGCATTATTGTTCGGTTTAATTCGAAAAAGGAAATTGGTATTGCATTTGGTAACCCAAGTGTAATTTATTTCCATTTTTGCATTTGTGAACCTTACATAGTAAATTGAAATACTTTCTTTTCTAGCATTCTCTCACCATTGACCAACCAAACCCTTACCATCAAGAATAATCGATCGATTAAAATAGATAAAGAAGAGAAGGAAAATAATTATTAAAAAATCGATTCAATAACCAAGAATACTCACAAATGCGTCTCAGTTGGCTCATATCTGTACTCGTTAACACAAATTTATATTTTCAGATAATGAAGTACTAACAACATGAAACTCAAGTTATCTACCCATCTGTTTTAAAACTCGGTGGTATTACGTAAGAACAAGAACATATGATACAAGAACAATATATCTATTTATCATCAACGTATAATTTAAACATCTTTGCTTTCTTGTAAAAAAAATTACTCTATCAATTTCCTTGAAGATTTTAGTGATAGAGAATTATGCAAGAACTCTGTAACTCTTTTTCTGAAAATTCGTAGATTGCCAAGTATATAAATGTTTAGCTTGCTTTTAAATTATACGTAAATTATACCTTCAGTTGTTTAGCAACATCTTTAGTTGAGGATCCTGAAACCTCAATCCATGTTTTTGAGAACAGGGCATATGCTGACAGCATGAACACGATACAAAACAGTCCATGGAAAGGATGGGCCACTATATCTGACAAGGTGCAAAAGTTAGTAAACAGTACTGATTACAATGAGACAAAACCAAATAAGTTATCACATTGAAATAAATGCAAGAAAAATGAAGAGTGGGTAGAAAAGGTAAAGAAGAGAATCTTGAAGGTGCAGTGATGTAATAAGCAAGACCCCCAACATGTACAGATTGGCAGAATATTCAGATTCCTTCCACCTCCCCAAGTAGTTAACAATAAAATTCCCATGTATAGAAATGAACATAAATAAGTTCATACAAGCTTTGGGTATTCAGTTGCATTCTTAAGCAGTGATAAACAAGGGACTAGGAGAACTTTCAAGTTTAGTATCATACTTTCTCCTAATACAAACCATTCACATACAAGTTCATCAAACTGATTTGAGGGGTCCTAAACATAATCTTCTTCTATAGAATTGATGGTGGAAATGTATGCTTCATCATACCATCAAGAATTCAGAGGTTAATTGAGTACACTAGCAATTTTCATTTAACTAAAGATGTTATCAATCCAAAAACTGTGAGTAAACAAGTACGATTTAACCAACAAATATATCCAATAGCAGTGCAAGCAAGGCTATGCTTATGTACTGACATGCTCTTAAAAACCCAATACATGCTCAAAATCATAAGACCAAATGTATTACAATGTCAATCTTATTTAAATATACTGATTTGTAAGCAACGATAAAAAGTGTTCTTACCCAAGAAGTTCTTTGTGATATCCGCAAATTTAGCTTAAACCTAAAAATGGTACAGAGAAATGACATAATATCAATACATTAATCAAGTGACTTATTTAGTTCAAATTAACACAATGTATAGCTCATGCTAACTTTTCTAGGGCATATCATGTAAATCAAAATAACAGAAAGACTTCACAAACTTATTCTTAAAATCAGAGGCACACGGTGAGAAAACAAAATTTACAACTTCAAGGACTCCTTTCATTTAAGCAAGACAAATTTTACATGTTCATTTACCATGGAATATCTACATCTGAAAAGTTCATAATAAGATTTATAGTAGAAATTGAAAATCCCAATTCCCAATATATATTGAACTAAACGAAGATAATTACCTTAATTTTTTACACTTTCAGAGCAGATGTAGCCGCATAGTTCCTTGAGAACTACAAAAAATAATAAAAATCAGTATCTTGTGCATGAATTCGTGCATTTGATCGTGAAAATTAGCTCAATGGTATCGTTCAACAAAAGGTTCAGACAATTAAAAAAATCAAGACTTTTTTTTAAAGTAATTTCACCAAACACTGATTCAGAATACCAAAATAGCTATCATGACTAATCAATTGTTGTATATTAATAATCTTAGAAAATATGAAAAAGTAACATGTATAAAAAATCAAGGCACTTCAACCATTTAAAAACCAAAATAGCTTAATCTCCAATTTCATCGGTCTCCAATGGAGTATTGCTGTTAATAGTGCGAGAGCAATTAAAATAATCTAATCTAATTAAAATAATAGAAAATAAAAAAATTAAAGAGTAATTAGTTCAACTAAACACTTCAACTAAAGAGCAATTAAAATAATCTAATCTAATTAAATAAGCCGATGTTGGATAAGTTACTGAACACTTCAACTAAAATTATAAAAGGAGAAAAAATAATTCAACCTGAAAAAAAGAACAAACCTCGGTCATTTTAGACCAAATCGAAAAAGGGATTTCAAACATAAAAAATCATAGACGATTAAGCACAACAAACCGATCGTCCAGAGAGAATACGTATGTATTTACCTATTTTTCCAATTTTTACCTCTAATCTAATAGTCTGCACCCTCCATCACTGCTGTCTAGAGCTCCAATCTCCAACAGAAAATGACCAATGGTGGGGAATAATGAAAAACAAAACCTCTGTGATTTTATACCGTCGTACTGCACCTGAAACAGAGGAAATGTGCAAAATCTGTTAGGGTTTCAAAACAAAATGAAAGGTCATGAGAAAAATCGTAAACAGAGAGAAACGAGCATGGGAAAAACTCTTGAAATGGAAGAAATGTGTGAAATCTGTTAGGGTTTCAAAAGAAACTCAGTGATCATGAGAGAGAGAGAGAGAGAAGCATCTAGATCCAGAGAAAATGAGGGGAAAGAAATAAAAAAAACTGTCGAAATGAAGGAATCGATGGAATTCCTTAGGTTTCAAAAGGGGAGACAAAATCGCGAGGGAGAGGAGAAGATAAGTCTATAGAGAAATCGAATGAGAGAGAGGGGGAGAAAAGCGTAGAGAGAAAGCTAAGAGGACAAAAGGTAGAAAAGCAAAATCTGAAAAATATCTCCTCTTGTATGGCTCGGCTTACACGGCTCGGCGAACCGACTAGCTCAAATTGGCCAAACGGCTTAGGAACAGTAAAATCAATTCTCCTCTTTTATATATTGTAGAGGATATATACAAAGTACAAGAGAAAAAAGAGGAGAGCCGGTAGAAGAGATGAGAGAAAAGCAGATTGGGCGGCTTCATAGAAAGAGATTGCACATAAAAATAGGGGTTGAAATATAAAATATATACACACAGAATAGTGGGCAGAGAGAGTATAAATTGGGTAGTAGCTGAATTACATATTGATATACACAAACATTGGCAGCTGCCGAATTTTTTATACACATAGTGTATGGCAGGATAGAAAAGGAGAAAAACGACACGCACAGCAACGTCGCTTTGTAAAATTAATCAAGTTTCATCAATTTATAAGTGATGTTGTTCCACTTCTATGTGTTTAATCTCGATAACATGCTAGGCTAAATTCCTTTGTACTGAATGGATGATGAAACTATTTGATTTTTAGTTTTTAATTCGAAACTGCATGATTTTAATTTAATTCTAGCATTGTGATTTCATAAATATGCTTAAGTTTATTGTTTTAATATTTGTGCACCATTAGGACAATAAGTTGTTTATTCGTAGTGTTGGAAAACTCACGGTAGATAAAACATTATTTATGGAACACACAGATAATAAATATTAGGAATAATATTTATAGCGTGTGCGATCATGTATGATAATCCTAAACGTCAATGCATGTTTGTCATATGAATTTGAAATAGGAATATGATTGTCTCGTGGCAATCACATGTTTATTATATCTTAGGAAATAGTAGTAAATAAAAGTGGAAGGATCTATCGTCACAATTGCATGAATTGAATTGATTATCACTGGTTGAGAATTGAAACTAAGAATTGATTAGTGGAGTCGGAAATCTAATACACTCCCCCACATTTGATTTAAAGACCAATTTTTATTGCTTTTTAGTTGTGGAACATAGTTAACTAAAAATCAACTATCTTTTGTTATACTCGTGAATTTAAATATATCGAATATACTAAAATTGAGCCTTATTCCATGTGGGACAATAACTCACTCATCACAATTATTACTTGTACAACGAACCCGTACGCTTGCAGGATTTTCACGTAACAAGTTTTTGGCGCCGTTGTCGGGGAATAACGATGTCAATTTTAGTTATTGATTATTTAGATTCGTATTATTATTATTATTATTATTATTATTATTATTATTATTATTATTGTTTTTAGGCTAGTATTACACTGCCTAATTCTCGTGAATTTGGTGTATGCAAAATCCTAACGAGTCAAATCTAGTTCCCATAGATCACGAAATTGAAAAGACGTTCGAAATCGTAGAAGAGAACAACGTCTAGCGAGGAGAATGGCTGAAAAACAGAATCAACCGTAGAATCAAGTTCGGGTTCAGGCTTAGAAGCAAGTACCGCAGCTAGATCAACAAAGAGCTATCCAAAACGCAGCTCCTATTTTAGTTGGAGATTATGCTAATCCAATTCCTGCGCCAGTGCAACCCGCTGTAATATACCCACCATTCGGACAACCCAACTTTCACCTTAGATCGGATGTCATAAATCTCTTTCAAAATCATCAAGACATCCAATTTTTTGAGAAAGCCACAGAGAACCCTTATGAACATATTTCAGCTTTTATCATGTTGTGTGAAGTTATCAGCCACGAATGGATATCAGCGGACACATTCCAAATGCGATTATTCCTCCACGCCTTAAAAGACGCAGCAAGAGAATGGTTCATCTACTTACCTCTAGGGAGCATTCAAACATGGAACGATATCCAATGCCCCCAGTACGTTCATAAGGTTTATGCACCAAGTCTTGCGACCTTTTATGGGAAAACTCGTAATGGTCTACTTCGACGATATCCTCATTTATAGTCCAATGCAGACCTCACAACTTTGATCATCTTCGCGTTGTTTTTGAGATGCTGAAAAAGGAATGCTTATTTGGCAACTAGAAGTGTCCATTTTTCACTACTTTTGTAACTTTCCTTGGTTTTGTTGTGTCTACTAATGGTGTTCATGTAGATCAGTCAAAGATAGACACAGTCTTGGAATGGTCTAAACCCAGAAACTTGCACGATGTCAGGAGCTTTCATGGGTTAGCATCATTCTATCGGCGGTTCATCAGGAAATTCAGCACTTTGATTGCTCCTATCACAGAATGTAGTAAGGGTCATGATTTTTCACGGTCTGAGGAAGTAGAAGCCAGTTTTCAGTTAGTCAAACAGAAGATGATCGAAGCACCAGTATTGGCACTCCTTGATTTTGACAAGGTGTTTGAGGTGAATTGTGATGCATTAGGCATTAGCATTGGAGGTGTTCTGAGTCAATCAGGGTGGACAATTACTTTCTTCAGTGAGAAGCTCTCAGGATCCAAGAAAAACTATTCCACATATGACCTAGAGTTCTATGCCATCGTTCAGTCTCTTAAACATTGGCGTCACTATCTGGTACATAAGGAGTTCATTCTATTTACTGATCATGAGGCCCTAAAGTACATTAATGGTCAACATAAGCTGAGTAGACGACATGGCAAGTGGGTGGTGTACTTGCAGGAGTTCACCTTTACACTCAGGCACCAAGTAGGGAGCTTAAATTGCATTGTAGATGCATTGAGCCATCGTACTATGCCCCTCACCACTACTAGTACCAGAGTTATAAGCTTTGAGACTTTCCCGGATATATATGTAGATGATCCTTTCTTTAGCCGTATATTTCAAGAGGTAACCCCATGGTCATCGTCATGATTTTATTTTGCATAATGGCTATCTGTTTAATGGATTACAGTTGTACATTCCAGATTGTTCGTTGATGGAGCAAATTATCAGTGAACTTCACAATGAGGGGCACTTTAGTCGAGATAAAACATTGGCCCTTATCTCTTCTGACTTTTATTAGCCCAAGTTGACCAGTGATGTTGCGCATTATGTAAACCGTTGTTATGTTTGTCAGTGGTCTAAAGGGGTTCTCACCAATGTAGGCATGTACACTCTCTTACATGTTCCTAAAGCTCCTTGATTCGATGTCAGCATGGATTTTGTGTTGGGTTTACCCCATACCCAACGAGCTGCGGATTCTATCCTTATTGTAGTTGATAGATTTTCGAAGATGGCCCATTTTGTAGTTTGCAGGAAGACTATGGATGCTACTCGGATTACCCATCTTTATTTTCAGGAGATTGTGCATTTGCATGGTGTTCCTCGATCTATCATTTCAGATCGTGATACCAAGTTCATCAGTCATTTCAATAAGAGTTTGTGGGGATGGTTAAGGACACAACTGAATTTTAGCAGCGCCTACCATCCCAAACAGATGGTCAGACCGAAGTAGTGAACTAGAGTTTGGGCAATCTTTTGAGATGTTTAGTAGGAACTAGGCCGAAACAGTGGAATTTAGCGTTATCCCAAGCAGAATTTGCATATAACAGGACGACAAACAAAACCACTGACTTCAATCCATTTAAGATTGTCTATGGTCAGAACTCATCTAGGGTACTGGATTTGGCCCCTATTCCACGCGTAGGACGTTTCAGTCTTAAGGCAGATAAGATGGCAGAACATCTTCGGGGTATCCATGAGCAAGTGAATTTGGCAATTCATGAGAACAATACCAAGTACAAAGCTCGGGTTGACAGTCATCGTCGTCAGGTTCTTTTTTATGTTGGTGATTTTGTCTGAGCTGTTTTAACGCGTGATCGTTTTCTTGTTGGTGAGTATAATAAGCTTAAGGATCGGAAGATTGGGCCTTAAGAGGTACTACAGAAGATCAATGATAATGCTTACAGGTTGCGTCTTCCAAGTCACTTGAGGACATCTGATGTCTTTAATGTAAAACACCTAAGTCCTTGTTTTGTAGATTTTGATGACACTAACCCAAACTCGATGACGAGTTCTTTCCAACCCAGGGCGACTGATACAGGTGGGTTCGAGTAAGATACTGAGTTTTCAGATAACAAATTAATGGCTCTAAAGTATAATGAGTTAGCAAATTGGCGTAAGGATAGCAAGTGATGGCTTAACTTTGGTAATTGAGTCGTGTTTCGGTAATTTAGCCATAACTTTGGCTACGACTATCAGAATCGTGATTATGACCACAATCCGAGTATGTCGTGGACACCTAGCTTTGCTCGGTGTGTGCTGTTATCAACCTCAAATTCTGATGTTTTCCCTTCCGAATTGCTATTTTTAGTTAAATTTTTCTATTTTTGGTAATATTTCGATTGCATGTTAGGAGATGATTTTTAAACCAATTTGGGCTAGATTTTTCGCAGACTTCTTATTTTACTCTGTATTTTCAGTTGGCATGATTTTTAGAATTTTTCCATTTTTGGTAAAATTCGAATTTTTCCTATAAAGTCCGACTTGTGGACTTGTTTTGAGGATTGCGTGATATAATAAAGTTCTTTAAACTTCGAAGACGTTTCTCTGTGTTTTCGTTTGTGTTCTTTCCCGTGAATTTTCTGGTAGAACTAGCCTGTAGAATAATCACTATTCTTCCCGGCGTCACTGTTCTTGCATAATCTTGTCGTGGAGAAATTGGTGATGAAGCCTTCAAAATGAGATGGGATTATGTTTCATGATACTTTAATAAATAAAAGGGAAAATTTATTCCTTAGTAAATAATCTTTCGATTCGTTCATACAGAATGTGCACTAGAAAAATAATTATAACCAATTAATCATTCAAATCCAGCCTGCAAGTTCTCTTTCAATTTGTAGTCTATTTTTACTAAAACAAATTATCCTTATAAACTCTCTGAAGCTTGGACCGTTGTATGTTATTTTCCATGTTGAAACGTGTTCTTCAATGGGCATGTTTTGAGAAAGCATATGTTATCTTCTTAGCTCCTCAAGTAATTTTTCGTTTGACCCATTTAGCATATATTTCCTTTTGCTGAGAGATTTGCTAACTATGATATTTGTTGACCTCAAAAAATGTACCAATGATGTGGCCAAAAGATATCAAGGCCTCTCACGTCCACATAAGCTTGGTTCCTGCACACTTGAACAAATCGATAATCACATGTAGCCTCATTCGACGGGGTGGAGTTGGCCGTGCACATTTCCACGATCAAGTCAGTTGGAGAAATAATTATATGTGTGCGTGAGAGTTTTAAACGTGAGCCTCCAATATAAAAGGAGGGTTGGCTTTGGGGAGAATTAAGTAGAAAGTGTGTAGCAAAGTTATAGCTCAAGAGTCTAAACTTGAATTACCTTTGAATGACACTAAGTGAGAGCTTTTATACTTGGGCAAGATGAATGAAGGTCGTTGGATGCCAATGTCCGTGGCCTCCTCCAAATGACTGACCTCTTTAGTCATAGACATCAAGCAATCACAGCCTTAAATGCTAATACAATTTTTTGTATCCATAAGACCTAGTTTGCAACTTGGACTTGACCAAATAGGTTGACGACGGTGAAAATGGCAGTGGTAGTGAGATGTCTTGTCAATCACATAATACAAGATCTGTTTAAGATTTCTTCGCTGCCTCGTTCTAGATCGGCTCTTCCCCGTGTGTCGACTATTTCCCATGAGGTTCAACCTCACCTCAACAAGGGAAAAAGGGTCGTGCGTGCTTGATGGGGATCGATCTAGCTTTACCTCATGTTAGTGTATAGGGCTTGGGACCTCCGAACCGTCTGCCACATAGGTTGATTGAGACCACGTATGGGTCCTCATATAGCGAGGTGTAACAATAGTCCATGAATTCTAGGTATGATTATTCATATAATGCGTGGACTTTCGAGTTGAAAAAGAAAAAAAGACATGGTCGTAACAACAGTCCCTAAAGTCCATGTATGATTATTCATATAATGCGTGGACTTTCGAGTTAAAGTGGCAGTAGTGAGGCTAGATCTGATTAGGCGATGCCCTTGTTGTAAAGGACGAGCCTTTTTTATGAAGTTGAAGCTCTTGATAAGGCTGAATTATGTGAGGCGATGCTCTTGTTGTAAAAGATGAACCTCTTTGATGAAGTTGAAGCCTATGACAATGTTGAGAAGTAAGGTGATGCCTTATTGTAAAGGACGAGCCTTTTTTATGAAGTCGAAGCCTGTGATAAGGCTGACTTATGTGAGGCAATGCCCTTGTTATGAAGGATGAGCCTCTTTGATGAAGTTGAAGCATGTGACAATGCTGAGTTATGTGAGGCGATGCCTTTGTTGTAAAGGACGAGCCTCTTTGATGAAGTCAAAGCCTGTGATAAGGCTGAATTATGTGAGTCGATGCCCTATTTGTAAAGAACGAGCCTCTTTGATGAAGTTGAAGCCTGTGATAAGACTGAATTAGGTGAGGCGATGCCCTTGTTGTAAAGGACGAGCCTCTTTGATGAAGTCGAAGCCTGTGATAAGGCTGAATTATGTGAGATGATGCCCTTATTGTAAAGGACGAGCCTCTTTGATAAAGTTAAAGCCTGCGATAAGGCTGAATTATGTTAGGTGATGTCCTTGTTGTAAAGGACGAGCCTCTTTGATAAAGTTGAAACCTGTGATAAGGCGGAATTATGAGAGGCGATCCCCTCGTTGTAAAGGACGAGCCTCTTTGTTGAAGTTGAAGCACATTGGGCATGTTGCTCTAATGTTTTGAAAGAAACGCTAGTTCCCAAAGTAAAACAGCTAGGTGGCATGGCGGTTTCCAAGGCTCATGTTATGTGCGCATTTAATTTGTAATGATGATGGTATGTTACAATTTGTGAAGATCACTTGAATCTAGGAAGCGTACAAGTCATGGCTTCATCTAAGCCTGACTCTAACTTGTTGGATGGAACTACAAACGTATGTCTAAGATTGCAATAAGAGTAAGTCCAACGGTGGGGGTTCGACCCTTTTGCATATATAGAAGTTCTAAGCCCCACATTCTCTTTCTTCTTTACTCTGCAAAAATTGAAAACTTTCACGTGTTGAGAATTCCCTGAGACTCGTGTCGAGCCGATCGATCGGATGGCAACACCGTGCGCATGTGGACTTTGCCCCAACCTACTAGCGTGTAGGTTATCTTCCCTTCGAAGACTTTTGGTACAAAGATTCAACTTAAGTCTCTCATATAATGGAGGTCTCAGGTTCGAATCCTAGGGGACGCATAAAAAAGCCATGAGGGGTAAGATGGACCTATGCTCTCCCAAAGCGAACAGTACATACGATACAATAACGGCTCCGATGTAAGGTCGGGTCGTTACAAAAAATGCACGTTTTTTTTGTAAAAACCTGACCTTGCGCCAGAGCCTTTATCATATCGTACGTACTATCCATTTAAGGAGAGTATAGATATATCTTACCCCTCACCGCTTTCTGATGCATCCCTAGGATTCAAGCCCAAGACCTCCATCATATGGGAGACTTAAGTTGAATCTTAATACTAATTGGGAAACTTGCTCAATTTGTACTAGGATTCAACTGAAGTCTCCCATATGATGGAGGTCTTGGGTTCGAAACCTAGGGGATGCGTCAGAAATTCATGAGGTATATGATGGGGCCCAGGCTCTCCCAAAGCGGAAAGTGTTGTTCCGACACAAGGTCGGGTCATTACACCTTTTACGGTAACAATCTCCATTTTCTTGACTTCCAAGTGCCTGAGATTTGTGTAAGTACTAGAAATTTAACATATCACATCTTATTCACGTGAGATTAGTACTTCTTCAAGAAAAATAACAGCAGAAGGGTTCCCTAAGGGTGTAGATATGGCACTTGTTACATTTTTTATATCACAAGTGTAAGATATCGTAACAAGCAATATAGTGGACCTTTGAGTCCGGATATGGTTCCCACGAAAACTATACTTTAGAACTAATCTACTTTTCCCAACTCTTATTTGACAAAAAGCAAATAGAGAATTTTGATGGTTGTGATTATGTTTTCGTAACTACTTCTAACTAATTGAAAATATCAAAATATTGCAAACAACGATTGATTAAAGATTCAAATACATATGAATATTAGTGCAAAACAAGTTCATCTAATGATCACATTAATTCTTAATTCAAGATTCTAACCTAATGCAGTGTTCGGTCGAATTCTTCTATTGTATTCAATTTACCCCTCTCGAGTTCTCATTGAATCTATTTAACAAATTCAATTACATCTCTATGTGAATTATCCTTAGTTAAACGAAATATTAGTTCTAAGAATTCATATTATGACTACAATAATTAGTATGTGCATATATACATGTTATACTAATTTACCAAATTTTATTATATGGTCTAAATTTCAAACTCACCTCTCGATTTGTAAGAAACTCACACAATCATCAAATTATTGATCAAGTAACTTAATGCATTGAACTCATAATAAAATCAACACATATATAAATAAACCACATAAGTCTTAAAATAAAGAATTAAGGAACACAAGTCGATTACATTGTTTGCCCTAATCTGTAGTTTAGTTGTTCACAATGTAAAAATAAATACAAAAAGTAATGGAATACATCACCAGATTTTAATAAAGATGTAGAAAAGAATTAAAACTTGCACCAAGATCTTCTTCCGCTTCCAATCAATGCTTTAAACTCGAATTCCATCATGATTCTCTTCTTTGAATTGAGCTCCTCGATCTCTCGTTGTATCACTCTTTATCAATATTTTAATTAGAGCCTCATTTGGTCCATTTATACTTCCTTATACATTCTTGGCAAATTTAGAGTCTTTTTCTAGGCTTCTCGTGGCCCAAATAGCAAAAACCCTAAGTTGCTGCGGCAGCGCCTAAGTGCTAAGAGGCAGCGCCTAGGCGCCGCGTTGATGTCCAAACTCTCAATATTTTTATCATAACTTTCTTTTTCAATATCCAATTAAGGTAATTCAAAATGCATTGGAATGATAACTCTAAGGGCTGCAATTTACCTGAAGTAGCTCTTTTCCAATTTGGACGTTTACCAGGCCAAAAATAGGTCTTAATCTCCAACTGAAATCTGGAACATCCTGTGCGATTGAAAATTGAGTTGTGAAAATATTTTAGTCATATTTTCACTCCTTTTGACTTGTAATTGCATCCAATTGGCCCTTAGCATTCTCTAACCTTCATCATGAGCTCCGACACAACTTTTGAGCATTTGCACTTTAGCTCTCAAACTTTGGATCTTGCCCATTTTCGCCAATTTTGCATTCTTTTTTCCAATTCTTCATCAAACATTGAGTTTTACCTACAAAATGCAATATAACACAATTTAGGTAGTATTTTGCCCAAAAAACAGTAAAATATCATTATTTAGGACATCAAATAAGTGTAGAAACTACACTTATCAACACTGATCTTTGCCGAGGCGGGTCTACCTCCTATAATCCCTACTGAGAAGATTATGGAGGCCATGGGGCCCTCGTAGTGTGTGGATGATGTAGAATGGCCCCATAGACTATAGCATTAGGTGGGTTGGGTGACTAGGATACAAGATAGCGAGTTGGAAACTTTTAGGTAGAGTGCATAGAGCCAGTTAGAAGTGACCTTTCTTCTTTGGAAAAAGGTCACTCTTGGCAAGAATATGCCTCCACATGTTTTCCAAAAACTTTTTCAACCCAAGCCTCTAGTGGGGGAGTAACTATAAGGAGTGGTACTATATGAACCCATGAGACACGCATTCAACCTTAATCTGGGAGACTTCGGCCTCCATAAAGAATTGGAAGTGTTCTTGGTTCTACGTTAAAGGTCGATGTTAAATAGTGGAGGGAGATATGGTCCTAGAGATAACCGTGCCAACCTAATACCATGAGTATAGTGAGTCCAGCCCCTGTTGAAGTAATTTATTTTAGCTTATATTCATCATCTTTGTTGCTAATATATGTTTTGCACAACTGCAGTTGACCGGTTCGAGCTCGACCCTTCTGAGTAGGCGATTATCAAAGCAATTTAAGAGCTACCCTCAGAGAATAGGTACTTCAAGAACGTACTTGGAAAGCGAAACCTCTTCGTCACGCATCAATTGATGGCTACCAAAGGTAAAAGTAGCTTCTATTTATTTACTTTGGTGATTCTGTTGGAGTGACATTCTTTTACATAAATGATAACGGTTCATCCTTTGTAGGGAAACATGACAAGAAGGAATATGTCAAGTCTAACATGTTCTTCATGGGGCGCAAAAAAGGCCCTGAGCTCCACATTTTCAACATATAAGAGTTAGTCGGATGAGCTAGCCTGCCTCTCCAAGATAAATATGTCACCTCCTCTAGGAAAGAAAAGTAAAACGGGAAAAGAAAAAGTTGAATCGTCGGCCGAGCGACCTCGAAAGAACAAGTTGGTTTTGACAATGAACATCGAGCCTCCTCCACCGAAGCCCCAGAAAACTCTTAGAGAGTTGCTTCGATGTCCCATTGAAGTAGAGCCTATCTTTTCTATAAAAATTATTGATGTGGAGGAAAATGTTAAGGAGGAGGTGAACCTCGTAAAGCGGAGGTGGGACAGGGAGGCGGGGAGTGCCCCTTCTGAAGGGAAGGCCCCAAATTTTTAGGATTGAGGTCTGATGAGATAGTTCCCACTGTGATGGAGATGCTTCCTGCTGAGGTCCGGGGGCTACGAGGATTCATCACAAGTATTGGATTGATAAGTATTTATCGTATGTCGAGACCTGTGATGCAGTAGACATGGTGGAGGCATGCCTCGCCCTACGGGCTCGCTTTCAGGACTTCTTCTTAAATTCCCAAATGGAGATTAGGCGATTGTAGTGCTTTAATAATGAGTATCTCCAAAGGGCCATTGATGTAGAGGCGGCCCTGAATAAAGCAAAGGTTGCGACGTCTTCTACCAATGAGGCCATCGAAACCTCTAAAGAGTCACTTTCTAAGGAGAATGGAGGCGCTTTCTAAGGAGAATGATGACTAAAGAAATTAGTCCATCTCTGCAAAGCTAAAGAAAGAAGTTTATCTTTGAAGAAGCATGTGGAGAACTCTAACAATCTATAAAGATTCACTCCATTAGCCTTGGAGGCCAGTTATAAGGGAAAAGGTGAACTGAAAGCTCACGTCGATGAGTTGACTACTGAGGCTATCAGCTTGAAGCAACAATTAAGTAAGATAGGGGATGGGAGGTAGTTGTGAATGACTATATTGCCCACTTTTACGAAATGACTGAGTATGATGGCCTCGACTTGTATTGGAGGAGGTTCGCATACAGTAAAGTATTTGGAATACTTGTCGAGTTGCATCCCCAACTAGAGTTGGCAGCTTTAAAAGAAGAATTCCTTCTAGTTGAGCCATCCATCCCTGCTAATGAAGTTGAAGATTCGATTGAGGAGATAGATGCCCAGGAAGGGCCTCAGTAGGATGATGCTGTCGTTTAGACATAGGCTTTTGACTAGTAAAATTCTTGGAATAGTTTTCCCTTTGTAATGAACTTGGTTATATAAAAGAATCTTTTTCATTTCCATTATGTTTGTTGTTTATATGACTTTTGTTGTTGACTATCATATGGGCTCGCCATAATAATCTGGACATATTATATGGGCTCGCATAATAAAAATTGGTAACAACTTATGAAATTGTCGTACCTTAATTTGAGTAAATAACATGGGCTCGCTATGAATAATAAAGATATATGGGCTCGCCATAGTTAACATTGAATATGTATGAGCTCGTCATACTTAACTGAATTAATAACAAACATGCTTGCCAAAATTAATCTTGAATGATGAAGTATGAGCTTGTCATACTTAACTAAATTAATAACATATGGGCTCGCCATAGTTAATCATTTGATGGAGATATGGGCTCGCCATATTTAACCGTTGAATAATAATGTATGAGCTTGTCATACTTAATCTTGAATGTAATGTATGAGCTCGTCATAGTTAATAATTTGATAGAGATATGGGCTCGTCATATTTAACCCTTGAATAAGTGAATGAGTTTGTCATACTTAATCTTGTATGTAACATATGAGCTTGTCATAGTTAATAATTTGATGGAGATATGGGCTCGCCATATTTAATCGTTGAATAAGTGTATGAGCTTGTCGTACTTTCATTGCAAATGTACTTGGGAGAATTGGAGAATAAACATTTGCACTGATCAAAAGTATATACAAGCGATGATCATTATCTTACAGGTAATCCATTCACAAGTGCTATACATTCTAAGGGTGGGGCTGCACCTTTCCATATAAACTTTTAATTAGAAAGGTCCCTGGCCACACGTCACCTGATATACGGTAGGGGTCCTCCTAGTTTGGGCCCAGAGTGCCCACACAAAGTTCTTTAGAAGAAATGAAGACTCTTCTTAAAACAAGATCATCCCTTCTGAACGAACTTCTTCTTGACTTTACATTGTAATACCTCGTCATTTTTCTCTGGTAGGAGGTAAATTTTATCTGGGAGTCATCTCTCCTTTCTTCAAGGAAATTGAGCTCACACAGCATTATCTCATCATTTGATATTTCGTTGAAGTATAGAAGGCGAGGTAAGGAAAGACCTACTTCGACCAGGCTTATGGCATCATCCCCATATGCAATAGAAAAAGGGATTTCTCGAGTCGTAATTCGACTGGTGATGCGAATTGCCCATACCACGTAGAGAAGCTCATCTACCCATGTCTCCTTTTACGCATCAAATTTCTTTTTCAAGAGATGCTTGATGTTCTTCCAAATGAACTTGGAAGTGTTCACTTCAGTTATTTTTGCTAGCGGTTCAGCTTCGACCCACTTACTGAAGTAATCAATGGCGACTTTCGTGAATCTTGCACTTCTTTTTTCCTTTAGCATAGAGCCTATTATATCGACCCACCTTTTGTAAACGGCCAGGGGCTGGATAACATAGTCAATTCTCGCGATGGCTGCCTTTAGATGGAAGAGAAAGTTGGCATTTGTTGCATCTTTCACAAACTACACTACATATTTTTTCAATGTTGGCCAGTAGTACCCTTGTCTTAGCACTTTCTGAGCCAGTGCTAGACCCCATGTATGGCTGCCACAAACTCCTTCATGAATCTCTCGCAGAACTTAATTGGCTTCTTTCTCTCCAGTGCATCATAAGAGTGGGGATGAGAAGTCTCTTTTATAAAAGATTTCATCCTAGAGCACATAGTGGGCAGCTCTACGCCCAAGTTTGTAGGCTTTTTCCTTGTCCTTTGGCAATGCTTGATCTTTGAGGTAGGCAATAATTGGTTGCATCCACTGAGGGGTTCCTTCAATCCCCATCACACCTCCTTTAGATATAGAGGGTTTAGAGAGGTATTCAATTGGTGCAATTTAAATCAATTTTGAATCTTTGTTGTTGGCCAATTTTCATATAGCGTCATCGTGCATATTCTCAGCTCTTAGGATCTGAGTCGGCTCAAACTTTTCAAAAGAGGAGGGCAAGTCCATCATCTCTTTGTGGTAAGCTACCATGCCTTTATCCTTGGCTGCAAAACTGCCATTAACTTGGCTTACCACTAGCTGTGAGTCGCTTCCAACAACCAAGCTCTTAACCTACATTTCTTTTGACAATCTAAGGCCTACTAGCAATGCCTCATACTCAGCTACATTGTTGGAGGACTTGAAATCGAACCTTATTGCACAATTAAGTTTATAGCCCTTTGGGCTCTCCAGCACTACACCAGCCCTGAAGCCCATTTCTCCAGAAGGCCCATCAACAAATAGTTTCCAAGCTAGAGGGTCTATTGGTTCCATTACCACTTTGATGTCCGTTGCTTTAGTGAATTCTACTATAAACTCTGTCACTGTTTGCCCTTTCACTGAGGTCCTTGGCTGATATAAGATGTCAAACTCGCTCAATTCCACTGCTCATTTCATCAGCATTCCTAAAGCATCTGATTTTTGGACCACCTGCTTGAGGGGAAGGCTCGTCAACACGAGTATACTGTGGGCCTAAAAATAGGGCCTAAGCTTTCTAGAAGCGATCATAAGGGACAAAGCGAGCTTTTCCATATCTGTGTAGTGAGACTTAACTAGCATGAGGGCTTTGGTCACGTAGTAAATGGGAAATTGCATATCACCATCTTCCCTTACCAGTATTAAACTTACGGTCTCTACGCTCACAACCAAATACAAGATCAATGCTTCTCCCTCCTTGGGCTTTGAAAGGAGGAGGGCTTGCCCCAAGTGCTTATTTAGCCCTTAGAAAGCCTCTTCACACTCCCCATTCTAATGGAACATTTTTCCTCATTTTAAGACCTTAAAGAATGGAAAGTATCTATCTGTTGTTTTGGAGATAAAACGGCTTAAGCTGCTAGCTGACCCGTCAAACTCTGTACCTCTTTCGACTTGCATTAGGACTTCATATCCAGTAAGGCCTTGATTTTTAGAGGTTCGCTTCTATATCCTGCTGATTGACTATGTAACCCAAGAATTTCCTAGAAGCCACACCAAAAGCGTACTTTAATAGGTTCGCTTCATCTGGTACTTCCTTAAAATTTTGAAATCACCCCCAGTTGCTTGATGTGGCTCGCAATTTTGAGGGTTTTTAGTAACATGTCGTCAACTTATACCTCCATTGTTTTGCCTATGAGGTCGGCAAACATCCTGTTGACCAGGCTTTAACATGTAACCTCAACATTTTTTATACCAAGCGACATCACTTTGTGGCAGTAGAGGCCTCAACCAGTGATGAATGAGGTGTTCTTCTCGTGAGTTGGGTACATATGGAATTGATTGTACCTTGAGTATGGAAAATCAACTAATTGTCGGTCCTTATAGGCGAGAAGCTGTCCTTTAGGCATACTTGGTTGAGGTTGGAGAAATCTCTGCAAACCCTTCACTTACCGTTGGATTTCTTTACCAGGATCGGATTGGAGATCCATATTGGGTACATCGCCTCCCTTATGAACCTGTTGGATATAAGCTTTTGTACTTCTTCTTCTTTCAAGGCTTTGTACCATTTCCGGGTTCAAGACTCTTCTCTTTTACCTGTGAGGGGTGAACTTGGGGTCCACATTATGACGATGGCAACTAATTTGGGGTCAATGCCCACCATATCCTCTTGCTTCCATACGAACATGTCCAAGTTGTTAAGCATAAAGCCTTTAAGCCTCATCTTTTCTTCCAACTCAAGTTCATTCCCTACCTGCAACATTCTTGTAGGATAATGTGGGTCCACAAGGAAGGATTCAAGTTTCTGAACTGGGGTTACCTGTAAATTTGATTCGGTGACCCTAGGATCTACATATTCAATGACCCCTTCTTCAGGGATATCTATCATGTTGATGTCTTCCCCTTGTTCAAGGGTAGGACCTTCTTCAGGTGCATCACCATTTCAGTGTCTATTAAAACCATGTTTATAATGCGATGCTTGGACTTTCGTAAGGAGCTGAGGTAACATTTTGTCAAACCTACCTGATTTCCTCGCATAATAACAATTCCACTTTTTAGTGGGAAATTTCATGCACAAGTGGTGTATAGGCTCCTTGCCCCTTCTCCTACCTTTTTCCCTGGATTGATTCAATTTTCTTTGGGCCTCAGGTTCAACCTAGTTGTTTACCAGTGAAGGTACTGCATTTAATGTGGCAGGGCTAGTGCTTGGCCTAAGGTGGGGTAATTGTATGTCCTGCTAGGTCCATTACTGGTTTACCAAGTGTGATACATGACCTCGCCGCTATCTCCGAGGCTGTGGAAGCCCCAACTAAGTTCAATTATGATGGTCGATCAACTTTTCATTTACAATTTTGCCCCTTATCGTTTCCACCAAGTCATCATAGGTGGTGTGGTTCTTGTTTCGCACGTCTTTCCAAAAGAAGGTGTCCATGTTGAGGCCTCCTCTCAGAGCAGAAAAGGTCTCTCTATCCATAACCTACTCGCAATATGTCATTGCATTCGTAAATCGAGCGAGGTAACTTTTCAAAGTTTTACCTGTCATCTGCCTCATGTCTTATAGCTTTTAGATTGGGGCTTCTCCTTCTTTACTGGACAAATATTGGTTCAGAAAGGCCTTCTTGATATCTGGCCAACTTCTAATGCTGCCAACCAGAATACGGCTATAAAAATTTCGACAGCTCCAGTCAATGTGGGATGGAAAGCTCTGCACTTTAGCACTGGCGAGGCTCCTCTTAGAGACATATGGGTCTTATAATTGTTGAGGTGCTTCGACGGTCACCCTTTCCTTCGTATTTGGGTATCTTTGGTGGCACAAAGTGGTTCGGAATAGGGCTGCTTCTCAACTCTTGGGAATTGGAAGAATTTCCTCACCATTATCCAACTCAAAGGATCTGCATGGATCGTCTGAATCATCTCCATCATCTTGGTAATGAGAGTCGTGAATTTTTCGCTTGATTTCCCAAGTTCATAATGTCTCTTCTCTCCTGCCTATTTTTAGGTAGGGAGGAGGAAGAACCTCCTGATGTTCATAGCCTTCATCATGTTCTGGTCATCTTTGAATGGGGTGAATGATGAGACCTATTTCTAGGCCTTGATGGTCCAAACCTGTCAAAAACATTGGTGGATTTCTAAAGCTCACGTTCTTGAGCATATTCTTGGGGAAAGTTTCTCTCTTGGGGCATGTTGTCACCAGGTCGGCTAGTGGTATAATTTGTAGACATATACATTTCCACTTCCCTTTTACTGGGATGAGCTCTCTTCTGTATATTGGAGATATGCCCCCATGTCATTTTCCTCGCCTCTTGGGAAAACATTCATTTGATACCTTGTATGTTAATGCATTTTTACGAGCAACTATTGAATGGTAGCATTCTGCTGGGCCATGTTTCTCATGTTTTCGGCCATCTCTCCCAATTTCCTGGCTAGACGTGTTGTGGTACCACCTCACCTGTGTTGGTGATAGGGGTGGGTGATACATGTTCACATTTGTTCGGAGGACTTCTTCTTCAGAAGCCTCCAGTTCTCTATTTCTGCCATGTGAACTGTAGTGGCTAGAGCTCATACATGAACTTAAACATACATGTATTAGCTGGCCTCATTCTTAAGGTCCTAAGTTGTGTTTAAAATAACTTCTCATTTTTACTTAAAATTGCTCGACGACATTTTATAAGTGTCATCAATAGCATAATAGCTATGGGTCACTTCCTTTAGCCTAGTTTCTGTTTTATTTTATGGTTCATACTTTTGTGTTGTTTTCAGGGAATGAACCTCAAGAATGTATGAATAGTATCTTGAAAAAAATTGTGGTTAATGTCTCTTTTTTACCTCTATATACGATTTTGACCAATTTTAGTCTCAAACTACAGGTCAGCTTTTAGACGATATGGTTAATTGTAGTCCGACTACTTGTCTCAATAACCCTGCTGAAGAACACAGTAAATACAAATATGGTGTTGATAAAGCTAACCCTTTTGAGTTTGTTGATGATGAATAGGGCCTGTGGACTTCTATGAGCCGTACAAACTCATTGGTAAGCGGAGACAACAAAGGAGCTATTGAACGTTTTATAGAAGACTAGTTTCATCATAACATAGGTAGAAAGACACTTTATGGTGTATCTAAGGCTAAAGTAACCCCATTAAGGGTAGGGTACTGTTGCCTGCTTAGTGCTATCTATGGAACCTCTTCAAGTCCATTGCTTCAGCAACATTCAACAAAAACCTAGTATTTGTTAAGTTTTTAGTGTTGGCGATTCTGTGGACAAAAGAACTAATTCATAATGTTTTGTAAAAGTTAAGGACCTAGTTGTAATTTGTATAAATTAGGTTATGAGTTCTAAGGTTCGAGCATCAAAAAAAGAGAAACAGAATTGTCGTCGCCCGCTTGTCGCTGAGCTATCGCTCGAGCTACAGTGTGTCGCTCGCCCATCGCAGAAGTTTCGCTCAAGCGATGAGCCAATGAGGATAACTCTAATTTGCTATTTTGAAGTATTTTTTCGGTCTATTTAACCTAATTACCCTCTCCTATAAATATCCAAAGTCATATGCACGAAATTAGTATGGTTGTTCATTGTATTACTTTTTCATATCATTCTTTGAATATCCAAGATATTCATACATTGATTATATCATTTGTTCTTGAGATCATACAACCACATATTGGGGAAAAACATCAAATCTATTTAATCCAAGACACCACCCACTTCCTCTTAGTCATAGGAATGTACTTTCTCAATTGGATTTCAGAAAGTAGATAAGGAAGTCTAGTAGAGTTGGCTAGGCATCATCTAACTGTAACCTACTCAGTATTATCTATAGTAGAGGTAATTGGCTTCGTCCCGAAGTTTTTACCCAGTTGGGTTTCTCCATCATCATATTGTGTTTTTTATTACTTTCCATATTACTACGGTATTTAAACATAGGATAATTAGACTTGTATTCTTAATCATCCAAAAATAATTAAAAGTGACTTATTTCTTTTGATTGATTAATTCCGCACGTAGAGTCAAAACTAAAAATGGATAATTAATAACAATTCGATAACTTAGAAATTGCTAATTTGGTAGTTCGTGAACTTTAAAGTGGTATCCAGAGCAGTTCACCCAAATTTTTAATTGGTATCAAAGCCGAAATTCATTCTTTGACCCATATTATCTAGATGAGTAATTCTTTATCTGTTCTGCCATATTTTGATTAAAGCAATTATGCCTATTGGAAGGTTAGAATGAGAGCCTTTTTAGAATCTATGGATGAATGTATCTGGCTAAGTGTAGTAAACGGTTAGACTACCCCTAGTACTATGGTTAATAATGTAGTGACCCCTACTCCCATTGCCAATTGGAGTAGAGCAAATTTAGACGAGTGCAACTGGAATAGTAGGGGTGTTCATTGAAGAGTTTAGGCGAGTTCCATTTGTGAGGTAGCTAAAGAAGTTTGGAATATTCTGGAAATCACACATGAGGGAACTCAAGCCGATAAAAACTCTAAGTTACAAATGTTGACAATTAGGTTTGAAGAGATTACGATGAAAGAGAATGAGACATTTGATGAGTTTTATACAAGCTTAAATGACATAATGAATTCTAGTTTCAACCTAGGTGAGAGAAATCCTGAGCGTAAAATTGTAAGAAAAATTCTTAGATCCCTACCAGAAAGGTTTAGGCATAAAGTCACGACAATAGAGGAAAGTAATGACTTAGATTCTATTAAAATTGAAGAGTTGGTTGGATCTCTCTAGACGTATGAACTTACATTAGGTAACCCTAAGATTGAGAAATCCATTGCTGTAAACATCATTAAAGATGAAGATTCCGACTCTACCCATTCAGATTCTTCTAACAAAGAGGAGTTAGCATACTTTGCTAAAAAATTCTGAAAAATGCTTAGGAATAAATAGAAACCTAATGTGAGACATAGAAGTGAACTTAGTGAGTCTAGGAAGAGTTCTAAAACTGTGAGATGTCATAATTGTCGAGGTTTTAGTCATGTTAGGAGTGAATACCCTAGCAGTAAGAAAAATCCGGGTAAGGCTATGAATGCTACTCACTGATGACGAGTCTGGCTCTGGCAATCAAAGTGAGAAATCCACTCGTAAGGAAAGTGGAAACTATATTGACTTTACGGATATTTGATAAGCTGAGTAAGAAGGCTGAGAGCGTAAATAGTGGTGAGAATTCAGAAGAAGATACTGAAAGTGTGGAAGATTCTGATAGTGAGGGAGATATTTGTGAGGCTTATGATAGAATCTACAAGGAGAGCATTAAGACTCTAACTAAAAATAAAGCCTCAAGTACAAGAGTTACATAACTTGAATCAGAGAAAGAGAAACTCTTAGCGTACATTCAAGAATCTACCTCAACCCTGAAAAAGTTGAAATCCATGAATGAGTCTTTAGATACTCAGGTTAAGAATCTCACAAGTGAGCTTGAGAAAACCTCTAGAAGAGCTAGAGAGGTGACAATGCAGAATAAAGCCTTATAAATCCAGATTAAAAATTTTCTGAGCGACCTAGAGCATTCCAAGACCAAGTTTGTCTCTAGTAATGACTAGCGTAACCATGTGACTAACCCTGAAGTTAAAAATAAGTGATGTATAGGATAGAGGCCTACTAGATAGCTTAGGACCCGCTAATCTAGGAATAGACGTCGGTGATCTCATAATTCTGGTCCTAAGTTTATCCCTACATATTTTCATTTTGGCAAGTTAGGACACATAAGGCCTATGTGTCATCATTTCCTGAACAAAAATAGCAACTGGAACTTCAATAGATATAAGGATCAGGAGTTTGTTGATCAAATTGACTTCCATCAGGTGAGTCAATTGACTAAGTTAATGACACAGATGATTGGGAATATTCCCGTCACTAGGCAAGTCTAGGTGAAGAAAAGGATCTGAAAAATTTTGAAATAGATCATGGTGCTTAAAGGTAAGAGTATTTGGATACCTAACTAATTAGATATTTTTGGTGCATGCTTGTACTTTATCATTGTGTATCATTGATTTATGCATCACGTTTATTTATTTGTTTTCTATGTAGATATCTCATACATTTTTTTATTATTTTTTGTGTGTTTGACATTTTGTTTTGTGTGATTGGTGCATTCATGTTTTAAAATAAAAACAACAAAAAATTGGAAATTGCAAAATAAAAAATGCAGAATTTTTTTTCAGCATGATATATAATATACTTGACTTTTCTTTTGTGATCAAGTATGGGCCTAATTAATGAATTGTAATATAGTTTCCATTGATTGCTTAGGTTATTATGGAGTACTTAGTATAGGTGTCTTCATATACCATATGCACTGTACACACTATGATATTGTTAGTGTGAGATTTGGGATGACAGTCACACGTTAGTAAAGTGACTTTGAACATGAATTGACCTTATTTATTAGACATAAACTCAAGTTTATCTCCGGTAATAAAAAGTTCAATATCTTATATTCTTCTTCGGAGTTTACTTTACTCGAGCAATTAAGCTTGCGATGTTTCTCATAACTTGGTGCATGGTCAATTGACTTTGGTTAACCGACTTTGGTTAACCGGCCTAAAACTCGTTACAAGGGTCATCTTAGTCGCTTAATGGAGAAGAGTTTGCACTTAAGATGTAAAAAATAATGATGAGCTTAGAATATGAGAAAAAAATTGTAAAAATAAAATATGCTCAAAATCAGGGAAAGAATAGAATATTTTATCTAAAAATGAGCATTTTATTTAAAGGTCCTAATGTGCTAATGTGCTTTAAATGGTTTGAATTTTATAAGTAGTGGAATATACTTATTGGTAGTGATATTTAGCATGTCATTTCTCACAAAATTAAGGTTTGGAGTCCTGCTTACAAAGGATTAGTGACACTTTATACATATGGGTCACTTATACAATTTACTCCATGTTAACTTGAACTGTTTGTGTGGGAAGGTTTACTGTTCATTGATTATTCTTGTGCATGCTAACGACTGTATTTTTTAGTAATCATATGTTAATGTTAAAAGTTTTCTTCGATAAGGGGAGAATTTTGAAGTAGTATGGGGAGATTTATTGATTACATTGCATTCCATATCATAATGCTCGGCTGGTTGAGTTTTTGATGTTTTGTTATGCTAATGTTTTTGTTGGTGTTTGGATTAACATTAGTGTTGCGTCTCAATCTAGCTAGTTTTGGTATCATGTGTTTAATTATATATTTCATGTATCACGTACTTTTACACTAGGTATTTGAGTTATGGGTTTCAGGAAACAGGTTTAACAAGGAATGCAAAAGATATGAAGTTTGATGAAGCTTGGGTAGTTCAGATTTTTTTAGTTCCTTGACTTATTATGAAGTCTTGTCACAAAATGCCTAATGGGGAGTTTGTTAGGTTTTTAGTGTTGGCAATTATGTGGACAAAAGGACTAATTTTCATGTGTTGTAAAAGTCAAAGTCCTAGGTTGAATTTTGTATAAATTAGGTTATGGGTTCTAGGGTTCGAGCATGAAAAGAGGAGAAACGCAGCGCTGCATTTTCTCTAGCATATCGCCAGGACTTAGCTCAAGTGGCAAAAATAGAATTGTAGTCACCCGGCTGTCTTCGAGCTCTCGTTCGAGAGTGTTGCTTGCATGTCGCCGAGGTTATGCTCAAGCGACGAACCGATCCGAAAAACCCTAATTTACTATTTTGAAGTATTTTTTTCGGCCCATTCATCCTAATTACCCTCTCCTATAATGCCCAAGTCATATGTACAAAATTGGTATGGTTGTTCATTATATTACTTTTTCATATGATCCAAGATATTCATACATTGATTACATCCTTTGTTCTTGAGATCACACAACCACATATTAGGGAAAAACATCAAATATATTGAATCGAAACACCACCCATTTCCTATTGGTCAGAGGAAGGTACTTTCTCAGTTGAATTTCAGAAGTTTCTGAAGGTCGAGAGAGGTTGGACTACAAGCACATGAAAAGCACAAAGCCTTAGAGCAGGTTCTTAGAATTTAGCTGGGAAGAGACAATTGCAGAAGATCTTGGAGCAGACCTTGGAGTTAGCAGGAAGTAGATCGAGAAGTCTAGTCGAGTTTGCTAGGCAACATCTAACTGTAACCTACTTCGTATTTCTATAGTGGAGGTAACTAGCTTCGTCCCAGAGTTTTAACCCAGTTGGGTTTCTCTTTCATCACATTGGTGTTGTTTATTGCTTTCCGTATTACTGTGGTATTCAAACATATGATAATTGGATTTGTATGCTTAATTATCTAGAAACAATTAAAGTAACTTGTTGTTTTTGATTGATTAATTCCACACGTAGGGTCAAAACCAAAAATAGATAATTAATAATAATTCGATAACTTAGAACCATTAATTTGGTAGTCCGTGAACTTTAAAGTGGTATCCAGAGTGGTACACCCGAATTTTCACTATTCATTCCAAGTTCCTTAAATTTTATATACCTTATGTAAGTTATCTCTCAATTGATGCCATACAACACTATGTAATAATGGATGTGCAAAGGAGGCATAAAGAGTATTTTGTTTGGACAATCTTTTCAATTGTTTGGTTTTTTTATCTAAATAATAGATTTATTCAGAGATCCTCACTTGTATTGGAGGAAAGAAATCGTGGCTACAATAATGCAACATCAAAATAAAGACAGAAAACAAACTAACATCTAATATGCGGTAATCCCCAACGATCTGTGCATAAAATACCATGAAGAAGAGAAGACACATCATCACCATGAGAGAACTCAAAAGAATATCCATCACTTGCCTTCTGTGCAAGAAAATCCGCAGCCATAGTTGCCTCGCGGTACACATGTTGAATCCTAGCATTTACCCTTTTAGCCAAAACCAGAATTTCATCCCAAAAATCCTAGAGGGTCTATAAAGAGCGAGCTCGTTTTTCCATCCATCGAACCCCAATTTTTTAGTTTGATTCTACCATCACATCTTGTAATCCAAGTTCGCTACACATTCTCAAGACATCAAGAAGAGCTCAAGTTTCTGCAACTGTGTTTGTGGCATGTCCATAATGATGTACAAAACCTACCCAACAAATACCCTTTGCATCACCTATTAGCCCCCCTCCACCAGCTTGTCTAGGATTCCCCAGACGCCCCATCAACATTTAGCTTAACAAAAGTGGCCATTGGGTTTTTTCCAAGATATTAGTTGCTCATGTGATGGCTTTGGATATGTAATATGATAGTTAAGAGATTGAAAAGAACATATATCCCAGTTTGAAAGTCGTTTCACATTGCATATCAATCCAGCACGAATAGACAGGAAAGATTTAGTTCTCCACATAACACCTTGCCATTAAAAATGAAATATGTGTAGTTCGACCCTACCAATACCTAGAGGGGGGTGAATAGGTATTTAATGCAAAATTAAAAACAAATACGAATTAAACAGCAACAAGTCAATTTTAATTCTTATCTAGATGGTTAATCATGCAATTTAAATTATCATCATATGTTGAATTACCACAGTTTGCATGTAATAAACAATAAAATATAAAGGAGTAAAGAACATAAGAATTGTTCACGGAGAAACCCAACTAGGAAAAACTCCGGGTACTTTGTCAGTCAATCTACTATAAATGATTTTGTACTTACAGTCTACCAGACTAGACGACGACACAAATTATCTGATCTCCTGACTGCAATTCCAACAGCTCTCCTGAAACCCCACTATCCTACAGTAGTCCCTAGCCTGGTAGAATCGTCTATCTCATGTGGATCACGAAGAACAACCCGTCCTTCACAGACTGGAACTCCAGTTGTCATTCTCGATCTTCAGCTTTCTCTAACAGATATGTAGAAAGCAGCTATTTGGAATTTGGATATTGGATTTGATGTTTTTCTCACTACTAGGAACAAATATCAAAGAAACATGAATGTTGAAAGAAAAAATCTCTCACAGATAAAGCTCACACAATGTTCAACCTTAAGAAAATACGTTCTACGGCTTATGAATATTTATAAGTAGGGTAGAAAACATATGGGCCAGGAAAAAAACCTTTAAAATGAGAAAATAAAATTTCTCGTATAAAGTTGTCGCTTGAGCGAGAGGCTAGCGACAGTCGAGCGACAAGATGTCCTTCAAGCGAAGGAGGGACGACAGTCTAGCGACGATATTTCTGCTTTTGTAGCTCAAGCCAACCATTGGCGACAGTCTAGCAAAAATCGGCACTGTTTTCTTCTTTGTTCCAAACTCGAAACCCTAGACCTATTCAACTAACTTTTGTCATATTGCACATTACTCCTTGAACTTTCATAACCTATTAATTTAAGTCGTTTTGTCTACAAAATATGTCAATTACAAAATCAACTAAAACCTAACAAACTCTTCATTTGGCATTCTGTGACAAAACGCTATTCTATGTCAAGGCAGTAATGAAAAATAAAAGTTACAGACTTAAAGCAATGACACACCTATACTGCAATCTATCTTGAATGAATCAGCAGTACCTATTTCCTGAAATAAACAACTCAAATACCCAGTGTAACATGTGTGGAAAGCAAGGTCAATAATAATCATAGTTCAAACAGCTCAATTGTAAGTGTCATTTGAGCAAATGTAAGCAAATATAACTCATATAGCAATTTATTCAGTTTTAAATCAAAACCCAACATACCAAACCGAAACATTGATTTCTAAAACATTAAAAACTTAATTTAGCGAAACTAAATCAAATAAATATGCATGAGCTCCCCCTAACTGCAAACTCTCAAAGTATTTAAGCAGTAGGTAAAAATATATATGTCTCTCCCCAAAGATCCCTCAAGACATAAGACATAAGTGTAAAAGGTCAATGCAATGTATATCAAGTCAAATGTCAAAATGTATCTATGTCTCACCCCAACGACCCTTATAGACATGAATTGCAAACTACAAAATGCAATTCAATTTGAACAACGATATCATATCAAATGTAAAAACCAGTCAAAGTGAAAGCTCAAAATGACAATTATATTCAGATATGTAGATGATAATATGTAAGCACAGAAATCTAGATTTCGAAAATAACTGTACAAACCTACAACTCCCCTGCAAATATACATACTACTAATACATATCTACTCCCTTTGTTGTCACAAAATGACAATGGAGAAGCTTGTAATCTATACAGCCCTGGCAGCATCATCTGCATCATCGGAGTCCATCCTCTCCTCAGAAGCATCGTCTCAATGGCGACGAATCCATCGTAAACCATGTTGAATGTAGCCAACAGCACCCCGCAGTGTAGCAAACTCGGTGGTGTGGCGATCAACTATGGCACGAAGCTGTGAAAGCTCAGCCATCGTCCAAGCCTGCTGCTCGATCATCGCGGTCATCTGTCTCAAGAGAGCTATAGAAGAATCAACGGGAATAGAAGAAAAATCAGTATGAGGAAGAACCGACTCAGAAGGATGAGGAGCCGGTGAAGTAGATGGAGAAGGAGACACCGAACTAGAAGTATAAGGAATGTCGGTGGACTCAGGAGCAGTAGCAAAAGATGAAAAATCAGAGGGATCAAAAGATATCAGGTCATCAATAGGATCGGTCAGCACAGTAGGATCAGCTTGAGATTGTGTAGCCCCAGAAGAAGAAACATGAGACCTACTCAGGGTGATAGTAGTATGGCCAATCGGTTGAGATACCTGCTGTGGAACCCCATCGAGAAAACTAGCTCCTAGGGAAGCCCAATCCGAGTTCCCGTGATCCGAAAAGCTCTCAAAATCTGCTGGAAAGTGAAAGAAGGCAAATCAATAGAGTCGCCATGCAGAAGAGCATACAAGAAACAAACCCTCTCTATAGGTAAAGAAGAGGTATGAGAAAGTGGTCAAATATTCGTGCACACAATACGAAACAAAATATGGCGGTCAGTGGGTAGAGACCTAGTGCACATCGCACATGGACTACCCTCCATCGGTGTGTTAAACACCGCAGAATGGACTAATGTGTTTGATGGCAAATAATCAAGAGTAAGATAGGGAAAGAGAGAGTGAACAACTCTCGGAATATGAATAAGACTCGAAATGACACCTGGAGTGATCTTAACGACCCGACCTCTAAGGAAGACCCTAAATGAAGTACCACTAACATCATGGATGTTAGCGTAGAACTCCTGAACTAAGAGAGATTGGGGAGGTGTCAAATCAGCAAGCAAAGGTTTCCAGTCCCCGGGAAGTGAAAATAGCAGCGAGGTCGAGAGACAAGTTCGACATGATGACCTCGCACTCAAAAAGTACAGGACGTTGGGAAACTGTGACCCAAGACATCCTGGGCCACAGCGGAAACGAACCTAGTTCGACTATAGGTAGTTGAAGTACTAGGAGTAGAAGGAGTATTACGAGCTCTCTTGGGCGGTATCTAAAAGTATTGAAATACAAACATAAATAAAACCCCGATTTATAACATATAAACCAAGAAATGCATGGCATGCTTGAATGCATGCAAAATGAAGCAACTAAAATGACATGCAACATGCCCTAATGTCAATGTATGATGACATGAAATGATGCCTAGATATAGGTGACGTGAAGACATGACGCGTGACGTGGTGCCTAAACGTAGGGACGTGATGTTATAACATAGTGACGTAACGTCCTCGTGCGGTGTCACAATCAGGCACACCCAATGCAACTATCGAAACATCAACTCCGACATTCCACAATGACCAAACCAACATTGAAACTCAATCAATCAAACCTCAACCTCGAGTGTAACTACAAACACCTCCAAAATCACAAAACCAATTCCAAAAATCACCCAACCTAAAGTACATAACCTCAAATACCACTTCACTTATACCACATTAAACACAATCAAGTCTAAACACACAATGAAGTTCAAAACTAAATGAAAACTCGACTTCAATGAACAAGCAATGCCAAATCATCTAAAAATGATGCACAATATGACTACTTGAAGAATAACAATCTTCAATGAATGATTTTCAATGAAAATGTGTCACACATGTAATGTATTTCAATAAACTTCAGATAAGAATCATTAATCAATGAAAAAATCCAACAAAATGCAAAAAATAGCGAAACCCCCAAATTTTCAAAATATTACCTTTAAAGTTCAGCAATCTGATGAAATACCAATGTAATGATGTTGAGTAACTTGATAAAAATAATGGGAAACCAACAATTTGGGGTGGGTGAAGAGATTTTGGAAGAAACCAAGTGAATTTTTTGGGTTAAAATGCGAAAAACCCTGAAAATGAAACGTTATAGTTCAAAATAGTGAGCTGTCGCTCGAGCGACAAGCGAGCAAGGCAGCTTCTACTGCTGTCACTCGCATCAGAGCTAGCGATAAGCTAGCGAAATCTTAATTGATAAAGATAGCACTAAAAATTCAGAAAAATAGCATTTTTTCAATGATACGAAATTAAGACAGATTAAACACTCAACATTTTGATGATCAAAATCAAGCATGCAATCACAAGTCGATCATTATCAAATAGACTTTTCCATGTACATAGTTAAGTTCAAGATAGAGTAAAGTGTATAAATGACTCAAGTGTGTAATGTGCTACTATTTTCTCTTGAAAATGACTACAAACCTTTTTTTTTTTAGAAAGGACATACAAAACATCACTTGTTAATAAGTATGATCCCTACAGATAAAAGTCAAACTCGGATAAATTTTAGAACTTGAAACAAGCTTTAGGCCGGTTAAGCCAAGTCAGATGACCATAGGCACCAGGTTATGAGAAACCCTTAGAGCTTAATTACTCGAGTCAAATAGGCTTTGAACGAAGTATAAGATGAACCAATTAAGCACTCATATATTTTCATTTCATTTTTTTTCATCATAAATGCACTAATGTAGGGAGACTATCACGAGTTAAGGTTATCTAAATGTAGATTAATTCATGTTCGAGGTCACCCTATTAACACGCGACTACCAGCCCAAATCTCACACACACGGCTCAAATTCACTTCACAAGATCATAGTGTGTACAATGTAAATGATTACATGATGACACATATACTCAATACTCCACATTAAACCGAACCAAGTAATGGAAATAACAGTGTAGAATAGATAATTGCTTACTTGGACTCACATAACTGGTTTAAAATCAAAACGATGTGTCATTTGCCAAAAAGAAAATATTTTTGTATTTTTCACATTTTTAAAATTTTTTTTGAAAACATTACTTAAAGTAAATAAACGCCATGCATGAATGAATGGACACAATAAATTGCACATGCATGCACCTGACCACTAAATCAGGGCAAAATTTGAATGTCATTGCCATGAAGAGCACGACAATTTTCACGACCTTTGAGATCGCTCATTTTGACCCAAACTTTCTTAGAAGCGAAAGATGATTGAGTTAACCGAGTCATCATCTCAGTTAAGTGGCTGACTTGATTGGCAAGAAAGTCAACGTTGCTAATGAAATCCAGATTCTTGCTTCTAGTAACACGGTTACGACACCTTGGTCTAATGCCATAGTGGTAGCAAGTGGGAATGAACCGTGGTTCAAACCTGCTCGGTGGTTGTTACCGATAAGTAGGACGATTGACCCTACGCTGCTAGGTGGGTATCGATTCAATGGCATGCTTACCTTTGGGTTTCAGGTAAGCAATCTCACAAGATTTGTTCGTGGCAGGAACGAACGTGATCTCAGATGTACTAGCAGTAGTATCATGGTTACGAACATAACCCTGACCATCCCGTCACCCGCAGGCTTGTTCATCCCAAGCAGAATGTCCAGCTTCTACAAGCCACTCATGAATGATTGGAGTTAAACATTGAATTTATCAAGATCAGAAGTTAATGATTTAACTTTGTTTTCCAAGTTTTCACTAATGAGCTTCAACTCACTCATCCTCTTGGTTGAGTCCTGAAGGTCATTCAACAGCTTTTCACATTCAAGTTCAAGCCCGTTCACTTTTTTCAAAACGATTTTATTTACCTTCTTGATTTTGAGACTTTCCTCAAACAATTCACAATATGACTTGTGAATGTCTGTCTCATCATTAGACTCTTCAACAAATTGTTCACTCTCATTCTCCCTTTCCCCATTCTCATTCTTACGATTGGATTCGATAACAGCAATCGAGGTAAAGGCCATGAATTTTTGTTCATCCTCACCTTCAGATGTCTCATTCTGAGATCTAAAATCCGACTTCTCATCACTCATGGTCACAGCTAAAGCCTTACGCATTTCTTTATTCGAGCTCTTATTCAGACTATGACATTCATTCCTATAGTGACCGTAACCTTTGCACGCATGGCATTGTACAGATTGAGATTTCTTAACAGGAGTTCTAGAGGTGTTTTTCTCACGTCTACCTCTCGAGAGTTGATTAGGGACCTCACTATTACGCTCATGAGGCTTTCTCCTATCATCATCACCTTTTGAAATTTTTTAACGAAATAAGCAATTTCGTCGTCCCTAAGTGTTTCAGTGTCAGTGGACTCACTCTCAACTTCTCTAACAGTGTTCATGGTAATGGATTTAACATTTTTGAGCTGTGAAATGGCGAGTTCATAAGTTTGAAGTGATCCTACGAGTTCTTCAATTTAACAGCATCCAAGTCCTTACTTTCCTCTATCGCAGTCACCTTCATCCTAAATCTCTCGGGCAATGATCTAAGAACTTTTCTAACAATTTTAGACTCTGGGATCCTCTTACCAAGATTAAAACTCAAATTCACAATGTCATTCGGTTTAGCTCAGAAACTATCAAATGTCTTATCCTCAGCCATCATTATCTCTTCAAACCTAGATGTTAACATCTGCAGTTTAAAGTTTTTAACAATTTTAGTTCCCTAGTACGTGGTTTCTAGAATATCCCAAACTTTCTAAAAAGTTTTACACATCGATACATGTCTAAACTCCTAAGCAGACACAGCCATGAACAGGGTGTGAAGGCCCTAAATATTACAATTACACTTATCCAAATTTGTTTGGTCCACAATGAAATATTAGTGGGTGTAACTATACCATCAACGGTTGTTAAATGTGGAGTCCATCCATTTTCCACACTTATCCAAATACGTTCGTCCAAAGCCTTAAGAAAAGCTCTCATTCGAACTTTCCAATAAGAATAATTTCATCCGTCGAAAAATGGAGGCACGGACAAAGACTGACTCATCTAGAATAAATCAAATAAAGGTCATGAATCGATTTAAGGCTCTGATTCCAATTGAAATATATGTAGTTCGACCCTAACAATACCTAGAGGGGGTGAATAGGCATTTAATGTGAAATTAAAAATAAATATAAAACAACAAGAAGTCACTTTTAGTTTTTATCTAGATGGTTAATCATGCAATTCAAATTATCATCATATGTTGAATTACCGTAGTTTGCATGTAATAAACAATAAACCATAAAACAGTAAAGAACACAAGAATTATTCACGAAGAAACCCAACTTGGAAATCTACTATAAATGATTCTATACTTACAGTCTACCAGACTGGACGACGACACGAACTATCTGATCTCCTAACTGCAATTATAGCAGATCTCTTGAATTCTGTGCTCCCCTGCACCAATTCCAGCTGCAATAACTAATGCTCTCCTGGAACCCCACTATCCTGCAGCAGCCACTAGCTTGGTAGAATCCTTTGTCTCCCGTAGATCACGAAGAACAACTCATTCTTCACATACTGGAACTTCAGTCGCATTTCTCAATCTTCAGCACTCTCTGACAAATATGTAGGAAGCAGCAATTTGGTATTTGGATATTTGATTTGATGTTTTTCTCACTACCAAGAACAAATATCAAAGAAACATGAACGTTGAAAGAAATCTCTCACAGATGAAGCTCACACAATGTTCAACCTTGAGAGAATACGTTTTATTGCTTAGGAATATTTATAGGTAGGGTAGAAAACATATGGACCAGGAAAATAAAAATTTTCGTATGAAGATGTCGCTCGAGCGAGAGGCTAGCGACAGTCGAACGACAGGGTGTCGCTCGAGCGAAAGAGGGGCAATGGTCTAGTGACGATGTTTCTGTTTTGTAACTCGAGCCAACCCTTGACAACAGTCTAGCAGAAATTTGCGCTATTTTCTCCTTTTGTTCCAAACTCGAAACCCTATAACTATTCAACTAACTTTTGACATATTGCACATTCTTCCTTGAACTTTCATAGGCTATCAATTTAACTCATTTTGTCTACATAATATGTCAATTACAAAATCAACTAAAACCTAACAGAAAATTCATTATTTCTATGCGAACAGCAAACCTTGCTTTCCAAAGAGACCAAGTGATTACCAATGGCACAACACCCCGAATAAATCCCATTTGAGTTGATTTTGATGCAAAAGACCACCAAAGCTTCATACGATTTCTCCAAGAAGTGACTTGAGGCATGCGTAAGTTGGAATGAAGAGAAAAATAGTCTCATAACTTAGTAGCCACTTCTTCTGAACATAGGACGTAATCTAAGGTCTCCACTGCAGGCTCTATATAACATTCACATTTTGACACAAAAGGAATTCCAAGAGATTAAATGATATCATCGACTCGAAGACAGTTTTTGTTGGACCGCCAAGTTACAAAAGACATTCGCTTAGGCACTGTCAAATGCCATAACCACTTCGACCATGAACAAAGCTCACCATTTTTACGGATCAAGTTCCATGTAGTTTTAGTAGAAAATAGCCCATCTTTGCTGGGTTTCCAAACATAAAAATCACGATCAGACCGCAAGCATATCACAGAATGTTCAATGTCAGACGCATGATCTTTCCCCACTAGCTCCCTTTTCCTCCAAACTCTACAAGCCCAACCAGTGATCATACCAAAAGCTAGAGGAACCATCATAAATCTGGCAAAAAGAATGTTGCAGAACAATTGGCAAGATAGAATTCCTATAAAGAATCGAGACTGAGACGGTGACTCGTTTAATGTATACAATGATTGCTTCTTGACATATTTGGCCAGAAAAAAAATCTACCCAGAATGATCCACCATCCAATTTCCAAGCAAACCTCATGAATAAAGATTTTTGTACTTCACCAAAATCTCGAAGACCCAAACCCCCTTCCTCTACCAACAAACAAATTCCCTGCCATGACACCCATTTTCGCCGCCTCTCCCCATCGGATGCATTCCAAAGAAAAGAAGAAACAATACGGTTCAACTATGAATGAATGCCCTTTGGCAAATTTAACACCGACATTATGTGAATGGGCATACTACTTAGAACATGCCTTATCAAAATAATTTTTCCCCCAAAAGAGAGCAAACGTCATTTCCACCCAATCAATTTTTTTAGATTTTGATCAACAGACGTTCGAGCATATAATTCATAAGTCTCCCTTTGAAGAGAAACACTGCCCAAATAAAGACAATGCCAACCACCTTCCTTAAATCCCGATAATGCCATCAAGTTTCTCCTCCTAGCCACAATGATATGTTTTGAAAAGAAAATAGATAATTTAGCCGGACTCACTAGTTGACCACAAATCCTCTCATACCTCCTCATAAGCCCAATAGATTTTCAACTAATTTCTTGCTCCCATTAGTAAAAATAAGAAGATCATCAGCATAAAATAAATAACTAATGATCATCCCACCAGAAGTAAAAGGTTGAAACCGACAACATTCCAAATCCTGGTTAATCATTCGAGATAACAACTCATGTGCCAATATAAACAGGTAAGGTGGTAAAGGATCACCCTGGCGAAATCATCTCGAAGGCTTGAAGAAGCCTCTAGTTTTCCAATTCAACATGATCGAGAAAACAAGGGAGGAAATGCAATTAAAAATGAGATTTCTCCATTTCTCTAAAAATCCCAACTTCTTTAGCACTGTAAGAAGAAAACCCCAATTAACCCGATCATATGCTTTGGCCATATCAATCTTCATTACAATGTTTCCACCTCTCACTTTTTTATGTAATTTGTGCACCATTTCTTGAGCAATCGAAATATTATCAAAGATACTCCTACCATGAATAAAAGCAGATTGCTCGTGAGAGATCACATTTTCAATCACAGGCGCCAATCTAGCCACCAAAATTTTTGACCTAATCTTTATTAAAGCTGTTAGGAAGTTCAACTTTTGGAATAAGCACAATATTAGTTGCCCCTAGAGCAGTGGTCAGTGGCACTCCTTCAAAAAACTCCTTGGACACTTCAAGAATATCCTCCTTAACGACATCACAAGCATGAGTGAAGAAATAAGCACTATAACCATCGTGTCCTGGGCTACTATCCCCTGGAATAGACCAAAGCGCTTCACGAACCTCCTCCAACTCCGGTGGTTTACATAAATTCGCATTGTCCTCTACGGTGATAGAAGACTGTAATAGATCCGATCACTAGCATCAATTGAACTAGGAGAGACCGTCAGTAAATTACTGATTACTAAAGAATTGCACAGCCCCATCATGAACCTCATTAGCCGAATGTAGTACACTCCCATCTTTCAATACCATATGGTCAATAATTCGACCTTTCTTCTTGTTGTTCATACTAGCATGAAAGAACTTTGTGTTAGCTTCGCCTTCTTGTCGCCATTTAATCCGTGATTTTTGCTTCCAAAATGACTCCTCCCTATCAAGCCACATAGAATGCTGATTGCGACACTGTAATAGCTCAGCCTTAGCTTCAATAGAAAATACGTCCAAAAGAGAGTTTTCAAGATAAACCATCTTATCTTCAAGAAAGCCAATCTCTTGTTGTACTCTACCAAAGACCTCCACATTCCATTTTTGTAAAGCTAATTTAAGAGTCTTAAGCTTGTAGCTTAAACGAACCATAGGAGAACCAAAAACTTCCATCGTCCACACATGTTGAACGAGGGGAAGAAACCCCTTATGGGAACACTACATACGAAGAAATCGAAAAGGAAAGGGACCTAGAAAGTCCGATCTCCCCATACAACGTATAACCATAGGACAATGATTAGAAGAGGACATAGCCATAGAGGGAAATTTATCCTTAAAATTCTGATTAACTAACACACGATCCAACCGAACCCAAATACAACGAGCCCCCTAATGCCCATTGCACCAAGATAATTTAGGGCCATCAAAAGAAACATCAAGCAAACATGATTCCTAAATGAAGGAATTAAAATCACGTTTGGCCCTTGATGAAGTAAACAAACCACCCAGCTTTTCTTCATTAGGCCGAACAACATTAAAGTATCCTCCAACAAACCACGTAGTACCCATATGGTCCAAAGCACACAGTTGATTCCATAATTCCCATCGACGTATTAGACAACAACTTGCAAAAATAAAAGATACCAAGATTCTATAGTTACTCCAAGAAAACCAACTTGCAAGCATTTGGTCGGAGGAAGTTACCTGTTTAAAATGAAGATCATTGTCCCAAAACATCCAAACTTTACCACCATTATCACAGTTAGATGAATAATTCTGATAACGTAAACGCCTGGCCCATCGACAAATCCTATCCACCGAAACAAAGGGTTCCAACAAAACCACAATTGATGGATTCTACTCCTTTCTCAATTGCATTAACCTACTCTTAGATGAGAAAACTCCCCTGGTAATACATTCATCATTAGTAAAAAAAATTGGAACGCGTGGTTATGCCAAAAACCACCTTTTTTCTGTTGATCCCTCTCTTCTTTCTTGCTGGAAATATATTTTTCAATCTCAGTTTCATAATTCAATACCTCCAACTCCGGTAATTCTTCCCCAGAAGTGCCATTTGATTAAGTATGATAAGGACCAGCGCCCCTCTCATTTTCCATACTATTCATATCCAAGATTTGATTAATGTCCTAACCAAATGAATCTATTCGATTCACTACCCGGTTTACATCAGTAATATCATCCTCCCTAACTACCACATCTGCTATTCTCTCCAAAACATTCATCACAATAACATCATGAATAACATCAATATCCCCTTTCAAAATTGCCTGTTCCATAAGCTTATCCTTAGAGGTCCCATTTTTATCAATATGCATTGACTGATTATTGACATATATCTCTCTGCTAGATTTCCCAGAAAATAAACCATGTTCACCATAATTTTCAATATCTACATAATCCCCTACAATAAGATGATCTTTACTTGGGTTATACACATTAACACAACCATCTATTGTCTCAACAATAGCATACACACATCCAAACTAGTCGGCAAATATCACCTGATCAAATTGAATACCAGGACCATGCTTCAGAAGCAACTCACGCATCTTCTGATTTCTACGTTCAGTCTCTACCTTCGTAATAGATGAGCCAATACTGCTTCTTGATTACCTTCAGAATTGATTACATTGTCTACTTTTCTCCTATTTCTGCAAGTCACATCGGAATGACCCTGAACCCTGCACATGTGACAAAACGGTGGCAAATTTTCGTAGATTATTTCTTAGAACCGGCTGGATGGATGGAATGGAGAGCCAAGCCAAAAGGATTGATGTCGAGGTTTTGAGATGTCCATCTCAACACATATACGAGCTCCATAAGTGCGTGATGCACAAGCGGTGAAATTATCTCTATTCAAAAATCGTCCAAAAGCTCCACCAATCACCCGTAAAATGGATTCATTACAATAGTGAGGAGGAATTCCTGGGAGAAATAACCAAACAGGTACCAGAGTGGATAAATGATCCTCGTCGAAGTTCGGTGACCAGATGAAAAGACGATATGGGGAGCCATTAATATCCGACGATTCTCTTGTATTTCGTGGTCTTTACATGATACTAACTACAGCCGAACCGTTCAATCTCCATCGTGCCTTGATAAAAATACAAATCTGATCCAAACTAGGTCGTCGTTTGAGGAACTTCAATACCACAGAAAACCTGAACGGACAAGCTGCTCTTTCCAATTCCTCTTTTGTAAAATGAAACCAAGTTTCTCCATCCTTTTCATTTGGAGAACGCATCTCAATATCAACCTCCGGGATGGATTGAGGCCTCATGACACAACCCCGCCTCGAGTCATCCTAGTGAACCCAGACGTGGCGTGCGCCGATGATGAATTCCAGCTAGATGTTGGACCCACCACCAAGGCCACATAGATTGTTCTATGACTAATTGACTAATCAATAACTATAATATTTTTATAGAAATTTTGACAGGGTTTCCCCTAAAATATTGACAAAACCAACCTTTGAACATCAACAATTATTCATAAAAACACATACACCAAATATTGTGGAAACCACCAATGCCACCACAACGCAACCACATGAGACTAAACTAGACTGAGTACTTCTGACTAAATGCCACCACAACGCAACTACAATGCATTACATCAAGTTTTACAACATTTCGACTAAATGCGCCTCAACAAAATATTAGACCAAAAGTTTTATAATATGAGTCCCCAAAATACAATACATACTATGAAATGATTAAAATCGTGCAACTAGATGGTGGTTAATCAGGCTCTGGCTGCAGCAGGCTTTCCAAGTATCTCAAATTCAACGGCCTCCTGATAAGGAAAACATGACAAAAGATGTGAGCTTGTAACTCAGTGAGTGGCTAAATTGCATTTACATGCACTATTCCATTAATACATATTTACCGAAAAATCTAATTTAATTTCTTACAGCTTTAAGAAATACTAAATTCTAATCATCTGTTTAGAACTGGAACATGCTAAAATCACAAATTCTTACTCTTTGTGCAGAATAACCAACTGAAGAATATGCCAAGTATAGCTAATCTGGTGTCAACAAAAATCTGTATAAAGCTGTCATTTCTATAAGTTAAAATCGTAATTCTGTATCTGAATAAGCTAAATTCTATAATTTGAAGGAACTATCATCTGATATTCAAAAATTTGTCAATCTACATATGAATAAACATAATGTGATATACTAATAGTCACACCAAGAAGTACCCAATGAATAGCGTTGCACATGTACAGAGTAATCTCGATGTACAAGGCAAAGCCATTCGAATCTGATAATCTGGTCATACGTACGCAGAGCTGCCCCAAAGGCTAAGCACCCTAGTACACGGCCCAAAGCCTATATGTGTACGAGAGTGGGTCCCAAAGACCTCTGATAATCTGGTCATACACTGTGGAAACACATTCACATCAGTGCAGACTGGGTAAAATCACATGGGTACTTTCTGGTGGTTTTTAAAATAACTTTTAATATGTTGAAACACGTAATATGAATATAAAATGCTAGATGAATAATTTAAATGAACTGGATTTAACTTTAAAAGAATTAATTTTAAAATCCATTAAATTCTCGAAATCATGCTGTCAAATCGAATATAGGAAATAATTAAGTTCCTAATATGATATAAATTCAATAACTATTCATTTCTGAAAAGTAAGCTTTTCCACTCACAGAGTACGAGCTACAAGCTAGATTGGCTGATAGACTTTTCCAATTTGTTCGTCACCACCTGAAATATGATATGAATAGCCAATTTAGCCACTGACGAACCAAAACCTTTAATATCGATTGCAATAATGATTAAACTAAACTTCCTCAATACATGACTAAATCTCCAACATAAATCATTTAATCCAATGAAACTAATTACATTTTCTAGTTCCATCACTAGCTTGCCATTTATCAAATTACTTCCATCACAACCATAAAAATAAATATCCATCTTCACTTTAGTGAAAACTTGAAATCATAGTTCCATCATAACTTTGACACCTTGTTCCATTAATACATTCCTCCAAGTGAGCATTATACCAACATAATCATTTCTCCAACAATTTATACCAAAATACCCAAAATTAGAATTTCTAGGGTTTGCCAAAATTGATATAACTTACCTTAAATCAAAAGGGAAGCTAACCAAACACGAAACTTGAGCTAGAAATCAAACTCTTCTCCCCCCATTAGAAATTTTCGGACCATATAAACCCTAGAAATCAACATAATTAATTTCGGCCTCATGAAAATAAATGGATAAATCGAACCCAAAAATTGAAGAAATCAATTCTTACCTTTTCTTTTCCATTTTTCCTTTCCTTTCTTCCTTTTTTTTTTCCTTTCTTTTCTTCCTTTTTCTTCCCATTTTTCTCTCCTTTCTTCTCTTCTGCCCGTAAGCCGTGTCTGTGCGTGAGGAGTGAGAGGAATGAGATAATTGGGTTGAAATTAGTCAAAGATTGTGGAGATTTGCACATGGAGTCCTTATACTTCCCATAGTGAATAAGTAAGTCATCAACTTCCAATCTAATCTATTTAAATCCCTCACATATATCCAATAATAAAATTAACCCCAAAAAAATATTTTAGTCCAATTAAATCCTTATTGATATTGACTTTGATAATTCCACCTTTGACTTTGACTACTTAGAATTGGGTTTTAACAATCTTACCTCCTTAAAAGAATTTCGTCCTCGAAATTCGATGGACATCTGGCTAATCAGTGAATAGATGAGGATATTGCTCACGCATCTGATCCTCATTCTCCCATGTAGCCTATTCTACCGTCTGATTCTTCCAAAGTACCTTGACAAGTGAAATTGTCTAGTTATGCTGACTTTGCACCTTTCTGTTAAGAATTCTCATCGGCTCTTCTATATAGGTCAAATTCTCCTTCAATTGAATTGGCTGAGACTGTAGCACATGAGAAGCATCTGTAATGTACTTGCGAAGCATAGAAACATGAAAAACATCATGAATCCTAGATAATTCATCGGGCAAATCCAATCGATATGCAACCGAGCCAATCCGTTCAGTAATCTGGTAAGGTCCAATAAATCGTGGACTCAACTTCCCTCGCTTGCCAAATCTCAACACTCCTTTCCAAGGTGACAATTTCAAAAATACTTTATCTCCAACTGCAAATTCAAGATCTTTCATGCGCCTATCTGCATAACTTTTCTGTCTGTCTTGTGCTCTTTTCAAATTTTCTCTTGCCAATCTCACATTTTCTGAAGCCATTTGAACCAATTCAGGGCCTACTAACTTTCTTTCACCAACTCCATCCCAACATACCGGTGTTCTGCACTTCCTACCATATAAAGCTTCAAAAGGAGCAATTTCTATACTGGAGTGGTAACTGTTATTATAAGCAAACTCCATCAAAGCCAGATGAGTATCCCAGCTACCCTTGAACTCTAAAACACAAGCCCTCAACATATCCTCAAGAGTCTGAATAGTCCTCTCTGACTGGCCATCAGTCTGAGGATGAAAAGTTGTACTGAAATGTAGCTTAGTACCCATGGCTTCCTGCAACCTAGGCCAAAATTTGGATGTAAAACAAGGATCTCTATCAGAAACAATAGACACTGGAGCACCATATAAGCTAACTATCTCATCCATATACAACTTTGCTAACTTATTTAAAGAGTAAGTAGCTTTGATCGGCAAAAACAGGGCAGTCTTAGTCAAACGATCAACAATAACCCAAACACCATCATGACCATTCTGAGTACGAGGAAGACCAAATAAAAAGTCCATAGTAATGTGCTCCCACTTCCATTCTGGAATAGGCAATGGCTGTAAAAGTCCTGCTGTTTTCTGACGATCTGGCTTCACCTGCTGACAGACCAGACACTTGGATACAAAATCGGCTATCTCTCTCTTCATACCCAGCCACCAATAATGATCTCTCAATGTGTGGTACATTTTAATACTACATGGATGCATAGCATAAGCAGAACTATGTGCCTCTTCTAAGATCTCCTTCTTCAATTCTGGAATATCTGGAACGCATAATCTATTACCCATAGCCAATGCATCATCATCTCTTATCACATAATCTGTTCTTAACCCAATACTCACTTCTGCATTCAATATTCTTAATGTCAAGTCTTGAGATTGAGCTTTTATAACCTTATCAATCAAAGTAGGTCTTACCTGAAAATGAGCTAATACCGCCCCCAAAGTAGTAGCTGACAACTGAGTATGCAACTTCCTGAACTCACACAACAAAACAACATATACTGCATTGGATTGAGAGGAAGAACTAGTCTTTCTGCTAAGAGTATCTGCAACCACATTAGCTTTCCCCGGATGGTAGTCAATCATACAATCATAATCCTTTATCAACTCTAACCATCTTCTTTGTCTCAAGTTCAGTTCTTTCTGATCAAAGATATACTTCAAACTCTTATGATCGGTAAATATTTGACATTTCTCACCATAAAGATAATGTCTCCAAATCTTCAATGCCAACACCACTGCAGCTAACTCCAAATCATGTGTTGGGTAGTTTAACTCATGCTTCTTCAATTGTCTTGAAGCGTAAGCTATAACCTTTCCATTTTGCATCAACACACAACCCAATCCTTGGTGTGAAGCATCACTATACACTGTAAACTCTTCACCTGGTGATGGAATAGTAAGTACAGGAGCAGAAACCAATCTATTCTTCAATTCCTGAAAACTCTTCTCGCAATGCTCAGTCCACACGAATTTGGAGTCCTTCCGAGTCAAACTGGTCAAGGGAAGGGCAATCTTGGAAAATCCTTCTATAAATCGACGATAATAACCTGCTAGACCAAGGAAACTCCGCACCTCTGTCACTCTAGTAGGACGTTCCCATCTCCTCACAGCCTCTGTTTTCACCGGATCTATATATATACCTTCTGCAGAGATAACATGGCCTAGAAACGCCACTTTATCCAGCCAAAATTCACATTTGCTGAACTTAGCATACAACTCCTTATCTCGCAAAGTCTGCAAAATAACTTTCAAGTGCTCCGCATGCTCATCACGACTGCGAGAATATACCAATATATCATCAATAAAAACAATCACAAACTTATCAAGATATGGGTAAAGCACCCTATTCATCAAGTCCATAAATGCAGCCGGGGCATTAGTTAATCCAAACGGCATCACCAAGAATTCATAATGGCCATATCGAGACCTGAAAGCAGTCTTTGGTACATCAACGTCTCTAATTCTTAGCTGATGATACCCCGAACGCAGATCAATCTTTGAAAATACCGATGCACCTCGAAGTTGATCAAATAAATCATCAATGCGGGGTAAAGGGTACTTATTGCGAATAGTCACCTTATTTAACTGTCGGTAGTCAATACATAGTCTCATAGTACCGCCTTTCTTCTTCACAAATAAAACTGGCGCTCCCCATGGGGATACACTGGGTCTAATGAAACCCTTATCAACCAAATCTTGTAATTGCACCTTTAATTCCTTCAACTCTTTCGGAGCCATTCGATAAGGTGATTGTGAAATAGGTGCTGTCCCGGGGATCAAATCAATAGAGAACTCAATCTCCCTGTCTGGGGATAATCCCGGAAGGTCTTCTGGAAAGACATCAAGAAAATCTCGCACCACGGGTATATCACCAATTTCCCGCTTAGTGATCCGAGTATCAATCACATGAGCTAAATATGCATGACAACCCTTTTTTAGCATTCTCCGAGCATCTAGAGCAGATATTACACAAGATGGCAAAATTCTGCGCTCTCCAGTGAGAACAATTTCAAACTCTCCTGGACCTCTAAATATCACTTCCTTGCGAAAACAATCAACTGTAGCACGATGCCCAGACAGAAAGTCCATCCCCAAAATAACATCAAAATCATGAATATCAAGTGGAATTAGATCTGCTTTCAACTCATGGTCGTTCACTCTAATCCTACAGTCTTTGTATACCCGATTAGCTAAAAGTGAATCCCCAACGGGAGTCGCTACTACCAATTCACTATCTAAAGGCTCTGACATCTTATCAGCAAAGCTAGCAAGTGCATGAGAAATAAAGGAATGGATAGCACCCGAATCAATCAAACAGCGAGCATTTCTACTAAAAATAGATAACATACCCACTACCACATCTGGTGACTCCTCTGCCTCCTACTGGGTCATAGCAAACACTTTGCCCTGAGTCCTGGATCGACCTGCCTGGGCTCCCTGTCTAGAAGCACTGCTCCCAGCCACACTAGGTTGTGCACCCCTTGTCGACCCTGCTGTCGTAGCTCTTTGATCCCGACTCTGTCTGCCCATACTGATCCCTGGCTGAGACAATGGTACTTGAGATGCTCCAACAGGCTGAGATCGGGCTGGACAATCTTTCCTCATGTGTCCCATCTGACCACACTGGTAACAAACTCCAGCTCCTCTGAGGCACTCGCCTGGATGAAACCTCCCACAAGACTGGCATTGTGGAAAACTACGATGATCTGAACCCTCATTCTGTCTAGCTCTCTGAAGTCTCTGTGCAGAACCCTGAACATGAGAATGACTCCCCACCGACTGCTGTACAGAACTCTAACTATGGCATGATCCCTGACTAGACCCAGAACTCCGAGACTTAGATTTAAACCCGCCTGAATGAGTGACACCCGGACAAAATCCTCTTCTGTTCTTCTTAGACCTTTCTCCTGAAGGTCCTGTCTGACTGTTACCACCTCGAAAGGTCATTTGTGCTCCCTGATTACCTCCCTCTCGAATGGCAGCCTCAACCCTCAACGCTGCCTCTGCCAACAGACCAAAATTATGATGCCCATGAGCAGTAACCATAGGCCGGATATCCGCTCTCAATCCTTGCTCAAACCGTCTGCACCTATCCCTCTCCTCATCGATCAATGCACTGGCATACTTAGACAATTCTACAAACTTCACATGATACTCAGCAACTGACATAGACCCCTGTACCAGTCTTAAAAACTCATTCTGCCTCGCATCACGATAAAATGGAGGATAATAGGTTTCATAGAAAGCTTCCCTGAAAATCGTCCAAGTGATAACACTAGGATCCGGATATCGACCTCGAAACGAAGCCCACCAATCACCAGCTCCTCCCTTCAGTAGAAATACGGCAAGGCGTAATTTCTTCTCCTCAGAACATTCCGTTACATCAAAAATACTCTCCAAGCTTTTCATCCAGAGTTCAGCATCAACGGGATTTGATGTACCCATGAAAAATTTTGCCCCAAGCTTCATAGCCCTCTCAATAGAGTTATCCCTGTCAGTATTCGGTAGAAGGGAAGCGATAGCTGCAACTACTCTGTCAGTGATGGGGTCAGGTTGCACCTGTGACTGGTGAACAGAATATGCGGCCCCGCTGGCCCCTCCAACATGTCCTCCCTCAGGAGCATCACGAGCTTGAGATACTGGATTTCGCTGCCTGCGAGTTCTGCCAGCACCACGCATGACTCACCTACAGTAATGTATGATATATGAACATCAGATACATGCAGTGTTACCTACAAACTCTAAAACCATGCTCTGATACCAATTGACACAACCCCGCCTCGAGTCATCCTAGTGAACCCAGACGTGGCGTGCGCCGATGATGAATTCCAGCTAGATGTTGGACCCACCACCAAGGCCACATAGATTGTTCTATGACTAATTGACTAATCAAGGACTATAATATTTTTATAGAAATTTTGACAGGGTTTCCCCTAAAATATTGACAAAACCAACCTTGAACATCAACAATTATTCATAAAAACACATACACCAAATATTGTGGAAACCACCAATGCCACCACAACGCAACCACATGAGACTAAACTAGACTGAGTACTTCTGACTAAATGCCACCACAACGCAACCACAATGCATTACATCAAGTTTTACAACCTTTCGACTAAATGCGCCTCAACAAAATATTAGACCAAAAGTTTTATAATATGAGTCCCCAAAATACAATACATACTATGAAATGATTAAAATCGTGCAACTAGATGGTGGTTAATCAGGCTCTGGCTGCAGCAGGCTTTCCAAGTATCTCAAATTCAACGGCCTCCTGATAAGGAAAACATGACAAAAGATGTGAGCTTGTAACTCAGTGAGTGGCTAAATTGCATTTACATGCACTATTCCATTAATACATATTTACCGAAAAATCTAATTTAATTTCTTACAGCTTTAAGAAATACTAAATTCTAATCATCTGTTTAGAACTGGAACATGCTAAAATCACAAATTCTTACTCTTTGTGCAGAATAACCAACTGAAGAATATGCCAAGTATAGCTAATCTGGTGTCAACAAAAATCTGTATAAAGCTGTCATTTCTATAAGTTAAAATCGTAATTCTGTATCTGAATAAGCTAAATTCTATAATTTGAAGGAACTATCATCTGATATTCAAAAATTTGTCAATCTACATATGAATAAACATAATGTGATATACTAATAGTCACACCAAGAAGTACCCAATGAATAGCGTTGCACATGTACAGAGTAATCTCGATGTACAAGGCAAAGCCATTCAAATCTGATAATCTGATAAACTGATAATCTGGTCATACGTACGCAGAGCTGCCCCAAAGGCTAAGCACCCTAGTACACGGCCCAAAGCCTAAATGTGTACGAGAGTGGGTCCCAAAGACCTTTGATAATCTGGTCATACACTGTGGAAACACATTCACATCAGTGCAGACTGGGTAAAATCACATGGGTACTTTCTGGTGGTTTTTAAAATAACTTTTAATATGTTGAAACACGTAATATGAATATAAAATGCTAGATGAATAATTTAAATGAACTGGATTTAACTTCAAAAGAATTAACTTTAAAATCCATTAAATTCTCGAAATCATGCTGTCAAATCGAATATAGGAAATAATTAAGTTCCTAATATGATATAAATTCAATAACTATTCATTTCTGAAAAGTAAGCTTTTCCACTCACAGAGTACGAGCTACAAGTTAGATTGGCTGATAGACGTTTCCAATTTGTTCGTCACCACCTGAAATATGATATGAATAGCCAATTTAGCCACTGACGAACCAAAACCTTTAATATCGATTGCAATAATGATTAAACTAAACTTCCTCAATACATGACTAAATCTCCAACATAAATCATTTAATCCAATAAAACTAATTACATTTTCTAGTTCCATCACTAGCTTGCCATTTATCAAATTACTTCCATCACAACCATAAAAATAAATATCCATCTTCCCTTTAGTGAAAACTTGAAATCATAGTTCCATCATAACTTTGACACCTTGTTTCATTAATACATTCCTCCAAGTGAGCATTATACCAACATAATCATTTCTCCAACAATTTATACCAAAATACCCAAAATTAGAATTTCTAGGGTTTGCCAAAATTGATATAACTTACCTTAAATCAAAAGGGAAGCTAACCAAACACGAAACTTGAGCTAGAAATCAAACTCTTCTCCCCCATTAGAAATTTTCGGACCATATAAACCCTAGAAATCAACATAATTAATTTTGGCCTCATGAAAATAGATGGATAAATCGAACCCAAAAATTGAAGAAATCAATTCTTACATTTTCTTTTCCCTTTTTCCTTTCCTTTCTTCCCTTTTTTTTCCTTTCTTTTCTTCCTTTTTCTCTCCATTTTTCTCTCCTTTCTTCTCTTCTGCCCGTAAGCCGTGTCTATGCGTGAGGAGTGAGAGGAATGAGATAATTGGGTTGAAATTAGTCAAAGATTGTGGAGATTTGCACATGGAGTCCTTATACTTCCCATAGTGAATAAGTAAGTCATCAACTTCCAATCTAATCTATTTAAATCCCTCACATATATCCAATAATAAAATTAACCCCAAAAAAATATTTTAGTCCAATTAAATCCTTATTGATATTGACTTTGACAATTTCACCTTTGACTTTGACTACTTAGAATTGGGTTTTAACACCTCAACTGTACCACAGATGCATATGAGGCAAGCCCCTCAACCACCTTAAAGAGCGGCCTAGGAGGAGGCGCTGCTGCCATCGCCAAAATTTTGAAGTCGGGACACGGAGTCTGATGGGTTTGGGACTCTCCTCACAAGAGAGAAAAGTTGGATGCAAGGGTTGAATTTTTTTTATTGTTTTGTTCAATAAGTAAATAGTGAACCTCTGTACATGAACTTACTATCTTACACTGCACGAGCCTGATCTGTTGAAATTAACCCCCCGTTTGGCCCCTATTTTTTCCATTACATTACATTAATTTTTTCTCTCTTCATTTCAATTACACATTCATCAAATAAAATAATATTACACACAAAGCTATAACTTTTCATTACTTTTCTACTACACATTCTCCCGTTAGTCACTATTCCAAAATTTTCAACACCTCAAAATGGGGGCCAAACCGGGGCTAAACCTTTTTGTTTAGATCATACCACCGTATATTTTCGTTTTGGTTTCTTGGAAGCAAAAACACCAAAAATTCATGATCGAGGCCAACAAAAGTTAGCTGCTAGAGCTAGTAACGAAAAACAGAAACAGAAATATGTGATATTATCGGATTACTCTATTCCACATCTTCTTGACTTCTTGTTGAGGAAAACTGTAACTTCATATTCAGGTGGAATCTGTTATGATATAGAGCATGTTCAGCTAAGCATTAAAATTTGAGATTACATTTTTGGAAAGTTTTTTAACTAACTCAAGAAACTAACTTCAGACATATTTGGCAAAAGAAGTTACTTAAAAGCAAGTTTTATTATTCTTTAAGCTTAGCCAAGCATGCTTTATAGATATTGTTTTTGCTTCCTCCTAACCATAGCCGAGATTATCTTGGTTCATTCTGTTGGATATATGGCCCCGATAATGTGCATATTATATTTAAATCAATACGTATCATTTTATACTCATGAAATCGAAATGGAATTCAACTTAACATTTACTAAATTAATCATAGATTCAGTCAAGCTTTTTCTATCGACGAATTGAACTAATTGTTGAATTTTAATCTCAGCTATTTTATTAGTGTGATTCAATTACTGCTTTATACTTGACGTATACGGTCGATTTTTGAATCTGATTTCAATAAACCAAGTGTAAACATTGCAATAGGAAGACTAACCATTATGGTTATGTTAGAATTAAATTGATTTGTATTGCTATATCCTCCGATTAGAATAAAGAAGTGATTTACTGAATTAGAATATGCATGAATCTGGAAAGAAAGCCTGTCATTCTCGCTATCAACCGATAAGTATAAACATATAAAGAATGTTAACAATATTCTAAAATCAAATATCAATGAAATCAGAAATGAAACGTAAGGGAAGAAAAGATGCAAGCGAAGGATTGGTCGAGGCAAGTGTTGAATACTTTGTCCTTAAGATAAATTTTCCACACATCGGTGTTAACAATTTTTCGGCAATCATCTCCCAAGATACAACGATCACGTCTAGCCATAGGAGCACTCCAAATGGCTTGACTACAAATAAATGTAGAATTTGAAGTGAATATGCATTAGTATGATAATGAAATCATGAAGTGAATGAATGAATGAATGAAAACAAACACATTGGATCTATATATAGATATTGAAAAGGTTTGTCTCAAAAGACACAACCTGTGGAAGAAACACAACCATTGGAATTAGTCTCTATATTAGAAGATACACATATTTTGGAAATGATAATGCCAAAAGTCACAATCTTTAATATAAAAAGACACCTTTTCAGCCAAACAATTTCTAGAATATTTCATAATATTTTACGTAATTTTTCAATAATTCTTGTATTTAAGCGACTTTAATTTGGTTTAATTTTCATTCACCAAATAACAATTTACACTTAAATAATCATTTAAAATTGGCCAAAACCAGTTTTTGATACAAAATTCCAACAATCCCTCACATCAATGAAAATTAATGCAAATAACTATGATGACGCTCAAGAGAGTTCAAGTGGAAAGCTATTGCATTTGGATAGGTACCTTATGGGTTTGAACCTTTCATAGTAGAATACTATCAGATTTACTTAGCTAATCAGTGAACTCGCGTCTTGAACTATCAGCCGTTGGTGCAAACCAAGACAATAGTATCAACACAATAACCTCCCTAACATTTTCGAGTTCTCACTGTTGTGTTCATTTTGGCACTGAACAACTTGAATTTCATAAGTGCTTTAGAGAATTCAAGCCTTTGAAACATTCTCATAGAAGCGGCACCACTTCACACTTATATAGGTACCCTCATATTAAGAGTATTATGTCTTACTCTACTTGACTTAATCAAGATACAGGAATCATTAAAAGAGTATATTAACCTTCAATCATTATGTAGAAATCACTTTAATTATCATATGAATGAGTAGGAATAATTTATTAAGTGCTTCATGGAATCTTCATAACTTAGTTGTCCCTTTAAACCAAGATCTTAGAATCTCCAATCAACATGGTAGAGTTAGCATTATAAAGACTCTTACGTAGTCGACTTAATCTCATTCCTTTCAATATACAAGTATACTTGATCTCTTGGTAAATCTCTTAAAGGTACCATGAGTTTACACCATTAAGATCGACTGCTTGTGGTATTTGTCTATGGCATATATGTTTAGACTTTACCATTGCATGTGACTTAGTGTCTTATTAAATATAGCTAGCCAACGATCAATTCATTTAATAGATACAAATTATCACCAACTAAAAAATCCTCTTATGAAGCTACATGCTTCTCACTAACTTTATCTAAAGCTTTATCAATATCGATTGGAGGATTTCTACCTGATCATTACACTAGTCAATCACATTTTCTAGTGGATTTCATATTCATGGGTATTTAATATCCAATATTGTATTATTACAAGACATTTATGAATATTCTTCAAATATTCCAATTGTTCTTGCATATCCAAACAAACACCATAATTGGTTTTTATCACATTTCATCAACTTTAGACTTAGTGTATATAATTTTTATCCTTTACAATATATAAAAGAGGAAACTTTCTTACTATTCATATGACATCATTCCTTACATGTTGATGATGTCACAAAGCACTTAACAATTTCTTTCCTTTTTTGCCCCAACTTTTCCCCTCAACTGTTTCTCTCTAGCCATTTGTAAAAAAAATTCATGTGTTTTTCTTCATTTCCTGTATGCTTTTTTGGGGAGTGAAATGTTTCAAAAATCATTGAACTTGTACATTGGTCACGGATAACTCGCTGAACTTCAAAATGCTTCAACTTACTGAACTTATCCCGTTTGCACTTCATCCATCACTCGGTAAAATCTGTTAAATCTTTTGCTGACATGGATGACGAAAATCCAGCGTGGCGATGAACGGCACGCCACGTCAACAAAAAATATCCAACTCACATTTCAAGTATTTAAAAAAACACAAAAATTAAATGAAATTCAAAAAAGTTATATGTTGACTTGCTGGCACGATTTTGGTGTGAATGGACACGATTTTAAACATAAAAAAGAAAGAAAGAAAAAACATCAAAAACCAAATTAATAAACCCATAACCCTTCATCAAAGGCCCCAAATGAGTTTCAAAACAACTCCAAAATCCCCCAAAGCCCTCAAGAACCCTAGTCCCAAATCATCATCTTTCCATAAACCCTATCCAAATCTTCATCTTCTTCTACTCTCCATAAATCAGGAGCTCACCAAGTCACCGGATGATTGGGTCGAAAGTGTATAAGGGTGGTGCCGAGGAAGACATTGCATTGCTTAAGTTCTATGGATGGGACTTGCCTCTTGAGTGTGCTCGGATACTTTGCGTTTCGACCATGCTTTTGAAGAAAGGTGCTGAGAAGGGTCTCACCCCATTTGCATAATGAATCGTCGTTTTGAGGATATCATTTAATGATGAAGCACTAAGGAATCCATGCACATATGAACATTAGTAGTTGTGAATGTTATTCAATTTGGAGGATAATTCCCTTCTGATTCTTTACTTTTTTAATATTGGTCAAGCATTTAACTTGAAAATGACTTGGAGAGGTTAAAGTAGAGGTTAAATATTGAAGTTTGTAACTTGAAAATTGTTTAAAGTTATTCGAACGACACTCTGTTCGACTGTTCTGATGCTAATTTTTTTTTTTTTTTTTTTTTCATTAATGCAATGTATTTGCGTATGCTTAAAACTCACGAGGACAATTTCTAACCGTGATCAGACAAGATTCAAGTGAAATACGGAACAGATATGTGAAGAAATTACAGTTTTATACAATTCACCTCTTAGGCGATCTTGACAACCAACCATTATTTGCGAGTTTCAAAATTCATCATCTACATCAATCCATCATCTTCCATAAACATTCAGTTTCAACCCATGAATCCAAAAGTGGACAAAAAAATTGTTTAATCCATTACTACAGGTTTACATTTCAAGATGCCTACAATGACACATAGGGTTCAAGATGTTCCCATAGCAACGCAAGTACGCCTCGGTAGTATAACAATTGGCAACATATTCTTCGGGGTCGTTCCTACAATGTCGTATGACTGCCATAGCATGCAAGCAAGGTATCCCAGTCAATTCCCAATATCTACAAGTACAATTTCTTTCCTCAAGATCAACTACATAGTACCATAACTACAATCCACTTGCCATTTAGGACCCCCAGAAAAGTGTACTATGCACTCTCTCGATCTCTCAGCAATGGAGGGCACTTTTCTTCTGATCTTAGGGCAAATTCGACCTTCATAACGGCTCATCTGAATTCGTTTCATGAATGTCAACTGTATGGATGTAAGCATGTCCAAAATCATTTTGTCGCGAGTGGATGCCCATATCCTACATGTGTGCTCCGGAGTATAAGATTTAACTTGGAGACTGCCTGTTATTCCCAAAGTGGATGCACATATCCTCCAACTACACCCTGCTTTGCATGTTCCGTGCACTCAGTTTCTCATCGTTAGCCTTATATCTAACATTATACCCATTCAAGGCTTCGTATGTTCTTATCGCCTTTCAAAATTCTACAACATCGATACCTGTGGATTACTCATATCAGCCTCAGCCATAAACTGTGGAAATCGATACCGAACCTCATCATCAGACGGACAATCAGACATAAGCTCTTCGGAGGACGGGTACTCCAAATCAGGAATCTGAGCATCGACTTCAACATCATGCTCATTCATACCCTCCGGTTCGCCCACATTCAAACCTACCTCAATCCCATCCGTGAAATTATGATCATACAAATTATCATCCCCTTGTGAGTCCAACTCGATTCCAGAATCATTGAAATCCGGGTCCTCACCCAAACAAAATACACTTTCGTCGGTGGTGTTGCCATCTACGTTAAAGAATTGAAAACATAAAAAAACAAAGAAATTGTCACATAAATAAAACACAAAATGACACCTACATTCCCGACATCAATCGCGAAAACAGCAAAAAAATAGAAAAAAGTTTGATTGTTGTTACCTTCTTGTGGTCCTTCCATGCGCTTATTTGTCATTTATTGAATATGTGGGGTTGATTGTGGGGACAAAAATCCAGATTTGGGACTAGGGTTCTTGAAGGCTTTGGGGGATTTTGGAGTTTTGGAACTCATTTGGGGTCTCTGATGACGGGTTATGGGTTTACGAATTTGGTTTTTGATGTCTTTTTTTCTTTTTCTTTTTTATGTTTAAAAACGTGTCCATTCACTCTAAAATCGAACAAGCAAGTCAACATATAACTTTTTTTAATTTCATTTAATTTTTGTGTTTTTTTTAAATACTTGAAATGTGAGTTGGATATTTTTTGTTGACGTGGCGCGCTGTTTATTGCCACGCTGGATTTCCATCATCCACGTCGGCAAAAGATTTAACAAATTTTACTGAGTGAGGGATGGAGTGCAAACGGAATAAGTTCAGTGAGTAAGTTGAAGAATTTTGAAGTTCACTGAGTTGTCCGTGACCAACGTACAAGTTCAGTAATTTTTGAAACATTTCACTCCTTTTTGGGGTCTCTATCTAAGCCATTTCTGTCACTTTGAAACCCTTACCAATTTCATGAGTTTTTTCCATTTGAAGTGTAAAATTAATTTGTAGAATCAACAAAACATCACAGAAATTCTTTCGGTTCGTCTTCTCTACCATCGATTTGTTGTGCTTCAACCTTTATCGTTTTCGCTCTTTCAGATCCTCTTTTCGATTTCGACTAAAATAACAGAGGTTTTGTTCGTTTATAACATTGTTTCCTCTTCCTTCCTCCTCTATCGTCTATGAATTTTGAGATGTCAAATATCCATTTCCAAAGAAAAAATGGTAACAAAATCACGTAGCATCTCCTCCATTTGAAATCGAAAAAAAGTTTTGAAATCGGATATCTAGCCGGCGACGATGGAGTAGACAGAGTGCTAGAGGAAGAAGCTTTAGTATGTGGATTTTTCCCCGTTTTCTTCTCTTACAGTAGAAATTATTCATTTTTTTTTTTGGTCCAATGTATTTTGTATGCATGGTTTCTCGATTTCTGTTTGCTTGAGGAAAAACTTCAGAAAATATAAATATTTTTATATTAGAGGGTAAGAAGTCTGTACAATTTGAAGTTTATTATGTGGATTTTCTCCCGTTTTCCTCTCTTCCAGCAAAAATTATTCATTTGTTGTTATCATTTTTTTGTTCCAGTACATTTTGTATGTATGGTTTCTCGATTTCCATTTGTTTTAAGGAAAAAACTTCATATAAATATTTTTATATTAGAGGGTAAGAAGTCTGTACAATTTGAAGTTTTATTATGTGGATTTTCTCCCGTTTTCCTCTCTTTCAGCAAAAATTATTCATTTGTTGTTATCATTTTTTTGTTCCAGTACATTTTATAAGTATGGTTTCTCGATTTCCATCTGTTTAAGGGAAAAACTTCATAAAATATAAAAAAACTATATTAGAGAGTAAGAAGTCTGTACAATTTGAAGTTAGTGTGAATCTTTGTGAAGTTAGTGTTAGCACTGCGTTTCCTCATATAACGTCTGATTGGAACCAAAAAAAATTAATTTCATTCATTGCAATGTTGTGATTCTCGATTAGAAGACCTCCAAAATTCCCTTCCCAACAAAATCCCTCCATTCTCGCCTCCCTCCATTCACGCCTCTCTTCTCGCAATGTTTTTCAATCCCACTTCTTTCTTGCCTCTCACTCAAAGCCGTCACCACCGACCCATACTTGACAGAGACAAGAGAACGAAAATGCAGATGACCCATCACGAATGAAGAGAGAAAACAGAGTTGGAGTTCGATTTGTGTGAGAAAGATGAACTGAAAGTGAGAATCTTAGCAGCTGGATGGTTTTCTTGCAATAGCTGCTGACCAAGATTCTGCAAACCAGATTTTTATTTTCATTTGTAAGTTTTGATCTTGACTTCTTAGTTTTTCCTCATTTAAGAGGCCCATTTGCTAAAACATTATTTGACTAAAATGTTTGATGTATTTAGGAATTTGCGATTCAGTGAAGTTTGATTTTTCTTTTACAGTTTTATCAACAGACGTTTCTAAATATTACACGAATATGTGGATTTGTAATTGTTTATTACATTTCTTCTTATTCTTCTCTTTATGAGACTTGTTGGCATAAAAATATGTCCTTTTATTTTGTGCTTTTCATTGCCTACTTATTTGGTCTAAACACATTTTTGTGTTTTTATGTAGTTGGTGTCTGAAATATTTACAGTTTTCCCCCCTTTTGTTTTTGCAAATATGAGTTCATCCTCTGCTGCTAGATTTGAGTGATTTTTCAAAAATATTATCTAGATTTTGTTGGAAAATATTGAATGAAAAGTAATAGAAAGGTCATTCATTGGAAAGTTACACAGGCAGCTTCATCCATTCAGATCACAATCAGTTTCATCAGTTTTATCTTTAATGCTATAACTCCTATATTCAATGTATTAATGAGCATGCTCATGTTCTATCTCCTGTTCATGGGCATAAATAGATGATATATCTCGGTTGAAAACACAAGTAAAATACGAGCTTTCCTTCTAAGCTTCTAGCTTCAAATTTCATCTTTCAGGTTTTGTTCATTTCCTTTCTTTGCTAAATTCTTTGAGAGATAGACACGACTAGTTCGTAGGCGGTTAACGTAGTGCAGCGTGAACCGACAATCGATTGTATCTTGGAAATCGAACACCGATCAAAATCTCGTGCACCCCGGTGAGGCGACGAATTCGATTCAAGAAAATCGTGTAAACACGGTGTCACGGGCTGCAGCTCTGCTTAAGCCCCGTGTTCCTATCATTGTAAATAATTTATTTAAATAGATAGAAATTAGAAAATTTTAATATGATTCTTCGGCCAAAAGACGTCTACTCCCATCATTTGCTTTTTGTTCCGAAGTTTATTATAGGGGGTATTGATCTTTCAAACATTTTCAAGCTTACTAGTGTTCGTCCTCTGCACTAGCCATTGTAATTTCCTGTTTTCGTCTATTGTAATGTTCAGCTTTCTAGTAATCAATGATCAAGTTTATTTCAATGCGTTTCAATTTTATGTTGCAAGCTTTCTTTAAATTGTTATCAAATTTACTTTCGTCCCGAAACGACCGAGAGAAGGCGGAAGGTAGTCTAGCGGAGCAGACTACTACCGCACGATATTCCCTTTCTGTGCTAAGAAAAGGTTACCCGTAAAAGTTGGTATCAGAGTTGCGGCTCGAGATCTCATTAAGAAAGCTATGAAAATTGATCCAAATTCCTCGAACACCACGGAGCCATAGATGTTCAAAAGAGGAATACCAGACAGCATTTGGAGGTGCTTGAGGTGACAAACACTAGGTTGTGTTTTGTCATGGAGAACCTTGGAGAAAAGGTCTGGGTGGCAGAGACGAAAATTCGGGAATTACGCATCCAATTGGATGAAAGCCAAGAGGCTTGCGCAGCTATGACTGAAACGGTTGGTATCATACCTGATCTACAGGATGAGATGGGAGCGTTGAGAACTCAATTACTAGTTCTTCAGAACGCTGTTGGCAATGGACAAGCCATCGCACATGAGTCGGTGCATAGACTCAGAATTCCAGAACCGTGTACCTACGGAGGGGCAAGCGATGCTAAAGAAGTTGAGAACTTCTTGTTCGATATGGAACAATACTTTCTTGTGGCTTCAATCAAGGACGAAGCGAGAAAGGTCACAACAGCTACCATATATCTAGGTGGAGATGCAAAGCTATGGTGGCGAACGAAGTATGTTGACATTCAAGCCAACAGGGTCCGAATAGATTATTGGGATCTTCTCAAGGAAGCAATCAAATCTCAGTTCTTCCCAGAGAATGTGGAATATGAGGCACATCGGACCTTACGAGAACTGAAACATACAAGCTCTATCAGGGAATATGTGAAAGCCTTCTCGGGGCATATGTTGAATATCCGAGATATGTCAGAGAAGGATAAGCTATTCACCTTCATGGAAGGTTTAAAACCGTGGACACTCACGGAACTTCAGAGATAGAATGTCACTGCTCTAAGCACAGCTATGAGAGCTGCTAAATGTGTGAGTGACTATCAACCGGAATCGAGCGAGGATCGACCTTCGAGAAATAGTCAATCGGGTGAAGGTAGAAGGAGACCTTTCAGACTCAGCTTGAACTCAAATGGGGTAGAGCGTTACTCTCAGAATAGGGAAAGACCCTATCAAGGCAACCGCCAGAGTAACTCGCAGGGAAACAATCAAAACAGTCGTCAAGGAAACTATACTGGTAGTACCAGTAATGACTGGAATCATGGAAAAGCAAAGGAGGGCAGATTTGATGTCGCTCCTAAATTGAAGTGATTTCTATGTGAAGGACCTCATCGAGTTGCTGAGTGTCCTCAGAAACGGATGGTTAATGTATACTGTCAACTAGCAATTGGGAGCTTGAGTTCAAAGCAAAATACCTCACAAGCTAGCTGTCGTGGTGACACCGACTCCGAAGGGGATGAGGATGTAGTTGGTGCATTCTCGCATTGGTGCAACACATTATCGCACCGAGCTACTAAAGGGATAGAGTTCCCTTGAAAGATTCGAAGATCGAAGAATCAAAAGCTCGCACTTGCAAGGCTAAAGGCCTAATGTACATTGATGTGAGGATCAATGGAAAGCCAATCAGGGCTATGGTAGACACCGGTGCCACGCACAACTACTTTGCAAGTTTCGAAGCAGAACGGCTCGGACTTGTTCTGGAAAGAGATAAGGGAAAGGTCAAATCGATCAACTCCGCTGCTCAACCAATAGCGGGAATAGTAAAATCTGTGTCAATCAAAGTAGGTCCCTTCGAAGGAAGGAAAAATTTGTCAGTAGTTCAGATGGATGATTTCAAGCTCATTCTCGGATTGAAATATCTTCGGGATACAAAGACAGCAGTGTTGTCGCATTCTGACTTATTAATAATGATGGGTAGCAAACCATTCATTATTTCCACACAGGTTGGAAAAACTGGCGAGAAAGGCGTCTCGACCATGCAATATAGTAAGGTTTCAAGAGGAATGAACCATTATTTTTGTGCTATCTTTGAGTAGAGAAAATCGAAAAGACAACCGGCTCTACTCCAGAACCTATTACCGGGTTTAAGGAATTCGAAAACATCATACTGGATGTGTTACCAAGTAAATTGCCAACAATGAGAGCAATTGATCGCGGCATTGGACTTGTTTCGGGTGCCAAACCTCCCATCAAGGCATCATACCGTATGGTTCAGCCGAAGCTTGAAGAACTTCGAAAACAAGAGGGGGAAGTGGGACTATCATGGATTGTACTTCCGCACTACCACAACATATAAACTACTGGCCTCAAAGGCGGGACGACATTGCAGGTTACGAGAAGACTTGCCTTGTTCGTCGCAAGATATGGCAGATCATCAGAAACATGCAGGCTCACGGGAGCCCCTTTCCATCCTGAATGAATCAGTCGAGAGTAGATTGACGAACTACATTAGTGGATTGCCAAGAGTTGGAGACTTTGGCACTATCATCATCGGGATGGATCGTTTATCTAAAGATTTAACTTTCAGCACAGCACCCAAGTATGTATCAGCCGAAAAGACAGCTCAACTCTTCTTCAAGCATATTGTCAAACACTGGGGACCGCCTACGTCAATGATTGAAATTCTCAATTTATTGGCATATTTTGGACCGAGTTGTTCAAACTTCTTGGTTCAACTTTGAGCATAGATTCTAGTATTCACCGAAGATCAGACGAACAGATAGAGCAGTTCAACTCTATGCTAGGAGACTATTTTCAGTACCTTACCTCTGCTTCGCATGAAATTCGGGTGAAACTTTCGGATGTGGCTTGGATATGTCTCAATGCTCAAAAGAGCTCTTCTCCCAATAAGATTCCTTTTGAAATTACTACTGGCAAACAACCGTTACTCCTCCATACTATAGATTCCGATCAGAGACAATACAAAAAGTTTGCAGATTTAAAACAACTAGTGTTTGAAGTAAAAAGATCAGAAATGAAGGTTGCTGAAAAGATTCTTGGCTACCAAACTACTCGAGCTTCTAAGAAATATTTGCAAGAGTATTTGGTCAAATAGAGTGGATGCAACAGCGAGAAGAATACTCAATAGCTCCGAGGACATCGCCAAAACAAATGGGGGAGAATGTCACGGGCTGCAGCTCTGCTTAAGCCCCGTGTTCCTATCATTGTAAATAATTTATTTAAATAGATAGAAATTAGAAATTTTTAGTATGATTCTTCGGTCAAAAGACGTCTATTCCATCATTTGGATTTTTGTTCCGAAGTCTATTATAGGGGGTATTGGTCTTTCAAATATTTTCAAACTTACTAGTGTTCGCCCCCTGCATTAGCCATTGTAATTTCCTGCTTTCATCTATTGTAATGTTCAGCTTTCTAGTAATCAATGATCGAGTTTATTTCAATGCGTTTCAATTTCATATTGCAAGCTTTCTTTAAATTGTGATCAAATTTACTTTCGTCCCGAAACGACCGAAAGAATGCGGAAGGTAGTCTAGTGGAGCAGACTACTGCCGTACGGTATTCCATTTCTGTGCTAAGAAAAGGTTACCCGTGAAACACGGGCCTTCAGTTTGGTTATGATTTACTTCGATTCTTTAATTTTCCCCAACAAGCTTAAATCGAATTCTGTTTGTTTTGTTCATTAAGTTCTGTAGATTTTTTTTTCTTCTGTAGGTTTTTTTTTTCCTTCCCAGATCGTGTAGTTCTGTAAATTTCTTTTTCCAGTTATGTGTGTTATTTTTTTTTCTTCGGTCACATAAAGGTAGATTTTGAGTTTGATCAAGATTGGAAGGAAATGGAAGAAAAAAAAAAAAAAAAATATATATATATATATATATATATATATATATATATATATATATATATATATATATATATATATATATATATATATTGTGAAGGTCGGTCACTGCATATTTTCAAAATAGGTGGTTTGCATGGTAGAATATATGGTTTTGCATGTTTTCATCAACTAACATGGTTTTCAAATGATTGGCAATGATTATTTAATTATTTTATAATTATTAGTGATGATTGCATGATTATTTAGTTTTTGACAATGATTAGTGATGATTGTCTCATTACTTCCAATGATTACCTACTTGGTCTTAATATTTATTTCCAATCATTGTTGACGATTTGTAATTCAATTTTGAATTATTGACAAGTTGCTAGTAATTCGACAAAAATAATCTGTTCTTAAATTTCGAGATTTTTTCGAACAGATAATTTAGATATTGAATTTTTATATACAACTTTACAAGTTGTTCTAAATTATTTGTTGCTTGTTCACCAGTTAAATGGCGTCACATGAAAATGACGATGTGAACAATGGAAGCAACACTGTTGGGACTGTTGTTAACCCTGTGGAGACCTCGACTGGCATTCATCCCATTGATGGGACTATTGGTGGCAGCATTCCTCATGTTGGAGTGAACCCCACTTTGCCTACAGCTGCAACCTCGGCAATCCAATTTGGCACAATACATTTGCCAGTACCTAGGGCTGCGGCCTCGATACCTTTGCCATCGTTTCTGCCTCAATTTTCGGTGAATCATGTAATTCGGCCGGATAAGTTTGCTGGCACTGATTTTAAGACATGGCAGAATAAGATGATTTTTTATCTTACTACTTTGGGCCTTGCACATTTCCTCACCGAGGATGCCCTGTCGTGGCTGAAAATGACACTGATATGCATAGGCTGCGGCTTGGGATGCATGGAAAAGTGCTGATTTTTTGTGTCGCAACTATGTCTTGGATGGACTACAGAATTCTCTATATCACATGTATGTGGTAAAGAAGTCTGCTAAGGAACTTTGGGAGTCCTTAGAAAACAAGTACAAGTCCAAGGATGCTGGGTCTAAGAAATTCTTGGCCAATCGGTGCATGGACTTCGAAATGGTTGATTCAAGTTCAGTGGTGAGCCAAGTGGATGAGTATCAAGTGCTCTTGCAAGAAATGCATGCTAAGGGTTTGACTATGTCAGAATCTCTACAGGTGGCTACTGTTATTCACAAGCTACCTCCTCAGTGGAAAGCTTTCAAAAGCTATTTGCAGCATAAGAGAAAAGAGATGTCTTTCGAGGATTTAATTATCAAGTTGCGCATTGAGGAGGATAACAAAAAAGATGAACGTAAGTCAGGAAATTCTTACTCTGAGAAGGCTAATGTATTGGAACATGGCCAGAGTTCGGTACTAAGAAAGGTCAATCCTAAAGCCAAACAGGGTAACGGAAATTGGAAAGACAAAAAGCAGACCACGAAAGGGTCTTAGTTGAAGTCTACTGGTAGGGTAGGAAATAAGTCTAAGTTCCAGTTCAATGGAAAGTGCTTCGATTGTGACAAAGTTGAGCATCGATCAGCGGACTGTCGTCAGCCTCGGAGGGATAACAAACAACGTCCTCAGGCTAATATGGTTGGAAATGAGAGAGATCATATCTCAGATGACATGTCTGACCTAAACCTTACGGCGATGATTAGTGAGGTTAACCTGGTGGGGTCTAACCCTAAGGAGTGGTGGCTAGACACTGGGCCACTTGCCATGTCTGATCCAACAGGAGCATGTTCACTACTTTTGCACCGGTTACAAATGGTGAAAATTTGTTTATGGGAAACTCTACAACTTCTGAAGTGCTTGGTAAAGGCAAGGTAATCCTGAAGATGACCTCTGGCAGAGAGCTTACTCTGATTAATGTGCTATACGTGCCAGAGATTCGTAAGAATCTGGTCTCTGTGTCTCTTCTGAGCAAGAATGGTTTCCGCATGATCATTGAGGTGGATAAGATGGTGATTACCAAAATAAGAGTTTATGTTGGGAAATGCTATATGACTGATGGCCTATTTAAATTGAATATAATTGCTGTAACCTCAACTGTTATGAATAATGAGAAAACTCCTTCCGTTTACTTGCTTGAGTTTTCTAATCTTTGGCATGGTAGATTAGGTCACGTAAATTACAATTCATTACGTAGACTAAGCAAACTAAACTACTTGCCTAGGTTTCAAATTGATCCAAATCATAAATGTGAAACCTGCGTTGAGGCAAAGCTAACTAGGTCTTCGTTTCATAGTATTGAAAGAAGTACCAAGCCATTGGGCTAGTCCACAGTGATGTGTGTGACTTGGAATTTGTCCAAACAAGAGGCGGCAATAAGTACTTTATTACTTTTGTCGACGATAGCACGAGATATTATTATATGTACTTGCTTAAAAGCAAAAACGAAGCTATCGATAAATCCATTCTTTATAAGAGTGAAGTTGAAAATCAACTTAGCAAGAAAATAAAGGTTCTGCGAAGTGATCGTGGTCGTGAATATGAATTACCATTTGGTGAATTTTGTGCTAAACATAGAATAATTCACTAAACTACTGTACCTTATTCATCTCAGCAGAATGGAATAGCTGAGCGTAAGAATCGAACGTTAAAAGAAATGATGAATGCTATGTTGATCAGTTCTGGATTACCACAGAATATGTGGAGAAAAGCTATTATTTGTGCAAATTACATCTTGAATAAAGTGTTAAGAAAGAATATGGATAAGACTCCGTATGAACTTTGGACAGGTCGTACACCTTCGTATAAATACTTACGAATGTGGGGTGTCTTGCGAAGGTCGCAGTGCCTCCTCCTAAGAATGTCAAAATTGGACCTAAGACAGTTGACTGTGTGTTCATTGGTTATGCACAAAATAGTAGTGCATATAGGTTCCTTGTACATTATTCGAATATACTTGATATTTATCCGAACACGATTATAGAGTCTAGGAATGCAGAATTCTTTGAGAATATATTTCCTTGTAAATCTCCTAAACAGTTAACTCCTATTAAACGGACTATAGAATCTTCTGCTTCTAGCAGTGGTAAAGATCCAATTGAAGAAGGTGAGGATGAGCCTAGATGGAGTAAAAGGACCAAAATTTCTAAGACGTTTGGCCCTGATTTTCTCATATATTTGATGGAGAATGATCCTCCAAACTATAAAGAAGCTATATCTTTTCCAGATGGTCATCTGTGGAAAGAAGCCATCAAGAGTGAAATCGATTCTATCCTACAGAATCATACCTGGGAATTAGTAGATCTTCCACCGGGCTGTAAGCTTTTGGGCTACAAGTGGATCTTCAAGAAGAAGATGAAAGCAGATGACTCTATTGATAAATATAAAGCTCGGCTAGTAATCAAACGTTATAAGCAAAAAGAAAGCTTAGATTACTTTGATACTAATTCTCCTGTTCGAGAACAACTTCTATCAGGATGATAATTGCTATTGCGGCCTTGAGAAATCTGGAAATACATCAGATGGATGTAAAAACAGCTTTCCTAAATGGAGATTTGAATGAAGAAATCTACATGGAGCAACCAGAGGGGTTTTCGGCTCCAGGTCAAGAAAGGAAAGTCTGTAAACTGGTTAAATCGCTTTATGGTTTAAAGCAAGCACCGAAGCAATGGCATGACAAGTTTGATAATGCTATGCTTTCTAGTGGTTTCAGAATCAACGAGTGCGACAAGGTGTATATGTCAAGGAAACTAATGATGGATATGTCATATTGTGTCTGTACGTTGATGACGTGCTCATTGTTGGCAGCTCTGATAAAATTATCAAAGCCACTAAGAATATGTTAAACTCAAAGTTTGACATGAAAGATATGGGTCTCGCGGATGTCATTTTGGGAGTAAAATTACTCGAACACCGAATGGACTTGTGTTATCTCAATTTTATTACATTGATAAGATACTAGACAAGTTCAACAAATCAGATACCACTGTGGCCAGGACTCCAGTAGATTTGAGTCTCCACTTATCCAAGAACATTGGTGATGGTGTGTCACAGTTAGAATATTCTCAGATAATTGGGAGTTTAATGTATTTAATGACTTGTACGAGACCGGGTATAGCATACTCAGTTAGCAGATTGAGTCGCTACACGAATAACAAAGGTGATATCCATTGGAGAGCCATTTTCAGGGTGTTACATTACTTAAGGTACACTCGTGATTTTGGACTGCATTATTCTAAATACCTTACAATAATCAAAGGGTATGCTGATGATTGGATATCAGATATGTCAGATTCAAAATCTACTAGTGGATATGTCTTCACTCTTGGTGGTGCAGCTATCTCTTGGAAATCGTCCAAACAAACTTGCATCGCAAGATCTATAATGGAATCAGAGTTCATCGCTTTGGACAAAGCAACTGAAGAAGCAGAATGGCTTTGCCAATTTGTTGAGGATATTCCAAGATGGTCAAAGCATGTGCCTGCAATTTGTGTTTATTGCGATAATCAATCAGCAATTGGCAGGGCACATAGCAATATGTATAATGGTAAGTCACGACATAATACCATTCGACAACTACTCTCACAAGGTATTATCACTCTGGACTACGTGAAGATAAAGAATAATATTGCGGATCCGTTAACAAAAGGGTTAACTCGAAAGCTAGTTGAAAAGGGGGCTTGCAGCCTATAATGTTGAAAGGTATCGTGGTGGAAACCCAACCTAGCTGAATGGAGATCCCAGGATCTAGGTTCAAAGGGACAACTAAACCATGTATATCTGTGTAAATCACTGAGAAGGTTCTCCTTCTACTCATTCTTATGGTGCTCACAGTGATTGGAAGATGCAGGTTAAACTATGCTTTTAATGACCCTTAAGCGTTGTTGTGAAACGCTGAGTTAAGAGTTCACCTATGTGAGTGTGAAGTGGGGCCGCTTCTATAAGGATTGGAAAGGCTACATCCTTGAACAAACACTTGCAGAACCAGGCGACGTGTTCATGGCCAAAACGAACACACCATTGAGAATTACATTGTGTCTAGAATGGTCCTGTGTGAGGTCTATTATCTTGGTTTACACAAATGGCAAAACAGTTCAAGGCATCAGATCCATCGGTTTTCTAGTAATATTCGATAGATTTTCACAAGGGAAGGTTTAAAGCTAAATGCTACCTATCCTATGCAGGATTGATTCAGTCTACTCTCTTTCTCTCTTCAGTCTTTGTTTTTTAAATTTTCATTCATGTGGGGGATTGTTGGAAAATATTGAATGAAAAGTAATGGAAAGGTCATCCGTTGGAAAGTTACACAGACAGCTTCATCCATTCAGATCACAATCAGTTTCATCAGTTTTATCTTTAATGCTATAACTCTTATATTCAATGTATTAATGAACATGCTCATGTTCTATCTCTTGTTCTATGGGTATAAATAGATGATATTATCTTGGTTGAAAACACAAGAAAAATACGAGCTTTCCTTCTAAGCTTCTAGCTTCAAATTTCATCTTTCCGGTTTTGTTCCTTTCCTTCCTTTGCTAAATTCTTTGAGAGATAGACACGGCTAGTTCATAGACGGTTAACGTAGTGCAGTGTGAATCGACAACCGATTGTGTCCTGAGAATCGAACACCGATCAAAACCTCGTGCACCCCGGTGAGGCGGCGAATTCGATTTAAGGAAACCGTGTAAACACGGGCCTTCGGTTTGGTTATGATTTACTTTGATTCTTTAATTTTCCCCGACAGATTTTGCTTATTACTAAACTATGCAAGAATAAGTAATGGCAGAATGTACAATTTATTGGTGATAGTTAGTAGTCTTTAGAAGTTTTAGTTTCTGCTTCGTAAGACTTACAGTTTCAAATTTTTGCATAAACTTTAAGAACTCTTCAATGAATAAAGACAACAGAGCCCTAATGTCTATAGAGGTCTGGGATTCTCTACTTTCGGAGTTAGCCACTTTTACCTGAATTAAACATATAATTTAACATATGACAGTTCCATAGTTCACACAACTGTTTCATTTCATACATATGGTATATGTGGAGGTGGGGAAGGGAAAGAGGGGTTGAAGTGTACACCAAATTGATTGGTTATGGGGTTTTAGGGAATTTAAGATTGTACATGAGGTATGATAACGATATTGACTGTTCAACTTGCTATGCGTTATTAATGCTTTATATTAAACACGGCTGCTAATACTGGTAAGCATTTAACTGTTGGGGACGGAGAATTAGACATGACTCCATCATCCGCAAATATGCAAGATTTTGACTATGCTTTTAGTCAAATTCTGCATGCTATTTTGCTTGTCGTTCTCTTAATTTATACTCAAATATGTGCCCCGTCCATTTTGTTGAGAATTTGAATACAACGTTGGAAACATGCTTTTTTTACTATTAGGATAGTCGATGTCGATGTTTCCCGAAGTTGACACCTTTGAGTTGGCTTATGAAGGGAAGAAGTAGATTATGAATCATGGTCGAATTTTAGTCACCTCTATATTATTGCTGTATCATGTTTTCAAATTCGATGTGGTCCACTTACATTTCGAGTTTGCAGCGTGTATAAGAAATATGAACAATGTTTTACTTACTTATCCTCTGCTGCGGGATTTTGTGAATATTAGCTTAGAGTCCATTCTGGTTGAACTGTATTTTCCATTAACTTCTGATGGTTGTTACCTTGATTGCAAACTCCCAGGGGATGATTGCCCTCTAAGCAAGTCTTTGAAGCTTTTGCCAGTTTTTGTACATTTTGCTCTATTTTGATGGATGATTCTTATGAAATAAAATGTTCATTTTTCTGTGCCTTCCAGTCAGCTTCCTTTCTATCTTGACTTATTAGATGTATTGATCTATTTTAGTTGCATGCCTTTCTCTTACGAATTGTGATTTTTTTTCTCTTTTTCTTGTACTTGGTTTCTTGATATGAAAATGTTTCACATCTTTTACCTCAATAATGACTCAAACCACCCCCTTGTTAGAATGGCATTGGAACCAAGGCTTCAGTTAAGGCAAATGTTATTACACAGTCTTTCAAATATGAAATTTATTTTTGTTATCATCTTTCTTACAAATCAAACTTTTTCGGAGATGTCGTCCTCATAATGTGAATTTCCGTGACCTTATATTACTACTTGGGTTAAAAAGGATGGCCAAATATATGAAGTTTATTTTTTGCTAAATTTGATATCAACTTTCAAATTCTATTCAACATGGAATTATGGATACGTTATCTTTATGCTTGGCAAGCCCTGTGAGATAGTCATAATTTCCTTCACAGTTTACAAAACTTCAAAATACTTGGTCATCTTTGCTCGCCCTAATTTTGAATCATTACACTCTGCCTTTTGGTTAAAATTTGCCAGTAAATTACGATGAATTAAAATTTTAGCTTCAATATTCCGTTCCCTATTGATAATTGAATCAAAATAGTGAAAATGCTCAGGTAAGAGGAGCTGGAGAAAATGACAATACCTAGGGGTTGGCTATGGTAGTGCTGGTAGGGAAGTGGAAACTGCCGGGACAGAGGATGAGGAGGACCCTCAGGATCAAGGGCTGTGAGGTGGCATAGTACGCTGACTTCTCATTGTGGAAGTCTATGAAGGGGGTGGTAATGACTGTAGTTTTCTGGCTTTGGGTTGAATGTTGGGAAGGTGATTCTAGCAGTGGGTTGTCTTGGTGTGCAGGTGGTGGCTTTGGGAAGGAAGAGATGATAATGGCCGTGCGAGTTTGAGATGATAGAGAGAGAAAAACCACCCTTCTCTTTTCTATTTTTATTTTAAAGAGTTAGGTAGAATCTATAAAGTTTATGTTCATTTTGGATAGGTAGTTATTACTTCAGAACTTCCAGAAACGAGAAGACATTAATTCAACATGAAACCGAAGGAGTACTTATTTTTCATGTTTTGTTAGAAAAAATAAGCATACGGAACCTTATGTTGTTCATCTTTCTCTGTTTTATTGTGTGTTTCAGCTTAAATTTTGTTTGCTATTATTTATTAAGTGCAATCATTTTTCTTCCATGAGATTTGCTTTCTTGGCCAAAATTTCTCTGCCATTAGTTCTTAAACCATTTATCGATACGGATATATACTGTGGAAGGTTGGTCTTTTCTCGCTGCACACATATATTCTATTTTATTTTATCGCTATTTATTTGAGTTTGGTTGTACCTTCATGAAAGATTAGTAAATGATTTTTGTTTCATGGCATTGATATCACTGCTTTGGCGAAAGACAGAGCGTATGCACAGATTCCTCTCGATAACATGAATGTTCATCAGGTACTTGCTTAGAAGCTTGTTATGTTGTATGATATGCATTTAAGATGCAAATCCTGGGTAGCTTTAGAATTAGTGAATGAATGTATGAACTTGAGAATTATCCGTTCAGATATCCAATTATAATCTTTTATATATGCTCACCTCTCCTTTCTTCCAAAGAGAATGAGACATTAGAAATAGTAAAATGGGACTAATCTGACTATATATCTTATAACTGATGCATAGCTAAATGGAATAACAAGTTATGAACTGAAATTACTAAGAAGGATGGTGGTAGCAAATCAGTTGAAATTATGGGTGGGGTAATTTGAGCTAATAAGTATAAGCAAAATCAAAGAGGTAGAAACGTGTAAGAGATAAGGTAAGAAAAGGTGTAGGGTACCTTACTCCTGGCTTATTTTTTTCCATTCCAAATTGGAGGATTGAAGAAGGTAGTGGACTTGATTGAACTCAAATAAGCTTTACCCCCTTCTTATCTTGTATGGCTATTACTCTTGATACTCTGGTTGAAGCTCAGCAAAAACTAAATATAGTGCTTTTTAAGCCCGTCCTTTATGCTTACTGGAATTTGAAGTGAATATGCATTAGTATGATAGTGAAATCATGGAGTGATTGAATGAATGAAAGTGGCCTTGGGCCACAAAAAAAAAAAAACCCAATACACCATTGGGCTAAAATAAATAAATACTCACAAGCCCAGCCAAAAAAGGAAAAGCCCAATAAAAACCCCCCACTTCATTATTCTTCTTCTTTCTAAGTTTCTTCACGCCTCTCGCCTCTCTCTTCTCGGCTTAATCTCGATGTTTCCTCTTCATCGTCGCTTAGCCAGTTAGCCGCTACATCAACAGTCAAACCTCCGCCGCCGTCCGCCACCAGTCGTCAGAATATAATGTAAGTTCTGTCTGTCTATTTTCTCTCTCTAAAATCTGTTAGATTTATCTTCCTTTCCAAAAGGGGTTTGTAATTTGTCTTGGAAACAGCCAATTTGCATAGTTGGAAGCTGGCGAGCTTTGGAAAGAGATTTGTGAGCCAGATAGTTCCGCCGCTTCCGCGTGATTCTACTCTAGTTCCAATCACTTTTCTCTCTCTCAGGTATATTGCTATAGTGTATGTATTTTGGAGCTTGATGGAGAAATATAACTATTGAGTTTGTAATTTGTCTTGGCAGCAGCCAATTTACCATGTTTGAATGTTTCAATTCTGATAATTTAACAATTAATTCATAGTATTGTATAATTGTATTTGGCCTATTGGCATTGCTTTAGTATTGAAGCCTTTACTGCATATTGGAACTCATTTGGCATTTGGCAATTTGAATTTGGTACCAGTACGGGAGCAGAGTAGTAGATTGGTGAAATTGGAATTCCTTAAATTGAGATTGGTGAAATTGGAATTAGTTAAATTGAAGGTCATGTCTCTTCTTTAGGCTTCAGAGTTCAGTCTTTACTATTGTTAATTGATTGGTGAAATTGGAATTCGTTAAATTGAGATTGTTTAAGGGATTAAGGCATTAAGCCATTTGATTTCAACCCCAGATTGAGATAATTATGCAGCCATTCGGATTCCCATTTGTTTTAATATGTTTTTTTGCAGCTTCAACTTCCATTTGCTGTTATAGTTTTTTTTATTATTATTTTAGTTATTTGCTCAATGAGACTTTGTTCTTATCGTTCATAACTACATATTTGCAGCTTATTTATTATTGTTGAGGGCTGAGTGACTAAGTCCTTTCTTGCACGGAGAATTGGAAAAGTTTGAGAATTTTCAGACATATTAAATAGGTTATATTGCTCTTTGCTTATACATATGTCTACTAGAAAATTTGAATCTGGATGTGCCAAAAGAAAAAGGAAACAAAATGTTGAACAATTGATTAAATCTCAAGATGGAGCATTTGATAAGTTTTTTAGAAGCAATAAACGAACACATAACAAGGACGTAGTCATTGAAGAAGAGTTTAACGAGAATGATAATATAAGTAATACAATTGAAGAAGAATGTTGTTTGATCAATGAAGAGGACGAAGAGGTATTACTGACAGAGATAATGTTGCTTTTTCCGAGGACCTTATTGATCCAGCAAATTGGGGAAATATGAATACGAATTTAAGAGATTTAGTTGTAATGAAAGGTCCTATAAGAGAAAATGATGTGATTTTTCCGAAAGATGTAGCAAATCGACACTTCTCATACACACATTACGTTCGACAATTACCTAATGGAGAGAAGCATGATAGAAAATGGTTGATATATTCAAAAAGTTTGGATAAAGTATTTTGCTTTAGTTGTAAGCTATTCAAGAACGAGGAAATCCGATCTCAATTAGCACATGATGGAGTAAGTGATTGGAAAAATATTGGTGAAAAAATTAAAATGCATGAAGTTGTGACCATTTCAATAACATGAATAAATGGATTGAAATGGAACTAAGATTTGAAAAGAGTGAAATAATTGATAAAAGTGTGCAAGAACAAATCAATAAAGACAGAGAACATTAGAGACAAGTATTTCTGAGAATAATATCTGTGGTGAAAACTCTTGCTGAAAATAATTTAGAATTTCGTGCAGATAATGAAAAGATATACCAAAAAAATAATGGTATCTTCTTAGGCATAATTCAAATGAATGTTGTGTTTGATCCCGTAATGCAAGAGCATGTTCGTCGAATCCAAAATAAAGAGATTCATTATCATTATCTAGGACACAAAATTCAGAATGAGTTGATACTTATGCTAGCAGGTGAGATAAAAAAAAACAATCATTAAGAAACTCAAAATTTCTAAATACTTTTCTGTTATACTTGATTGCACTCCCTGATATGAGTAACGAAGAACAAATGACTATAGTATTGAGGTGCGTAGATATTTCAGCAAGTCGAGTAAAGGTTGAAGAATTTTTTTTTAAGGTTTTTATCGGTGGATGATACATCTGGTGAGGGACTCTTTGATGAACTTGTGAGTGCTTTGAATAATCTAGAACTTGATATTGATGATATAAGGGGTCAAAGCTATGATAATTGTGCTAACATGAAAGGAAAACATAAAGGAGTCCAAAATAGACTATTACAACTAAATCCTAGAGCATTCTACAGTCCTTGTGGGTGACATAGTCTTAATCTTGCACTTTGTGATATGGCCGCTTGTTGTTCAAAAGCTGCATCTTTCTTTGGGGGTGGTGCAACGTTTATACACTTTATTTTCATCATCGACTAAACGGTGGAAAATCTTCAAAGAGAATGTAAATGGTCTTACCCTTAAGCCTTTCTCACAAACTCGTTGGGAAAGTCATATTGAAAGTGTTAAAGCGATAAGATTTCAAGCTCCACAAATAAAAAAAGCTTTACTTCAATTGGCAAATGTTGATGATGTTAAGACAAAAAGTGAGGTAGAGAGTTTGGTAACACATGAAATTGAGAATTTTGAATTCTTGCTTGGAATGATTATTTGGTATAAAATGTTGAATAATGTTAACAAAGTAAGCAAACATTTGCAAGCGGAAGACATGCATATTAATGTTGCTATAAACCATTTATAAGGGCTCATTTCATTTTTCAAAAGTTATAGAGAATCTGGGTTTGAAATGGTCATGATTGATGCTAAAGAGATTGCAAGTGAATTAGAAATTGAACCGATATTTCGTGAAAAAAGGGTTATACCTAGAAAGAAACAGTTTGGTTGATCTGTGACTCGTGATGAGATTTGAAACAGTTTGAAATGATGATATTTTTTATGAAAAAATAACACAATCAGCTTAAGAGTCTTTTAAGATCAATTATTTCATATATATAGTCGATCAGGCTCTATCATCACTTCAGAATAGATTTGAGCAATTTCAAAAATATGATGATATTTTTAGATTTTTATTTGATGTGAAAAGACTTAAATCTATTGATGATCATCTTATGGAGCATTTGCTAGGAGATATGAGCAGACTGCACAAATTCATCAACTTTTCAAATGGTGAAAGTTCAATTTTAACCACATTCATAAAACCACCACCCTTCAACAACACATCTCGTAAACTTTTTATCAAAATTCGTTAAAACTTTTATCAAAAACTTCGACAAACAACTCTGCAAAAGTAATTGGAATCTAATTGTAGTATTATTAGTTCCTTGCACATTCCTGTTAATAACAATAAAAGAGATGGGGACAAAGGGTAAGCATTCAAAAAGAACGCCATAACCAAGAGAAGACAAAACAATAATACAAAACGCAGGATTTCTACAGAACTAGTGTTAAGATTAAAAACCCCTAAACATTAACTCAAGGCTTAGGGTCTTCATCATCCTCTTCTATCTTGGGTGCCAAGTAGAACCTGATATAACCCATCTCTGCAATCTTGTACTCAACTACAACTGGAAGTTCTGAAGACAAGCTGATAGTAACCATGTTCGATAATGGAGTCGCCTTGGTGAAAGAGTTCAAGTACCTCAGAGCAAATGTCAGTGATACAGGCTCGTTCATCTCTATGATTGTTGCATCCTCTGGCTGTGTATAAGAAAATAAATCATTGAACATCATGCCATTAACAAAGGAATTACAGTCAGTTCACAATATTCAAGGTATAAAAACTCCTATACCTTGTCCACGGTTGTATTTTGACGACAAACAACATTTGCAGTTCCAATGTCACCTCTTGTTGAGAATTTCACACCTTCCTTTGTCACGGATATCAACACTGCAATCAACCATCAATCCAAAGGTCAACAACCACAAGGCACGTCATAACAGTGTGCTATTAGCATCGTAGATTAGCTCTTGTACATCATCAATTTATATAAATTGAAGTGCATGAGGCTAACTTGGACTGCCTTAAATATTTTGAGTATTCTATTCACCGAAAATTCAGGGGGATGGGGAGGATTTTATAACCAACTAGTGCATCAGTAAATATCACTGATCACCTGTGTCACCAATACTGCTCAGATCTTTACAAATTCTCGCAAACTCAGACGAAGGCATCCTAACTATAGCATGGTACTCGGCCTCAGGAATTCCAAGATGCTCACTGTCTATGTCCATAAGCTTCATCTCAAAATCTGAAATCTTATCTTGTGCTGTAATCCAAAAATTGCAATACCAAAAATCAAAGTGCAGCATATAAAAAATCATACAAATCCGAATGTCAAAAAAAAAAATAGAAACTAGAAACATGATCTTGAACCAATAATAAACAGGGGCTTCTCATCAATTAAATTCGTAATCTATATAATGTATTATAAAGCTATATAGACCCTTAAAGATTAATAAGACTAAGAAACAATAACATAAAATCTATATTAGGTTAAACTTGGTAGAAAACATAGAAGAGTGGCACTAGGGAACAGAGAAATCCATTAAGTCTTTTGACATCATACTTTCAACTGTTCCTCAGAAATCTTATATCTTAAACATGTACACACCATTTAACCTTTTACAACGAAAAAATGATAGTTCTCATTTTCAAAACCATAATTGATACTAAATCACCTTTGGAAAAAAAATGGAAAAGCAAAATTTGAAAAACTAGAGCTTCATTGTTAAAAGTTCAAAACTTAGAAAATTCGAAAAAGGAAAAGAAAATCACCTGAACTACATGCTAAAATTCGTATTTATGTCCTAATTTTCTCCAAGTAGCCAAATTAGTAATTGATCTGTCCCCGACATTACCAAATTATTTGTATCATAAATATCAATTCTAAAGAAATCCTATCTTCAACAAAATAACAAACAAAGTATTAAGAAACCAGAACACGATTAGGGCAAAAAATTAAAAATTCAAGTTAAATGTAACACATACTGGGGCTTTCAAACATGAAAGTGACAGTATCACTGCCGTCGTCAGCCTTAATAGTGATGATGTCATCATTTCCGGCACACTTGAGCATCTTAGCCATATTACCAAGATTTATCCCCATGGAAAGGTTCCTGTCACATCGGTAATGCTCGAAGCCCTCGGATCTGAGGAGCAGCGCCACCAGCGCTACGTGGCTGCTGTCCATCGCCTGCAGAGAAAAACCAGTCGCCGAGCAATCAAAATTCGCATCGTTCACAAGGTCCTTTATGGATTCCAGAACCTTTTTCAACAGGCTTCCCTGTACTAGCCTCAGTTCCAACATGTTGGGTTCTGATTTAGAGGAGGAAAGTAGGGGTTAGGTTTCAAAATTGTGGAGAAAAATGAAACGGGCAGTGGGAGGGAAAGAGAATTAGAGCCTGTTTGGTACGGCTTAAAATCCAATTAAAATTGAAAATATGGCCGTTGTTGGATCTCACCCATCTAATAAAAGTCAATAATAACGGCTATATTTTCAATTTTAATCTGATTTTAATCTCTACCACACACCATCTTAGGGTTTATATGAGATTGGGAATTGAAAATGAAGAAGAGTGCTCGGGAATCTAAGTCAGGTTATTGGCGGGAGTGGGTTATAACGGAAATATTTTAATTGCCACCATTGATTTGGAAATTTTGTGGATCAAAAAAATATGTGATTAAGCTCGTGTTTGGTCAAATTAAAATTTTCATTTTCATTATTCTACTCATTTTCAACCACACATTTTTCATCACATCAATAACTTTTCCTTCTTTTTCAACTACAAATTCTTTATCAATTTACTATTTCAAAATACATTTTCCAAAATAATGTGAGTCAAACACACTCTAAACTTGAAATTTTAATCTAAACCAAACATGTGCTAAATAATAGAAATCCACTAATTAAATAGTCGGACATATGTATTACACATTATTTGAATAGTGACACGGACAACTGAGTTTCATACTTTGAGAGTAATATGAAGTTTTCACAACATGCATTTGTGTCTCAACAAAGCATCATATAAAGTGGTAATTACATGAAATCAATCATTAAGTTTGACATTTTTAAAAATCAGGTTTTAGGTTTATTTAATCAAAAATCAGATTTTAATTTCACAATTAATATTAATAATAATATTTTAAATTAAATTAATCTATATACCCACTATCCACCCCCATCAAATTTATTTTAAATAGAAACATATCCAAATCCTAATCCATTTCATTTCTCCTCGCTCTCTACCTGCTGCCTCCACCGCCCGCCGTCGCTCCCCCTCCCTTCTCTCTTCCATGCATGATAATTGGAGAAGTTCGGGGATTTCACTACAAAATTTGTTATCTCAAAATTACTGTTTTAGTTCCCACAATGAGTGGTCCTTTTATTGGAGTGGTCCTTTTATTGGCTCTATAATTTCCCAACAAAGGTTAGATTCCCTGCCCACGTTAAGAAAATCGTTACAAAGCTTCAAACTTGGTGGGTTGCAAAATGGCGGTTGGTGCAAGTTGTTATTGAAGAGAAGTTCATGACCCAAATAATGTTTTACAAAGTTGGGATCCGACCCCTGTGGGTATGGGGACGTATCTGTGGTGTGTGTGTATTGTGGTGTAGGGGGCGACGGTGGCGATTGTTGTTATTATTGTTGGAGGGTGGTTGTGACTGTGACTGTGACTGTGGCTGTGGCGGTAGCGGCAAGTATGCAACGATGTGTCTATGACCAACTATTTGGTTGATCTGTGACTCGTGACCAAGTATTGGTGGTGAACTGGGATTGGGAAACGGGTGCGGCGGATGGGATGAAGTGTCTGTGACCAACTATTTGGTCGATCTGTGACCAATGACCAATTATTAATGGTGTACTGGGATTGGGTCTATGACCTTAAAATTTGTTAATCTGTGATTGAAAATATAACATGTTACCAACAAATTTGGTATAAGTTTTTAAATGGTGACCAATTAAAAATCTGTAACATGTAATTTTTTTATCAGTGACCAATGAAGTCAATTGTGAATTACTCAATTTTTTTATCTGTGATCTCGAAATAGTCTGTGACCAATTAGTTTAATAAGTTGTGACTGAAGTTAAATTTTTAACTACTTAATAAGATATATGTGACCTCGGAATCGGAACAGTCGCCGAAATTAAGAGCCGGTGAAATGGTAATCAGAATAGTCGCTGGAATTAAGCGCGGTCGAAGAACAGTCGTCGGAGCAGTCACCGGAATAGTCGCCGGAGCAGTGGGGGTGGTGGAGGGGAGGTAGGGGTAGAGTGGGGTGGGGTGAGTCAATTATATTATATTACAGTTAAATATTTAATTTAATTGATTAATTAATTCATGAAAAAAACTTGAGTTTTGTAAATTTAAACATTAGACCCTGATTTTTTATTTCCTGAAAGATAATACATGATCCATGAATTTTTCCCATCATATAAATCAGAGGCAGATTAAAGCCCAACCCCGCCCAGCCCAGAGGCAAATTGGTTTGTAAAAATTGGAAAACTTAAGCCTCGTTCGGTAGGGATTAAAATCCAATTAAAATTGAAAATATGACCGTTATTGGGTCCTACTCATCTAATAAAAGTCAACAATAACGTCTAGTTTTTCAATTTTAATTTGATTTTAATCTCTGCTGAATAGGCCCTTAGTCCAATTTTTAGATAAAAAAATAAAAAGAATAAAAATTAGGAAGATTGCATAACTAAGAGGTTAAGTGTAACCAATTTCAAATTTAAGGGATCAAAGTTTAAAATTTCAAATTTCAGACTTTTTTCAAATTTTATTTATAAATCAATTAATTAAACATATATTTTATTAATTAAATATATTAAGGTCACAATTCCATATAATTTGGTCATAAATTCCATATAATTGGTCACATATTATTAATTGATCGCAAATTATAATTTTTATATGTCAAAAATTATTTTACGATTACAATTCAAAAAATTTATAGGTCACAATTTGTTTATCGATTACAAATAAAAAATTTATATGTCACAAATTATTTTAAAGTCACAATTCAAAAAATTTATAAGTTACAATTTGTTCATCAATCACAAATAAAAAATTTTTGCTTCACAGTTTATTTATCGATCACAAATCACAAGTATTATAAGTCACAACTTATCATACAGTCACAAATTATCAAATTATCGGTCACATATTAACAATTTTTGAAGTCACAAATTATTTATTGGTCACAATTGTTTACATATTATTTATTGGTCACACACCAACCAATTTATTGGTCACAATCGGTCACATATTATTTATTGGTCAAAATCAACAAAATAATTTATGACCGCCACTTACGCCAATAGTAGTAAAACCACCAATGTCGCATGTACCACACCACCTCCTCCACCATCTCCTCAATGCAACCACCGCTGCGACCCCCACAACCATAATCTTTACACTTTACCACTGTGACCACCATCCACACCACACCACCAAGAACCAAAAGAATCTCCAAACCTACCATCATCGCTGCTGTCGTCGCCTCCGCCACAACTAGCACCAATAGTTACCTCAATCACCACCAATCCATCGCCGCCACCATTTATGAACATCGTCGTCACCACAGGCACAGGCACAGGCACAACCAAGACCGCGACACCACCACTGCCAACACAAACACCAAACCCACTACCACCGCTCACTGCCAAAAGAAGCCACAATGGCAATCTGAGACACTGAGCGCTATTGTACGCCACAATCCGCACGGTAGCGACGCTCGACAATCCGCGCGATAGTGGTGATCTGGCGCTGCACACGATGGCACTCAGTTCGCAACCAAATACCACTTTTGTCGATGAAGAGGAAGAGAGAGTAAGAAGAGAAGAAAAAGTGAGAAGAGAGAAGACGGTAGAGAAGATAGAGTGAGAAAAGAGGAGACGGAGAGTAGGAGGAGGAAAATTCTAGGATTTGCCGGTTTGGGATGAAATATCTAATTTTTGAAAAGTGCGCCTTATATCTGAGATTTGAAATTGAATCTTGAAAATTCTGATTTTGTGTAATTTCCATATAAAATTTTTAGCTCAAACCAAAAATTAATTTTAGCCTAACTAACTTTATTCTCAACTTAATCTCAATGTTCAATTATTCAAATTTAGTTTTAGTCTCTACAATAATTATATATTTATTTTATTCATATTCATGATACGCAATAACTCATTCCAAATTAGGTATTTTATTTCCCACACACGTATATAATTAAGTTTAAAGAATTCACTTATAATAAAATTAGTTTATTATATAACAAATTTTTTTATTGATTAAAAATAAATGACACAGTTAAACATAATGAAATACAACATGTTTGACTAAGCTAAAAAGTAATTAAGTTTTTTCTAATGTATTTTTTTTATATATTACTTATTTATATTTGTGAGTGGAGAATTTATTTATTTCGACCATGAAATGGATGTTATTATCAAAATAAGTAATATGCTCTATGTTTGATTTTATTAGTTAAAAATATATTTTTTAGAACTTTGTTATGAGTGTCCCAAAATATATTATGACTCACATTATTATGAGTGTTATGAATTTAACAATTTAAACTAAATTTCAAGTGGTATAGAGCATCTTTTATTGTATGAGTTCATTGGAAAAAAAAATCAGCCCATCCTATTTATGGTATGAGTTCATTGATTGCAACACTTTAATTTAAAAGTGACACAAACCTATGTTATCTTTCAATGATAAGGTTAAAAAATGCAATTGTCAAAAAAATTGTATAAACACTGTTGACAACCGATCTCTGAGGTGATTAAGATCAAATTATTCCACGTCATCAGTGTATGCTATGTTAAGCTCAGATAAATGAGGTCAGCTCAGAAGCTATATGTCTTCTGTGAGAAACCTGTGTAGTCTTCCAAGACGAAAGGAATATGATTATTAGGGATCAATGGCAGAATATATGAGTTACCAATCATAGAAGCACACCTGAAAAGGCCCCACGTCAGCGCCCACATAATTCTCCAATTAAAAATGTTAGCTTACTCCTCTAAGTCACGCATTAATTGATGGGGGCCAGTTGCAATTAATGCTCAAAAGAAATCTGACAGGATCCAGCTCGGCAACCACTATTATCACACCAGCAACCGTACTTCCTTATCCCGGAATTACAATGAAAAGACAAGAGAGGCAGTATGCATGCACATTTCCCCTATAAAAGAAGGATCGAAGTCTAAAAGAAAGGATATAGGAACGTGGATACAAGCACATACAAACTCTTTAGCACTTTCTTATATTTCAAATATCTCATATCATCGGGAAAGAAGAATTAATGTATTACATTCTTGTAAACACTTGATTATTACAATAAAGAATACACGTTTACTCTTTGAGTTGGCTTGAATTTTGCTTACTCAATTTTCAACATCAATAGTTTGGCGCTAGAAGGAGGGCCCAACTTGGGAAAACAGTCTCATCTCTCCACGAAATCTGCAAACCAGAATAATGGACAAATTTTCAGCATCTAAAAATCAATCCCATACTCGTCCCAAACAAATCGATAACCCGACGAGCACCAAAGGACGAGGTCGCAGTGAAGCTATCAATCCTCAAATGGTGGCTATGAGGGAAACTATTGAAAAACTAACAAACGTTGTCAGTAAACTGGAGCAAAAACAAGTTCGAGATCCACTACAGGATACTGAGGCGGAATTCCCTCAACAAGAGAAAGCTAGGCGACTTTCCACTAGAAGAACTTTCCAGTTCTCAAGTGGAGAATCTTCTAAGAGCCGAACTGAAGAAGTCAGAAGCTCTCCCGCCACAACAAAACCAACAGCTAGGAGGACGAATAGCGTATTCAATAGACTGGGTTCCCAACACTCATTGACACCCCCAAATAAAAATGATGAGCTTCATATCAATCACCCTGCCGATCGAGTTGAACCTGAAATAAGCGCTCTCAGGAAGCGCATAGCTGACTTCGAAGCTAAAAACAAGGGAAGTATAAAAGAATACCTTACAAAGCATCACTCTCCCTTCACTGAGGATATTTTGGCAAAACCGCTGCCTGAAAAATTAAAAATGCCACAGTTGACTGGATACGACAGGGAAGGAGACCCCATCAGTCACTTGGGCAAATATGCCTCCTAGATGGAACTACAAGGAGCCGGAGACGCCATAATGTGTCGTGCTTTCCCCTTAACGTTGGAGGATAAAGCTCAAAGATGGTTCAGAAGACTACACCAAAGATCTATACAAAATTGGGACGACCTCGCCACAACATTTCTAGCTGAGTTTATGGGCTTAAAGGCAAGAACTACATCTAAGGAGAGGTTCGTAAGCATAAAATAAGGAAAACTGAATCACTCAAAAGTTATTTAAACAGATTCAACAACAATCCATAGAGGTCGAAAAGATCTCTGATGATGCTGAACTCATGGCAGTTCTTTCAGGGCTAAGGCCAAAGATAAGGTTCTGGTGGTCCGTTCATGAAGATGGACCTTGGAAGTACCACGAGTTCTTAGGTCGAGCTAAGAAATATATAAGTGCGGAGGAAGCTACATTAGATAATGAAGATGTTAAGCAAGTCACACAGTCCCCACAACGAGCTAAAAGAAAACAAATAGATAAGGATTCAGGTCTAGAAAAAAGGAGGAACATAAGGGATCAAGGCCGCTCAAGGCCAATCCCGACAAATTTCGCTAATATCACCCGTTGAATGCAACTTTGGAAAAGGTCTTCTTACAGGCAGGAGAAAAAGAAACTTTTCGCTGACCTCCACCTCAGAAAAAGGAACCAATTGGGAAACATCAAGGAAAGTACTACCGTTACCACAGGACAACAGGACATGATACCGATAATTGTAGAAACTTGAAGGAAGAGGTAGAGTTGCTCATTCGACGAGGCCATTTGCAAGAGTTCGTAGCCAGCCTCAAGAAGCGAATGCAGCTAAGACTCAACATCCTAACCAACAAGGAATAGTCTCACAAGTTTGGCCTGGACCCCAAGCTCACAATACCCAACACCGACCTGAAATCAGAACCTTGATAAGTGAAAATTAATGTCTTGAAGATCACAAAGAGCTTGACGTAGAATGGCACGTAACGCTTACATCTGGCAAAACTATAGTATGGCGCCTCCATAGTCGGAAGACTGCATCCCACCACACCTAGAATGGTTTAGATTTTCAGAAAGAGATACTCGTGGGGTTTTGCAAGATCAAAGTGACGCGTTAGTCATAGTTATGACCGTTGCAGGAGTGCAGATTCACCAAACTTTAGTAGACAACGGGAGCTCGGTAAATGTGCTATACTCTAGAACTTTGGAACAAATGGCAATACAGGAGCATTACCTCCAACCATATTCCAGAAGGTTGCAAGGATTCTTCGGATAGCCCATTAAAGCTCAAGGACAAATTGTACTAAGTGTGGAGTTAGGTAAACCCCCTTGCCAAATGAGGATCTTGGCGGACTTCATCGTTGTGGATCTGCCTTCAAATTATAGTGCATACTAGGAATGGCCATATTACATGAACTGCAAGCTGCCACCTCAATATACTATTTTGCCTTAAGTTCCCAACACGAAGTGGACCATGTGTGATGCGTGGAAACCAAGTTAAAGCTAGAGCCTGTAACTTCAACTTACCTAATTCCCAGGTCCGAATGCTGAAAAGCTAACTTTCCCAGCAGACAGGGGTCTCAAGGTTCAAAAGGCCCATTACAGCCGACCTGACTGAGATTGGCATACCCAAATTTAATTATGGGGCTTGATGGTGTCCTTTCTGGAGCGAGAGGAATGATCAAGCTCGTTGTTGAGCTCAGAAAGCCCCTTCGCCGAACTAATGTAGATGTAGAATTTATGGTTCTAAATTCAAAATCCCCTTACGATGCTATTATGGGACAACCTTTGTTATTTGGCCTCAGGGCGATAGTATCAATGTACCACTACTCCATCAAATTTCCCACACCCCATGGTACATGACAGGTCAAGGGAAACAAAGACATTGATACTAAATGTCAAGTAGTTGTTAATCTGAAAGGGAAAATGATTCACTACCCTCCGAAGATCTGTATGACATGCACAATAGAATCCTCGTCGAGCTCACTGGATCCACAGTTAAAAGTACAAGGAGAAGAACCGAATGTCATTAGGATAGGGATGGATAACTCTTAGAAAGAGCTGAGGATAGGTTATGAACTACAACCTCCGCTAAGGGATCAGATCGTCAGCTTTCTTCAAGAAAACCTTGATGTCTTCACATGGGAACACTCTGACATGAATGGGATTGACCCAAAAATCATGTGTCATAAATTAGAAATTGATCATCTAATACGACCAAAGCAATAGCAAAGTCGACCTTTAAACACAGAACAGTATGAGGCCCTAAATAAGGAAGTTCAAAAGTTGCTTCAGAATGGATTTAATCGAGAGGAAAAATACCCTAAATAGGTTGCCAATCCCATTTTGGTTAAGAAAAATAATGGGGATTGGATAGTGTGTATCGACTTCACCGGCCTAAACAAAGTATGTCCCAAAGACAGTTTTCCGCTACCAAAGATAGACCAGATGGTTGATGCTATGTCGGGCATGATTTACTTGATTTTATGGATGCATATTCAGGTTACAATCAGATCCCCATGTATGAACTTGATCAAGAACACACAATCTACATCACCGACCAAGGTCTTTATTGCTATAAAGTGATGTCATTCGGCCTCAAAAATGTCAGATCAACCTACCAACGCTTGGTTAATTCTATGTTTGCCAAGCAGATTGGTAAGACCATGGAAGTATACGTCGACAGTATGTTGGTTAAAAGTACGAATGCCAAGAATCATCAGCAACACCTCACAGAGATGTTCAGAATTCTAAGGACAAACAGAATGAAGCTAGATCCCCAAAAGTGTGCCTTCTGCATAAGCTCGGGGAAATTTATGGGATACATGGTGAACCGAAGAGGAATTGAAGCCAACCCAGAAAAGATAAGGGCCATTGTGGAAATACGTCCTCCAGCTCGACCTAAGGAAGTTTAGAGCTTAACTGGATGAGTAGATGTCCTTAGCCGCTTCATGTCTAAATCAATAGACAAATGCAAACCTTTCTTTAACATATTAAAAAAGGGAAAAAGGTTTGTACAGCCTTCATCACCGACTGAGGTCTTTATTGCTATAAAGTGATGACATTCAGCCTCAATAATGCTGGAGCGACCTACCAACACTTGGTTAATTCTATATTTGCCAAGCAGATTGGTAAGACCATGGAAGTATACGTCAACGACATGTTGGTTAAAAGTACGAATGCCAGGATTCATCAGCAATACCTCGTCGAGATGTTCGAAATTCTGAGGACATACGAAATGAAGCTAGATCCCTAAAAGTATGCCTTTGGGATACATGGTGAACCAAAGATGAATTGAAGTCAACCTAGAAAAGATAAGGGTCATTGTGGAAATGCATCCTTCAGCTCGACCTAAGGAAGTTTAGAGCTTAACTGGGCGAGTAGCTATCCTTAGCCGCTTCATGTCTACATCAACAAACAAATGCAAACCTTTATTTGACATATTAAGAAAAGGAAAAAGGTTTGAGTGGATGCCCAAATGCCAGCTCACATTTGACCAACTGAAGTCACATCTGGCACAACCACCAGTGCTCTCAGAGCCAGACATAAGAAATACTAATACTTTACTTAGCAGTATCTGAACATACTGTTAGTGCAGTGCTGACCATGGAGGAGAAGGGAATTCAACACCATGTTTATTACATTAGCAAAGCCCTACATGAAGCCGAACTCCGTTACTCTCTATTGGAAAAGTTGGCTTACGCAGTTATTATGGCAACTCGAAAATTAAGGCCTTATTTCTAGGAACACCCAATCAAAGTCTTGACCAACTATCCATGAAGGCAAGTGCTACAAAAACCTAATACTTCAGGAAGGATGGTAAAATGGTCAGTTAAACTTGGACAATTCGACTAAGGTATAAACCATGTACCTACATAAAAGCCCAAGCCTTGGCTGATTTCATTGCTAAATTCAGCTCAGACCCCAAAGAAGAATCACATCCTCACATGCCTTGGAAACTTTTTATGGATGAGTTTTCTAAAGAAAAACGAGCTGGTGCTAGGGTTTTGTTAATAAGTCCCGACCAACAGATATTTTGCGAAGTGCTGCCATTTGATTTCTATGAGTCTAATAACGAAGCCGAATACGAAGCCCTCATCGCTAGCCTACGAATGGCCAAGGAGATGAGAGTTGATCACATAATTGCATATAGCGACTCGCAATTAGTAGTAAACCAGGTCAATGAAGCTTATCATGCAAAAAAAAGAAAGGATGAAAAATACATTTAGCTCGTTAAGAAGGAGCTACAGAATTTTGAGAATATCCAGGTCGAAAGAGTTTCACGAACTCAAAATGGATATGCTGACGCTCTAGCTCGGTTGGCGACAAGTGAATGGATTGAAAGATTTGATAGTATCCCAATAGGAAAGATTTGCTACCCTACCATTAAGGAGTCCGAGGCTATTTATATGGCTACTAACCTCGAACCAACATGGATGGATGAGATTATTTTGTACCTACAAACAGGTGCTTGCCCCGAAGATCTCATCTAGGCAAGAAAGCTGCGAATAAGGGCAGCAAGGTACACGCTAGTTGATGGCGTTCTATATAAGCGAGGATATTCTGTACCCCTTCTTAGGTGTCTTAATGAAGAAGCATTAAAAGTCATGGAGGAAGTGCATGGGGGAATATGTGGAAACCACGCTGGAGGACAGTTATTGGTCCACAAGATCATGCGACAAGGATATTTTTGGGCGACCATAAAGAAAGACACGTTAGAATTCGTTAGAAAATGTGACAAGTGCCAGCAATTTGCTCCCAACATCAACCTCTCACCTGAAGAGCTAAACTATGTAATGGCAGCATGGCATTTTGCTAAATGGGGGGTTCATTTAATCAGTCCCATGCTAACTGGGAAGGGAGGCACCAGTTTGCAATTGTGTCAGTTGATTACTTCACTAAGTGGGTCAAAGCTGAACCACTGACCAAAATAACTGAGCACAAAACTACAGAATTCATATAGAAGTCAATCATATGCAGATTCGAAATAACTCACTCCATCGTCTCAGATAACGGGAAGCAATTTGACAATGTCCGCTTTACAAATTTCTGTAAGGAGCTTGGAATACAAAAGTATTTCTCCATGACAAAAAACCCTCGGGCTAATGGCCAAGTTGAAGCTATTAATAAAATCATCAAGCATACTTTGAAAGCAAAGCTTGATAATCTTAAGGAAGGATGGGTGGAAGAACTCCCCGATGTGCTATGGTCTTACCGCACCACGTCTAGAAGCAGTACTGGAGAAACCCCTTTTTCTTCAGCCCTTGAAGTAGAAGCTGTCATCCCACTTGAAGTCGAAATCCCTTTAGTTCGAATTTTGACATATAACGAAGACGTGAACGAACAAGTGTTACGACGGGAATTGAATTTGGTAGAAAAAAAAAGGGACATGGCAGAAATAAGAAATGCGGTGTACAAACAACACAATGCAAGATACTACAATAAAAAAATGAAGAAGCGAGAATTTGAAGTTGGCAACCTAGTATTAAGAAAAGTCTTTTTGGCTTCAAGAGAGCTCAACTCTGAATCCCTAGGACCTAATTGGGAAGGTCCTTACAAAGTAACTAAAGTATTACTTAGGAGAGCCTATGAATTGGAGGATATGGAGGGAGACCTCTACTACATCCCTGTAATGCGGAGTATCTCAAAAAATATTACCATTAGGAATGTAGTTGTTTATGTATCGCATGACTATCCATAATAAACGTATGTTTTATATAAATGGCATGGCAACACTTAGTGAAAATTCCTAAGAGGAATATCAAAGCTCTACTCATGAGTAGGCCGAACTAAGGTTGCATGTGCAGCAACACTTAGTGAAAATTCCTAAGAGGAATATCAATGCCCTGCTCATGAGTAGGCCGAGTTAAGGTTGCATGTGCAACAACACTGGTGTTCTGTCGTAGACACTCAAAAATAGTTCTTAAACCTCTAAAACTAATGTAGTATGGAAGTAAGGGTCAATTCCACGAAGAATGTGTAATTCAATATTTTATGCTCTATACAATGATTGGGGAGTTTTTGTATGCAAACAATTGTAAATAACGCAATTAATAATAATAATATTTAAATTAACGAAAACAATCAAAAGACTAACCTTGGTCTAAGTCCACATCCACCGTCGGAAATTGACAATTGATCATAGATGCAATAATAATTCACTTCATATTTTGAATATCCACCGTTGGAATTATTTTCATATCTCTCCTTATTTTTAGTTAGTTAGAAACCAGTGTTCTAATTAACCCTAATTATTCAATAACCTTAGACTAGTGCTCAAGATTCAATTTAATAACAACATTACACAATAGAGAAATCGATGAACTAGATAACACAAATATCAGCGGTTGCATTCAATCTATTTAAACATCTTTCTTAAGATTCAATAACATCTATGGTAGAAAATCACCAAATTGTAGTGTTAACAAGTTAAAGGGATCAAATAATTACGGATTTGATTTTTAACATAGCGGTAGATTGTTACAATCAATGAATTAGCGGGCCCTCTAGCAATTAAACGTAATAAATCATAGAAATAAATGCAGAATAACATTAAATGCTCAAAATATAAATCAAACAATAAGAAAAATTATTTAGATCTCACAATATGTGATTCTGATGCTTCCATTTCCTTCGACCAAGTATAAAAGTTTCGTTATAATTCATGAATCTAAGAGAGAAAATAATAAAAAAAAAATGGAGTTTGGAGGCGTTCTGTACGTTCTGGTTGTGTTCTAGGGTTTTAAAATAGGTATTTATAGTTGTTTTCATAGGTAGTTGACTTAAATTCAGAAATCAAGATTCGCATCCTAGAAATGAACCATGCGTACGCATAGTTCAATTCTTGCATACGCACAATGCACTAAAAATAATCTCAGTAGTTATGTTTTTGCATTTAACATACGCTCATCCTGCACGGTACAAAAAAAATTTGCCGAATAGCTTTCAGTGTTTTGACCATATCTTCCTCTCCTGATCTCCGATTGAGGTGATTAAAAATATGTTGGAAATGTGACTCAAAGGGCTACAACATTGATTCAGATATAATCATCAAATTCGATCGTTTTCCATATCAAAAATGGGTCTCCATATGAGGCTGAAAATAGGTGTATAACTTTTCGATTGGATATTGATGTGTGATCATATTTTGACGATATTTCATCCCTTTGACATCTTCTTTCAACCAATTGACTCTCAAATTTTCATCGTTTGGTTTGACATAACTTTGTGTATTTGCACGCTAGTCATTGAACTTTCATTTCCTTCCACTTTGGTCCATTTTTACTTATTTCTTCCAATTACGCTATATCCATAAAATTGCCACCTAAATCAAAATATGAGCATAATGAGTATATTTTGGCACAAAATAAACATACAAGCGCATAAAATAAAGAGGAAAAAATATGCATTTTACATTCCTATCAAATTCCCCACACTTAACTTTTGTTCGTCCTCGGGCAAAACTCAAATTTATTCCCTAAAAACACCAGGTCATAATGCCAAGAACATAGAACCATCAAGGTTTTTCAAAACACATAAAATATTACGAATAAACATTCCACACAATTCATAATCAATTAGCGAATATTTTCATATAAAGATGGAGTAAACTAAACATGTAAACCCCCATGAATATAAGCACTCAACTCTCATGTGTTTAAAAGGGTAAGTGTTTCGCTCAAATTCATTCCAATGGAGATGTTCTACCATATGTTTGCATATCGTTTCATTTATCGCCACTTAGATCACATGCTTTACAAGAATCATAAAGACTTTTCAAATGTTGTAATATGGCTTATGGTCAAGGTGGGAAATATTTGGGTATGTGACTCAAGAGCCATCGAAACTAGTGGAGTAAAGATAAATAGACTTACCTCAAAAATATACATAAGACATGTATACCAATCACTCCACATGATAGTTTCATCATTTTTACATCTATTTCACACAAATCGAACTCTTTCTTGAGATGTAGGAAGAGTTATGAATATATATTTTTTTACATTAAAATCACTCTCATTCATCACTTATTTTCTTTTTCTTTCTTTTCTTTTCTTTTTCTTCAATCATTCATTTTTTCCTTCTTCTTCTTGTGTTTTTCTTGTACTGTGTAAACTTCATATTATACACCAATACTGGAACTCCCAGAATTGACATAGAAAATTTGTTCCAATTCACAAATAATAGCACTACCATAAGTCTTGATACCCCACACTTATTTTCTTGCATACCCATACTTCTCATGACATTCAATAATACTCCACTAGCTCTAAAACTTAGGTAAAGACATTGTTTTTTCAATTTAAAGCTTGTAATGTAAATTTATACAAAGAAAAGGCAATAAGGCTCAAATGGGCTCAAAAATGGAAAATATAATTACAGGGTCGGCTATTTGGCTAATGAAACTCATTTATGTAACAGAGATAGCCTTAATCATGTTCGTGCATGCATGTGTCAATGTGATCTTGAAAAGAATCAAGGCAAGTTCTAGATAAACAAAACCATGGAAAAATATCACACATGAAAAAGCAAAATGAGACTGTTATGGATGTATCAGTCTAAAGGCTCAAAAATCTCACCGACTTTTGTCTACAAAATTTAGTTACTACCATCCTCAAAGAAAATAACTACACTAATCAACTCTAAGTTAGAGGATTATTCATTCAATCATGTTATGAGTTTTTCAAAAGCCTAATTAATTCTAACAAATAGCATACACAATCAAAAACAATCATTTAACTCTCAACTCATTTTCCTAAAAAATCATGTAAAAAGTATTGAAATTAAGCTCACTCAAAATTAAAATGCCATAAGTCTAAATATCCTCCCCCACACTTAAAGCTTACATTGTCCCCAATGTAAGGTCCAATGCAAAGAAAATGACAAATATAACTAAAATAAAAAAATGGAATGCGAAAAATAAAAATAAAAATAAAAAAGATAAAGGAACGAACTCCCCTTAGGTTGCCTCCCAAGCAGCATCTTTCTTTATTATCTTTGGCTCGACTCAATATTTCCTTATTTAGCCCTAGTCTATAATGGTTAGCTTCGATCTTCCTTGCGGTGTACCAAGTCCAATGGGAATGATAACTGGCAATGTTTCTCCACCTCCATGGAATACATACTTGTGGTGACTGGGTGAGACTTCAAATCGGGAATGGAAGTCTGCAAAACAGAAAGTAGAGGTCTCTCATTAGAAATTGGTAATATAAAACAAGAATTGTTACCTGACTTGGGAAAAGCATTTAATGCTGCCACGATTCTTTGCAACTCAGTGTTTAAAGCCAACTCCTCTTTTTCCTTCCCAAGATGCTCACTAATGACAGCTTTTCATTCATTTTTAGCATCAAATTCAAAAACATCATATTCTAATTGATCAATCACATCAATAAAATGAACATGATTATTATTACATGGATATTGCATAGAATCATAGATATTAAGTTTAATGATCTTATCATCAAATTCCATGGTCATTGTGCCATTATTAAAATCCATTTTAGTTTTGGATGTCCTTAAGAACGATCTTCCTAACAAGATAGGGGTAGTATGATTACTATTAACCATGTCAAGCACATAAAAATCAACAGGATAAACCAACTCATTAACTTTTACGAGAACATCCTCAACTACCCCCTTAGAATAGGCATTAGATTTATCAGCTAGTTGAATTATCAAACCAATTTTATTTAAAGGTCCAAGTTTCAAGAAAGTGTATACAGAATATGGCATGACATTAATAGATGCTCCTGATCTATCATGGCCTTTTCAAATTTAGTGTCGTCTATCATGCAAGGGATAGTGAACATACATGGATCCATGCACTTTGGAGGAAGTTTCTCTTGAATTATTGCAGATATCTGTTCTCCAACTTTTACCATTTCAATTCCTTTCAATTTCTGTTTCCTTTTACTTGTGCACAATTGTTTCAAAAATTTAGCATAACGAGGCACTTGTTTAAAAATATCTAAAAGTGGAATATTTGTCTCACATTTACTAAAAATTTCATGTAGCTCATCATGATCTCGTTCATATTTTCTAGATCCTACTAAAGCTTGAGGAAAATGGAGTATTGGTTTATAATCAAAGAGGGGTAAAAACTTACGCTCAGTCACCTTAGTATCATAGGTGACAGTCTTGTTTGCAACCTCTTTTTCTTCCTCTTCTTGCTCCAACAGCCTAAGGATGCCTTTACTAGAATCTCAACCTTTTTACCACTTCTCAGGATGATTGCGCTCACATTTTCTATTGGATTTACCATTATTTGAGAAGGTAGTTTCCCTAAACCTTGTGCCTCTAGCCGACTGACCGCATTAGCTACTTGAACCATTTAATTCTCCAAACATTGAATGCTAGCCCTGGTCTCATGTTGAAATTGCAAAGTGTTAGTGGCAAGGGATTTAATAATATCTTTTAAAGACACACCAGAGTTAGAAGTTTGGCCATGTTGTTGTCTAGGAGGGTATGTCGGATTATATTGCTGGAAATTCTGTTGATTCTGATTTATAGGTTCATTCACTTGTCGATTCCTATAGCTAAGATCTGGATGATTCCTCCATCCTCAGTTGTACATGTTTGAATAGGGATCATGATACCTCTGTAGTTGTCCAGGGAAGCTACCGGCTGCATTTATGTGTTCAACGGATTCTTCTTGAAGTGTTGGGCACATATTAGTTGGATTGCCTACCAATGAACAAATTCCACATGCCTTCGCTGTTTGCATAGTACCTGTAGCCATTTGACGAATAAGAGTGGTTAGACTCGCTATTTGTTGTTCAATGGATGAGACATTTACCTGTTAACTTGTCTAGAATGGGGATTAAATCTAACGCCAAATTATTGAGAGTTAGCTGCCATGTTTGGAATTAAATTCCTCGCTCCTTCGAGAGTTTTATCAACCAAAGCTCTTCCACTTGTAGAATCAATCGTGCTCATTTATGTGGATTGAAGACATTCATAGAAGTATTGGATGAGAAGTTGCTCACTGATCTGATGATGGGGACAACTTGCACACAATTTCTTGAACCACTCCCAATACTCATGTAGAGATTCCCCGTAATCTTGTCAGACACCACAAATTTCTTTCCAAATATTTGCTGCCATTGAAGTTAGAAAATATTTCTCTAGAAATAATCTCTTCATTCCATCCCATGTGGTAATGTTTTCCAATGGTAGATAGTAGAGTCAATCCTTGGCTGAATCCTTCAGAGAAAATTGAAAGGCTCTCAATTTAATCTGTTCTTCAGTAATTCCAGTGGGTTTCATACTAGTGCAGACCACATGAAACTCTTTCAGATGTTTATGGGGATCTTCACCTGCAAGACCATGAAAAGTAGGCAAAATGTGTATTAGTCCAGATTTAAGCTCAAATGTAGTAGTAGCATCTCAAATAGGAAACGTTGTGCATAAAAGGTTGTTGATTCAATGTATAGGCTACAAGCTCCTTCAAAGTCCTATTTTTGGTCGTAGTTCTTTCTCTTTCAAACTCAAAATCACTTGCAAATGGATTGTTGGGGTTGAGATTGCTTTCTTCAAGATTTTGTTGGATGTTACTCTCTTTAACCTGCACAAAATTCTCTTCTAGATCGTATTGCAAATCACTTTGATTAGAAGATCGAGTTGCGGGCATCAACAAATAGAACAAATTAAAAATAAATTAAAAATGAAAAGCTAGATTAAGAAAAATAAATAAAATTCTATGCTAAAATTTCTGAAAACAATAAAATACCTAAAAACCTAGAAAATTATGATTTTTTTTCTTTTTTCAAAAGTAAAATAAACAACTAAGAAGCACAACAATAAATCAACACCACTCCTCGACAACAGTGCCAAAATTTGGTGTTCTGTCGTAGGCATCCAAAAATAGTCCTTAAACCTCTAAAACTAATGTAGTAGTGGAAGTAAGGGTCGATCCCACGAAGAGTGTGTAATGATAAGTGCGGATTTTTGCATTTATTTGGACCATTAAATCTAATTATTTGTGAGTTTTCGTTAGTATTTTACTATTTAATTTAGTTATATCTATTTTTGTAGGTGATCCAAGGTCAAAATCCCAAATTTGAGGAGAAAATGGATAAATTAAGGAAAAATGATTAAAAATGCACAAAAAGATAAACTTGGGGACCAAATTGTACAAGCGTCGAAAGTTGGAGGACTTGACATGCAATTTTTGAAACTTTGGCTACAAATTAGAATTTGGGGCAAAGAAGGTGGCGCCTAGGCGCCACTGTAGTGACTAAGGCATGTTTGGCCATTTTCATCTTTTTGACCCATTTTTCACTTTAAACACGATTTTGGGTCTTTTAAAATAGGATTTTGAGTCATTTCTCACACGTTGAAGAATATCTAGACTTCAAAACAAGAGAAAACCCCTAGCTTCCCCCCTCATTTCTTCTTCTCTTTTCTTCTTCTATTTTGATTTCTTGGAGATTTTTGGACAAAGCTTGGAGCTTGGCAATGGTAAAATAGCTTGGAGAAGAAGACTCATTGATATTCTCTTTATCAATAAGCTTTTCTTTTCCTTAATTTATTTTCCATTAATGAGTTGTAAGAATTTATTTGTTATTTTTGAGTATTTAATGGGTAACTAAATATATTTGTGATTGGGGGTGATTCCAAGCCCTAGCTATGATTTTCAATTAATTTGTGTTTTATAGTTCTCTTGATTGATGTGTTTAATCCATTGATATAAATGTTTATTTTGTTCTTCTTGATTGTTTGGGTGTACAACTAAATGATTGAGTTGTTTCAATGAATGCTATTTTGGGATTTATAGTATGTAATCGCTATTTGTTCTAAAATCTTGTGGCAATTACATTTCAATGGATTATGAGGAATTTTCAATTGATTGTATGTGGATTAACACTGAAGTAAGTAAACCGAGCTTGTGAGTTTGCCATTAATTCAATTCGTCTCTTTTATCGTAATGTTTTTGTTAAATTAAATCTAAAGAGCTTGTTCTAGGTTGTTTAATGAATAGGGTTTAGTAAAGAGCTTGTTTTATTCAACTAACATGTAAGAAGAGATCGAGATAATTGAGCTTGTAATTATTCTCGAATTGTTGTTAATTTAGAGAACGAAAATCTATTTTGGTAATTGATATGAAAATCATTCTCGTGGTAACGAAATAACCCCTCCAATCACATCTTCACATCTTTGATTTAAAAACTACTTTGTTTATTTCCAATTTCTAGTCTTTTCTATTTTGAATTTATTGATTTCTTTAGTTTAACATACCAAAATCCCTCTCGCATTTAATTAATTTCGTATTCTACGTTTGATTTTATGCAATTCATTAAATTGAACCAATCATCTGCGGGAATGACCCTTACTTGCCATATTACTCTTTAAAACGACATTTAAAGCTAAGTAAGGAAAATTAGTTGGTACGTCATTTTGACTTTATCATATAATTCAATATTTTATACTTCGTACAATTATTGGGAGGTTTTTTTATGCAAACAATTGTAAATAACGCAATTAATAATAATAAAAATTAAATTAACTAAAACAATCAAAAGACCAACCTTGGTCTAAATCCACATCCACCGTCAGAAATCCACAATTGATCATAGATGCAATGATAATTCAATTCATATTTTGAATATCCACCATTGAAATTATTTTCCTATCTCTCCTTAGTTTTAATTAGTTAGAAACCAGCGTTCTAATTAACCCTAATTATTAAATAACCCAGACCAGCGCTCAAGATTCAGTTTAATAACAGCTTTACATAATAGAGAAATCGATGAACTAAATAACACAAACACTACTGGTTGCATTCAATATATTTAAACATTCTTCTTAAGATTTAATAACTTATATCGCAGAAAATCATCAAATCCTAATGCTTTACAATTTAAAGGGATCAAACAATTATGGATTTGATATTTAACTTAGTGGTAGATTGTTACAATCAATGAACTAGCGGGCCCTCTAGCAATTAAACGCAACAAATCATAGAAATAAATGCAGAAGAACATTAAATACTCAAAATATAAATCAAACAATAAGAAAAACTATTTAGATCTCACAATATGTGGTTCCGAGGCTTCCATTTCCTTCGACCAAGTATAAAAGTTTAGTTATAATTCATGAATCTAAGAGAGAAAATAATGAAGAATGGAGTTTGGAGGCATTCTGTACGTTCTGGTTGTGTTCTAGGGTTTTAAAATAGGTATTTATAGTTGTTTCCATAAGTAGTTGACTTAAATTCGAAAACCAAAATTCGCGTCCTGAGAATGAACATGCGTACGTGTTGTTCAATTCTTGTGTACGCACAATGCACTAAAAATAACTTCAGTAGTTATGTTTTTGCATCTCGTGTACGCACATACTGCAGGCCTGTGCGTACGCACAGTACAAAATTTTTCTGTCGAGCAGCTTTCAGTGTTTTGACCATATCTTCCTTTCTTGATGTCCGATTGAGGTGATTCAAGATATGTTGGAAAGCTAACTCAAAGGACTATAGCTTTGATTCAGATGTAATCATCCAATTCGATCATTTTCTATGTCAAAATGGGTCTCAATATGAGGCAGAAAATTGGTGTATAACTTTTCAATTGGAAATTGATATGTGTTCACATTTTGACGATATTTTATCCCTTTAACACACAACTTTTGTATATTTGCACGCTAGTCCTTAAACTTTCATTTCCTTCCACTTCCACTTTTTACCTATTTCTTCCAAATTACGCTATATCCATAGAATTGCCACATGAATCAAAATATGAGCGTAATGAGTGCATTTTGGCACAAAATAATCATACGAGTGCATAAAATAAGGAGGGAAAAATATGCATTTTACATTCCTATCAAACACTTAGTGAAAATCCCTAAGAGGAATATCAAATCCCTATTCATGAATAGGCAGAGCTGAGGTTGCATGCGGTACAACACTTAGTAAAAATTCCTAAAAGGAATATCAAAGCCCTATTCATGAGTAGGCTGAGTTGAGGTTGCATGTTCTGCAATACTTAGTGAAAATTTCTCCCTACTCATGAGTAAGCTGAGCTGAGGTTGCATGTGCTACGACACTCAGCGAATATGTTCTTAATGATCCCTAAAATTTCCTATGAAATAAGGAAATTTCTTGAAACTTGTTTATAAGTGAGGGATCGAACTAAGGTCACATTTGTCATAACGCTTAGAACGGTACCTCAAGAATGCGTTGATAGTAAAGCGACGTAAAGAAAAGCTATACGCTTTGCAAAAATGCTTAAGTTCAGAAAAATACTCAAAACCATTGCTAAAATTAAGTATTCGACAAAGATGAAATTAAAAGTTTCATTCAAAACAAAATCAAAAGGCTACAAAAGCTGTTTAGAAATTCTTAAAGTTCTGTAACAAAAAACTAAGGTCCATATAAACTACTGAGCTGGGGGGTCCTGAACTAGGGAAACTTGAGAAGGTACGTATTCGTGGACTGCATCTTTTTCAGCAGGCATAATCCGAACTCCTGTTGCTAGCGATAATTGCTTCAGTTATTCTTTTTGTTCCTTATATGTCTCCACCAAAAACCCAGTGTCCCAATTTGACCGTTCCTTATTGATATACTTAATAATTTCTCCTAAGGCCAGCACATAGGCGTCTTAAGCTAAATCGTCGAACTCTGGAGAAGGCCTCCATTCCTCCACTGCTTTAATTGCCCTTAGCTCAGCCTCTTTTAACCTTTTGACGGTCGTCATTGCCCTAGCTGTTGCTATGTCTGCTCTTTCCTTTTCACTTTCAGCTCGGGCACTCGCCTTCTCCCCCCATGACCTCAACGTTTACACTTCGTCCATCAGCTTGTGCTCCTTGGTCAGACTAGCATTGAGTTCATATCCCATTATATTTAGGCGATCCTAGTAATTCTTTTCTTTCTCGGCAAAGGCTGCCCTTTTTGCTTCCACTTTCTTATAAATAGCATTCATCTTATCTCTACAAGAAAGCATCTTTTCGAGCTCGGCATTGACCTAAAAGATGACAAAAACTGTGTTAAAAATCACAATAATTATAAAAATAGCAAAAACATATAACTTTACTTTTTCAGCTACCGACATCATATGGAGATTAGCTCTGTACTTATAGAGCTGGGCTAAGATGAAGTTTTTTCCAATGGGCATGTTAGCCACGAACTGCAACTCCCTATCATTCTAGCTCCTAGTCATGAGGGTAGCTGATTCCCTTAATGGAGTAGGCAGTGCAACTATTGACTTTCAGGATGGAGAGAGCTCGAAAATAGTCTAGAAAGATCTCAGCTCGGAGCCTAATTAGGCCCTCAATATTTAGCCTCTACAGATCAGGGCACTTTTCTTGTAACCTCAAAGACGAGGCAACGGTAGGAATCATAAGTGGAACAGGCTGAGGAGAAGCAGGTGGTACTGTTGGAATGGGCATCGCAGAAGATTCCTCAGAACAACGACGCTTCATAAGAGGTTGTTCGGCCTTGACCTCGGCTTCGATCTCTTCAGGAATTTCTGCAGGCACCATTTTTTCTTTTTCCTTAGCTGCTTCAACTAAGGCAGCTGTCTTCGCCGATCTAAAGTTCAACATATCTTGATCTTGACCTAAGGTAGAAGACGATAAAACATCAGTTCCAAAACTCGAAGTCAACGAAATCAACCAAACTCAAAGCTACTTACGATGGGATGTAGGAGCTGAAGTTTGAGGTCAGCTTGATGTGGGAGCTGAAGCTTGAGGTTAGCTTGGTGTGTGAGCAGGTTGACTTGACGACGAGGTCTGAGGCATCGACCGAAGTAAGCCCGCCTGGAGTAAGTTCGTATCAGAGATCACGAACTTACAAGACCTTTGTCTGTTTGAGAGAGCCGGATGGAGTCTGGTTGTCTTTGAAGAATTGAGCTCAGGTGACAAGGACGATAAATTGCAAAGAAAGAAACATTAAAAGTTAAAAGGACAATTTTCACACGAAGGCCGAGGTAAAAATAAAAGCAGTTATAACGTACAGGAAGAATGATAGAGAGTTGGGACTACATCCTTTCTATCCACCTCAAAAGGATGGAATTGCCAATCTCCTAGGACATAGAAAAATTCCTCTTTCCATCCTTTAATTGATGAAGGAGTCTCTAAAACTAATGGACCAACCGTTTTAGGCCTAACACTGGTATACCACCAACCAGTGTTTTTTCCATCTTCCTTAAAAGTAAATAGGGAATTGAATTGAGAAATGTTTAGTTTGGGATGGCCTAGTTGCTTCCATAAAATCAGGGTCGTAATAAGGGTTCTCCACCCATTAGGACAAAGCTGAGTAGGGGCTATTCCCTAGGAAGAAAAGAATTGACTAATTATTTTCGGGAAGGGCAACCTCAGCCCAGCCTGGAGGACCACTGTGTTAAGAACCACACATCCGGAAGGGAAAGCACTAGCTCGGTCGGATGAGGACGGTATCACAAATTCTATAAAACTAGGTATGACGTACTTAGCCATAATGCTAATCAACATATCCCCTGTAACCACAGATCTAATGGAATCAGCTCTCCACTCCTGACTCACACCCTCACTACCTACTCGTGACCTCTCCTCCCTCGCTTTTCTCCGCTGTTCCATGCTCCTAGAAGAATTGGATGGTTGCGGCAAGAAGGAAGCAATTGGGATAAGAGTTAGTAATTCCTGGCAAATCGAACTGGCTAAGGAAGAATTAGCAGATGGAGAAGACGAAGAAGAAACAATTTATTCTTGATTATTACCCTAGGATCGTACATGGGATTCATCCGAGCTCATATTAAACAAAATCTAGAAAAAATATGTATATCAAATAAACGAAAGGTATTCTTAGTAAAAGAGAATACTTGAACAAATTCGACCTCACTCGGGAGAAAGAAAATGATAGGGAAATTTTTTAGAGAGCAAAAGTTTGGAAGTTCAAAAAATGTAAAAAGTGAAAGAAGGAAAAAGAAAATAGTCATTTAAAGGGTCAGAATGCCAAGAGCATTAATCTGAACCGTCCAAATAAAGCAATAAATGAGTAAATGTCTAGAATTAAAAGCTCTGGGAGAAGGAACCTGTTTGCCCTACAGCTCACATACAAGCCATTTTGTGACATGTGTCATCTACATTTATTGAAGTAATTATGACAAAAAGTTGGAAATGTGCCAATCAATCTCAGAGGCCAGTCCCTCATTTAGGTCGACACTGACCTGGGGGTGACTGTTGACAACCGATCTCCGAGGTGATTAAGATCGAATTATCCCACGTCATTAGTAGGTGTTATGTTAAGCTCGGATAAATGAGATCAGCTTGGAAGCTATATGCCTTCTGCGAGAAGCCTGTGTAGTCTTCCAAGACGAAAGGAATATAATTATTAAGGATCACTTGCAGAATATATGAGTTATCAATCATAAAAGTACACCTAGAAAGGCCCCACGTTAGCGCCCATATAATTCTTCAATTAAAAATGCTAGATTTCTCCTCTAAGTCATGCATTAATTGATAGGGGCCACTTGCAATTAATGCTCAAAAGAAATCTAACAGGATCCAGCTCGGCAACCACTCTTATCGCACCAGCAACCGTACTTCCTCAGCTTGGAATTACAATGAAAAGATAAGGGAGGCAGCATGCATGCACATTTCCCCTATAAAAGAAGGATCAAAGTTTAAAAGAAAGGAGACAGGAACGATACAAGCACATACAAACTCTTTAGCACTTTCTTATATTTCAAATATCTCATATCAACAGGAAAGAAGAATTATTGTATTACGTTCTTGTAAACACTTGATTATTACAATAAAGAATCCACGTTTACTCCTTGAGTTGGCTTGAGTTTTACTTACTCGATTTTCAACGTCAACAAACACCATCATCGTTAACCAAAGATTGTTCGTCATCTACATATCATCTATCATCGAACATTTTCAATGTCATTTACAGGTTATGGCCTCATCAGATATATCTTTTTCTCTGTCTCATCTCTTTTTATATGGCATTAAATATGGAAACAATTTAATAAAGTGACAAAAATTCAAAAAAATAACAAACACTAAAAAAATGTAACAAATACTCAGAAAGGTGAAAAACAATATTTAACACCAATCAAAGTCATAGATCTAGGGATGACTGATTTTCTTTTGCATGTTATCTATTTGTGATTGTGTTTCTATTGAACATCAACTTGTTCGTTTCATGGTAAACGAACAAGTTTGGTTTTTTCATGCCACGTGACATTTTCCATCACATGTATTGCCCTGACACATTGCTAAATGTCAATCTGGGACGACGAATGTGAATTGATGATAAATTAAAAGGGGTATTTTAATTTATCAATTTTGATTAGATCAAAATAATAATTCATGTCGTTAGGTATCATGATCGGGAACCTAATGGGTCACACACAAAAGAGAACTAGGAGAATGATATTTACCAATTAATTAATTAACAAAAGTTGGATAATTAATTAATTGAGTTGCTTATTAATAGACCCGAATTAATTAATTGGATTAATTAATTCGTGGACCGGATTTAATTAATTTGATTAATTAAATGTTGGACCGAGTTAAGGTAAGAGATGTGCCAAGCCCGTTTGGACTTGTATTAATAAGCTGTTAGGGTTTGAAAAACTGTAGAGAATTAATTTCATTATTCTTGCTAGCACGAGAAAAGAAAACTCTAGTCATCATTCTTGTTCTCTGTGTGGATCACCATTGAAGGCTAGACAATTGGACAGTTTGGATTGCATATCGTGATCATTGGAGTTAGTGAATCGGCAAAAGAGTTTGCAAAATTCATCAAAGGTATTATTTCTATCACAGTTTCTATTTAAACATAAAGCAGATCATGTTTGGAAATCGAAATTTGCTTTACTTTCCGCTGCGCATGACTAAGTAGGTTTCCAACATAGTCAATGTCTAGTTATTTGCATCTTCTTTTCTCATAAAACATCAAATAACAAGGCGAATTTGAACCAATCAATAATGGTTAAAAACAAACGGGTAGAGTTAATTAAATATAGCAAATATACCATAATAGGATGAACAGAGCATTCATCTACTCTTCAATGATTAATAGAAATAAATACTGTCAACGATATTTAAATGGAATCTAGAGTTCAAAGTTTTAGCTACTGCAAGTGCAATTAAGTTTAAAATGGAAATAGTTCATATAATGTAACATCTCCTAACTCTATGACCTCACCTTGGCAAAAGAAATCAAGAATTCCATAAACAGAAATTCACATTTCATGAATAAAAATCCATGTAGCATTTTATCTAACATTAAACTTCTCCAATTTTTAGGAAAACAAGCACAAAACATAAGGTACAATACACACAACATTTTAAAATAAAATAGAAGTCATAAACAAGTTTAAAACAATGAAAATATGGTTTAAACTTGTGAAGAAACTTTTTCTTCTTTGAGGTTCCTTCAACGAAACTTGATTTTCACTCCATCCCCTTTGATCATCCACTTTCTTTAGCCATGGTTCAAGTTAGTAATCAGTTGTGTCATGTCGGTGGGGCCATTAATCGGTGGGTGACTCCCCTTCTTATTTTTGGGGATGAAGTGGGTTCTTCTTCGTGTAGGTCAAGGAACTTCTTATTCACGTGGTGGATGGTTATGATTTTCTATAAATGACGTGCTATGCGAGGTTTGGAAATTTTGAGGTTTTTGTTAGCGTATTAATTATGGTCATGGAAGGTTCTAATTTGTTTTATTGGGGTTAATTTCACAGACGGTCACTGAAGTTACGGTAAAATTACAAAACGGTCACTGAAGTTTAAAACTTGCACTAACGGTCACTGAAGTATCATCCGGTTTCAGTAATGGTCACTGAACAAGTTTTTCATTTTAATTAGAACGTAATGGACTAAAATAATTGAAGCTTGACTCTTGAGGACCTTAATCGCAAATTTGACAATAAAACCCTCAAAAACCATTTCTTTAAACTCAAATTACTCAGCTATCAATTTCTCCTTTCAAAATTCAACAATGTCAATCCAAAAATTCATCCAAAACCTCAAAACTATGAAGGGTTATCAAATCTAAACCCCATACATAAACCCTTTTCAACAGTAGACCCAACTGAATCCTTCAAACCCTACAAGCTTAACCAAACTCTCCCAACCCACAAACGCGCTATATCCAGCGTCAAATTCTCTGACGATGGACGTCTTCTCGCCTCTTCCTCCACTGACAAGATCGTCCGTACCTACTCCCTCTCTGGTTCCTCCGTCGGCGTCCACCACATATTTGAAGGCCACGGAAATGGAGTTTTTGACCTTGCTTTCTCGTCTGATTCTCGCTATCTCGTCACTGGTGCTGAAGACCGAACTATTCGCCTATGGGATGTATCGTACGGATCTCACATCAAAACTCTCACTGGACATACTAATTATGTGTTCTTTGTGAATTTTAATCCTCAGTCGAATATGCTTGCTTCAGGTTCGTATGATGGGACGGTTCTCATTTGGGATATTAAGTCTAGGAAGTGTATAAAGGTGCTTCATGCCCACTCCGACCCGGTGACTACAGTTAATTTTAATCAAGATGGGGCGCTGATTGTTTCGAATAGCTATGATGGGCTTTGAAGGATTAAGGATGCTTCTATTGGACGTTGCATGAAGACTTTGATTGATGATGAGCATCCACCTGTTAGTTTCGTGAATCACTATTGAAAAGGGTTTATGTATGGGATTTGAATTTGATAACCCTTCACTATTTTGAGGTTTTGGATGAATTTTTGGATTGACATTGTTGAATTTTGAAAGGAGAAATTGATAGCAGAGTGATTTGATTTTAAAGAAATGGTTTTTTTTCCCGGTTTTATTGTCAAATTTGCAATTTAGGTCCTCAAGATTCAAGTTTCGACTATTTTAGTCCATTAAATTCCAATTAAAATGAAAAATGTACTGAAATCGGATGATACTTCAGTAACCGTTAGTGCAAATTTTAAACTTCAGTGATCATTTTGTTATTTTGACGTAACTTCAGTGACCGTTTGTGAAATTAAGCCGTTTTATTGTATTAAGCTAATTTGTTCTTTTTTTTAGAGTGCTAGACCTAGTTTCCTCAACTTTCATGTGGTCTCGGTGCCAGACTCAACCTTCATAGAAGGTTGAACTGTAAAAAACTATCACAATAGTCTTGATTTAAGGTTGTCACTTTCTTCTTATAAAAGAACACGTTTTTAAACATCAATTATACCACATAAAATTGGGCTAAAGACAAATTTCAACGTTTTTCGTTTCCCATATATTGTTAGATTGCAAAAATCTTAATTGTGCATTTTAGAGGTAATAAAATTATATTGTAAACAACAATCATCTTATTTATAAGATTTATGGTCAATATTGTTAAGTCAACTAAACATGTTTGGCATTTTAAGAGCTTGTTTGATTCTTATTAATTGATAAAAAAAAATGAGTTTTGAATTAGTATTTTTAGGACAATGTATGGTTAAAAAGTAGGGAAGAGTTTATATATATATATATATATATGCCCATGTTTGGTTCGGATTAAAATTTGATTTTAATTCAAATCAAAGTCAAACAATCATCATTAATCACATTTTTCATAGGTCCCAAACTTTTCAACCACACATTTCAAAAACTTTTATCACAATCTACTAAAAATCTAATTTTAATCCCCACCAAACATCTTCTATGTTAATGTGGGGTTGAAAATGATCATGTAGCAAACCATAAAAAATTAATGAATATCAAACAGGCACTATAACATTGAATCACCAAACTTGTTATGTAATAAACACTTAAAACTGTTAAACAATTCAAAAAAAAAAGAAAGAAAAATGGAAGCTAGGGTTTCATTAACTCTGCATAATCAAAACTGAATACAAAAAGATGATTTAACCTAAATATAAAGACACTATATATAAGCTAAAACAAAGGAAACTAAAAAAACTATTCTACCCTTAATAAACAATAAAATAATACTATATTTCTTATCTCCCATCAAACTTACGATGCGACAGCTACAAGCATCTAGAATTTGCCAACTAGATCTTGGTAAAGAAATCTGCAAGCTACAAAGAAGAAGAAACAAAGGGTAAAGTAATTGTGTCATACTTGAGATATTAACAAGTAAGGTGACAATCGATCTCAATGTACTTAGTTCGTTCATGAAAAATCGAGTTGTGAACAATCTGAATAGAACTCTGGTTGTCACAATACATAGGAGTATGATGAGAAAGAAAAACTCTCATATCTGCAAGTAACCAACGTAACCAAACAATCTCTTTAGTAGTAGATATCATAGCACGATAGCTCTTCCAAGAAATAAGAGAATCACCTACAAAATACAGAAAAAAGTAACAGACTTGCGATCTTTGGGATCACTGTCATGATCAGCATTAGAGTATGCACGTAGCTCCAAGGAAAAGGTGGGAAAGTAAAAGAATCTGAAAGACTGTACCCCGAAGATACCGCAAATACGAAGAACGGCTGCCCAATGAACTTTAGTAGGAGAAGCAACAAACTGACTAACAACATGAACATCATATGCAATATCTGGACGAGTAATAGTAAGATTTACTAAGCTCCTAAAAATAGTACGATATAAAGTAGGATTCGACAAAGGTAAACCATCAGAAAAAGAATACTTTACGTTAACCTCAATGGGAGTATCAACAGTCTTATTATCAGTAAGTCTAGCCCACTCAAGAATATCTATAATATATTTTAACTGAGAAAGAAGATAACCTCTGGGTGAGCAGGCTATCTCAATACCCAAGAAATATCGTAGAGAACTCAAATCCTTCATTTCAAATTGTCTAGCTAACTCTGTCTTTAAAACTGAAATACCATCAATATCATCACCAGTAATAATCATGTCATCAACATATAAAGATAAAATGATACGACCTGTATCAATGCACTTAACAAAAAGAAGAGGAAAACGTGATTAAATTACCAGAATCACATAATTGACCAACAAAAGCAAGATTTAATGTGAGTTTCGGTATATGATAAACATTAGGGAGAGACAAGTGAGGTGTGACAACAGAACCAACACCTGCTAAAGGCATAGAAGTGTCATCAGCAGTCATGACAGGGATAGAAGACGAATAAGACACAGAAGCAGAAGATGAAGAATCTTGAGACATATGATGTGAAGCACCAGAATCCAAGACCCATATAGAATGTGACATACCTGAAGAACTTTGAGGCAACTGACCTACGGAAGAAAAAGAATCAGACATAGCTTGTGGCTGTAAGAATGGAAACTTTTGAAATTGCTCAGCCAGAGTATTAGGATCGGTGAAGGAACCTGATGAAACTATTGCTGCAGTATTAGACTATGGTGGTTTATAGCCTTGAGGTGGTCTATATGCATTCGATTGTGACTGGTTGCCAGGCTTCCAAGTATGAAATTGTTGCTGCGATTGATTCTATTGTCTCAACTTAGGATACTGAGCCTTCCAGTGACCTTTCTGCTTACAGAAACTGCACTCGTCGGGGGCAACCCTTCAGTAAAACTTATTCTAATTATTAAAGAGTGACTTAGAATGCATTGCTAACACATAAGGATTAGAAGTAGAAAGGATTTCCTTTTCAGAACAAGACTTGAAATGTATTTCTTCGGCCAATAACTCACTAACAACTAAATCAATAGAAGGAAGTGGAGAACGATGCAAAATTGAACCTCTAAGTCCCTCAAAATCACTGCAAAGTGCAGTTAAAAACTGTATCAACCGTTACTGCTCTCTACGAGCAATATATGCATCACATGCCTTTAATTTGTCCGATTTCCAATTGATCTCAAAGATCTGTCATAGCAGAATAGAACTCATGAATACCTATATTCTTCTGCTGAAGAGCTCGTATGTCATTCTCCAATTGATACTGCTTTGCAAAATTTGACTGAGTGAATAACATTTGCAGATGATCTCAAACCTCCTTTGTTGTCTCATACTTCGCCAACTCTCTACCTATGGAATGCTCAATAGAATTGTTAATCCAATTAATAATTTTTGCATTATTTGCTTCTCAGACGTCTACCAAAACAGCATAACTCTCATCGGTATTCTTAGGTTTCACAAAAGTTCCACTAACGTGTCCTCACATCTTTTTACCCTTAAGAAGATTTATAATCACGTAACTCCAATACCAATAATTCTTTTCATCCAATCTCACACTTACAAACTGAAGCGAATCGTCTTTTTCAATAGCCATAATCAATAAATAAGGAAAAACAGATCGCAAAAGAAAAGAAAATGAAATACCAGATTGCAAAAATTGAAAGAAACCCCTCTCGAAATCGTCTTGTTTCTAAAAAAAATGTTGGATCCGTGAAAACTGTGTTGGAGATTAAGACTTGTCCCCATGAAATTTTGATCTTATATAATGTTAAACAATTCAAAGAAAAGAAAGAAAAAAGGGAGGTTAGGGTTTCATTAATTCTGCATAATGAAAACTGAATACAAAAAGATGATTTAACATAAATATAAAGAGACTATATATAGACTAAAACAAAAGAAACTAAAAAAACTATTATACCCTTAATAAACAATAAAATAAAATAATACTATATTTCTTAACAAAAACAAATTTTTGTTGCCTTATGGAAAGATTTTAAAATTTCGTAATTTTAAATATAGTTTCCTGATCTAAATCTTCAACATGAAATTAGGTTCACTTTGAATTAGCATATATAAACATTAATAGAATTTACATAGTCAACTAACGACTTTAGCATAAGAAATGTTGAATTCTATCTATTTGGTATGTCATGTAGAAATTTACATTTTTTTCTCAGTCCAAAGTTTTTGTAGATCATCCTTCCAAATTCTTTTTGTCGATAATTTGAAGAAGTAATATAATTAATAGTCTCTTTTATTCTGAAAAGTTGTGGTGATACTAATTTTAAACCATCTTGACAAACATCGTATATAAAATAATTTAGCATCAAACTGGGGTTGAAGTGTTCTAATTAAAATCTCAGTAAATGCAGTATTAGGTTTAGCATTATCAAAAATAATGCTAAATATGTGTAAAACGTCAAATTCATTGAACACTTGTGATAAATACAAATACAAATTTATACAGAAGATATTCAACTAAACAAAAAGCAACAATTTTCTTATGTAGCCAATTATAATCGATAAAACGTGCAGTGACTCGAGCGTAACCATTATAGTACATCCAGACCAACAATCTGATGTAAAATTAATAATTTCATTAAAATTATTGAATGATGTTTTCAAATTTTGTGTCATCGTATGAAGTAATTTCATAATATCAAAACGAGCAATATTTCTACTCACGTTTCGATAGGAGGGTTGGATACACTTTTTTTATAAAGTCCTTGAAGTATTTATCTTTTGTGTAAGTGATAGGCAACTTGTTTATTGCCAAAAATTTTGACATACTAGTTTTCATTCTTTCTTGTGAATAAGAAAAGTTAGAAAAAGCAATTAATCCACAAATATATTAGTTTCTAGCATCTAATTTTTCTCCTCCTTAAAATGAGATTTTTTGTTAGTTGCAATGTATCGACGCTTTTACCGCAAATCCATACATATTCCTTTGAACACATTTTACACACTGTTTTTCCTCTTTCTAAATCAAATTTAAAATTTTGCCACACATCTAATGTGTATTTATTATCCTTCTTTTTTTTTTTTTTTTATGGCTAGATGATCTGATTTCTGGAGTACCATCATCTAGATTTATTGGAGAGAAACTATCATATAAATATCAGTAAAAAAAAAATTGTTAAATTCCATAACACAGTATTAACTAGTAAGTAGTAAGTTACTTAAAATTTAGAACAAGAAAAATTAAGGTTAAGTTCTTATCTTCAACAAGAAAAATCATGGAATTCCATAACACATTCTTTGCATTCTTATCTTAAACAAGAAAGATCATGGAATTTCACAACACAATCATCGTTCTTATTTTCAATCTTCTTGGTGACGGTTTAGTCTATTACGAGTAGAGTGTAAAAAAGACTTATTTTCTTGTAAACAACAACGAATATGAAACCAAAGCTTTACCAATATGATGACCAAGGATTGAGCCTCCTTTGGGAGGAGTGAAATCTTTCGGATCCCCTTTGAAAATAAATAAAATAAAATAAAAAATAAATACAAAGTGTGAAATATTCTTAACTTCTAATTTCAAAGTATGCTATCAGAATGTTGAAAACCAACTTGTTCTATCCTGACTTTTATTAACTTTTCAACTACATGTTTCATCTAACTTTTATCAAAATATACTAAAAGTTCTATAAAAAGCATTGTCAAACAACCTATATTGTAATATGGCTTTGCATCCAGGGTTTAATATGTCCAACCATACCTAAGTCTCTGCCTGATGGCCATTATTGAGTAAAAATGATGATTCAAGTAGTGATTTTTTGGTGAATGTGCGGTTAAAAGTGGAATAAAGGTTTTGAATTTACGTGCAAAACAGTGTAAATGTACGATTAAAAATAAGTATGAGATATAAATGAATTTCTTTTAGAAAGGGAGTTAAACATAGTCTAATTGTGTCTCAACCAGTTGCAGGTGGTCCTGCAAAGACATGCCTGCATGGGACCTCCATTGAAAGAGATACAGTACTACTTATCAATCCATGGATAAGGCTCTTCGCTTCCATGTTTCTCCACGTTGAAGACTATTACACAAATATCTATCTATCTATCAAAATATCTTAAACATTATTTCTTTAAGAAGTCAAACGCTAACGTGTATGATTTTTTTTTTAAAAAAAAAAAGAAGTAAGAACGTGAACATGAAAGATCGAAAATTATTTTTGATTTTCGAAGAGTTTTCATTTTGAAAATGTATCCGAAGTAGAAATGCTAACATTAGAGGTGGAGTTAGGGGAAGACAAAAAAAAAAATATTTGTACAATATTAATACGTAGAAGAAAAAATTCACATAATAAATAAATGAGAGGCTGCCCCCTATCTCTGCCCCTGGCTACATACAAGAAAATATCTGCCTAAATCCTAGTATATATGTACGAAGAACTAAATTAAAAACAATCAAAGAAGAGATAGAGAGAGGGAGAGAATTAATAATGGAGTGTAGCAGAAGGCCAAATCGTAGTGATACTCATTTATCAAAAGAGGAGGAAGTAAAGATTGAGGAAGAAACGAGAGACCATTTTGATGCTTTGGCACCAAAACGCCACACAAAACCTCAGAGGAGTGAGCATTCTTCTACTTACACTGATGCAATAAACTCCATTAACGGTGTCAATAATCCTGAATATGCTGAATTCCAACGTCTCGAAAAGGATCCTCAGGTACATCTGCTGCTACTTCTTTTACTTATAAATGTATTCTTGATAAACCAATATAAAATATATAGATCTAGATGGATGTGTTTTGAATTAATAAGCATCTTTTCGTTGTGAAAATAATTCTCGATGTGAAAACACACCGAGGAACTATGAATAGGAAAGAGCGGAAAGTTATAGGGTTTTTAATGAATTTTATGGACTAGATTAGACAATACTCGACAAGATCTCAGTTAATTTTCCTTCATTAATATTTGTTTAGTACGATCTAATCTTTCTTATCAAACATGTTATCAAGGGTTGTGTTTACACTAGATATATATCGTAGATAATTCTTGATGCAAACGGCTGATCGATAAAGAAAAAGAGCAGATCCGCAAGTCCCAAATGAATTTACTTGTTCAAAATTCAGTAAATGTACTATCAATTGCTAGGTCTAAGAATTATCCAACTTCCTAACCTAAAACAAGAAATCTTTCCCGGTTGATTAAGGTAACATTGTGCACCTTAGAAACTAGTAGGAATATTAACAACTCATTTTCTATTTTTTCGTTTCATTAAAATAACCAAGAATTCACTAGTAAAATAGATCCCGAGATAGAAAGACTCATTCTATAGGGCGAGTTACGTGGGACCTTTTTTCCTCGGGAACTGCCCATCAGGAGTATTTTTAGAGGGTGTTTGGCGAGGATTAAAATTAGATTTTTAGTAGATTGTGATAGAAATTTTTGAAATATGTGGTTGAAAAGTTGTGGAACACATGAAAGATATGGTTAATATTGATTGTTTGACTTTGACTTAGACTTAGATTAAAATTCGATTTTAATCCGTACCAATCAGGGCCTTATTTTTATTTTTTACTGCAGAAACTGGTTTAGAAAATTGTGTTTAATAAACAAGAATTTCTTTTGGTGCAGAAACTGGTTTACAAAGGAAGCAAACCAGCTGAGGAGTTTATGGAAACTGAGTATTACAGTGACCTCAATTGCATTGACAAGCAACATCACAGGGTATCATTGAATAAAACTTGTTTTTTTATTTTACGATTTTTTTAGGGTAAAGTGGCTTACTAAACTTTGTTTTGTTATGAATCGATGGTTGAAGATTATATTTTAATCAAGTCACTTTATCTAAGTTTACGCTAGTTTGAGCCCCAATTTTTCCAAAACTCTTTTTTCCAAAATTTATTTTTAACTTAACATTCTCCTACAAAATAATTTTATGCGTAAACCCAAGATTTTTTCATATTTTTTAACTACACATTCTTCAAAAATCACTATTTGAACCCTGGTTTCCCAAAAAAAAAAAAAATGGATCTCAAACAGGGCTTTGTATACCTTGGTATGATCGTACTAGAGTGGGTGGGGGGTGGGGAGGAGGAATCCATTCGATCATCAGGGTGAACAAGAATTGGGGATCGGACGCAGTCGAAACTCCTGCCAATGGCCATCACGAATTACATTGAAGGATAGTCTAAGCCAACCTTGAATTCTTCCTCAATCACTCCCTAACAATTAGATGAATTGCACGGCATAAATGAATACAATCTGAACAGAAATCTTCGACTGTGATGTTGACTTTCCTGCTTTTCCAACCCAATGAAGTTCAGTCATCCACTTGAAATCGACGCACAAGTTCGATGGGCACAAAGAGAATATTTTAGCTATGTTTTTATGTACATGTTTTGGTATCATAATGCGTGAATTCTTTTTCATAACAGACTGGAACAGGGTTCATAAATGTGGAGAACACAAATGGGGTTTCCTTCAGCATAGTACCAGATTCTGCAACTGAATCTCATGCCTCATGCAAGGGAAATCCTGCTACTAATGACTGGATTCCAGCTTCTGCTGATATGGTAATCTCAATAATTCTCTCATTCATTACCATTTCTCAACCATGTCTATGGCATTTCTTGGCAAATTAGACAGTGCTGGACAATATTAAGATAGCAAAAGATACTTCTATCTTTTCCATTTTTTATATTATTTTTTTATGTTATCAAGTATGGTCCAATACTGTTATACTAAGTGTATTTCATGCAGTGTTAGATAACATTCCACTTCGTTTTCGTCCTTAATCTGTCTAATACTATCCAGTCGAACATTATACCGAGCATGTCATTATTTTCTAAAGTGTGTTCTCATTCTCCTGATTGCAGAAGAATTCTGTATCTGACAAGCCAAACAGGAGTGACAACTGAAATGGAGGATTACAAGTCATTCTTGAACACGCTGCAAATTATTGCAATTTCATCTTTATCTTCATCTTCATCTCATGTTGCAAGCATTTCTATTAGTAATACTGTATTCCCAAGTGTGCCGTGCATTTCTATGCTTAGAACTGTATTTCTAAGTGTGCTATGGCAATATGAACTTTTCATATGCATTATCATTTTCTAATAAGAAGAGTTAATTTCTTTCCTTTCATATTCATGTTCATATATTTTGTATCTCGGAAGACAAGGTGTCCAAACAAAAGACAAGTGAAGGCAGGGAGTGCATGATTATGAGACTTTAATCGGGTGCTTACAGGTGTCCCCAAAAAATAAATAATAATAAATGGCACGATAAACACTTAACCTGATTATCTTGAAATTCAAATTAGCGACAAATGCGTTATAGTTTCTTGTTACATGGCTAAAAAGGAAAAGAATATCTTGTTCCTACAATAATCCAAATGATACAAGGATCATAAATTCCCAAGGTATTGGTGCTGTTAATCCTCAGGCTGAAAGATGGCTAATGTACAACTTCCTATTTCTTATAATTAAAGAAGTCCCAAGATGATATGTACATCGGTTAGTGTACAAGTTGTTTTCTCCTATAGCCCCTCAACCCAATTGAGGGGGAGCACAATCACCACGGTTATGATCACACCCCCGTAATGTACAAGCTAGCAGCAAAGACGATGTCACGCTTGATTGCATTCGAAGCAGTTTCCATTTTCTTGAAGATTGAAGAATTACCCATAATTGCTGCAGCTTTCCTAAATTCACGACATGTTTCGTCCAATCTGACAATTGTCCTAACTATCATACCTTCAGGAACATCAGTAAGTTCACAGATATCTGCAAATGGTGTGCCCTGTAGATAGGAAAAGTAAGTAGAATTAGATCAGACGAAGGTATTATAGGAGATATTCCCAAGCCTCACAATGAAACTGCACAAAACACATGCCTACCCCTACAGGGTGGTAGTGGAGGGGGCAAAGGGGTTATGCTGGAAAGCGCAGGTGAAAACACGAAAATTCACAAACAACGATTCACTCCTGAATACCAAAAAATATATTCTATTTGGTTCTCTCAAAATACTGAGATTTTGAGCTCATCGATTCTCCCAAAATACTGAGATTTCGAACTCGTTGATTCATGAGAATGCCAACAATTGTACAGATAATTGAGAAGACAATTTTTTATTCAATAAATTCCCTCCTTTTTCAATTTCATACTTAGCACTGGAAGAAGAACTCACAACGCCATAATAAAAATCCTAACGTGAGAAGAAAATCTAAAAAACTACCATCAGAATACGCAAATCACAAAGGTACCAAAAACAATCCATAATATTCTTTTGTGGGTTGAAGGGAGACACAAAGTGAGCAGAAGAATACCTTTGCCCATTCATAGACGACTTCAACAAGACCAAACTTAAGATTCTCTTGGGCATATTCCTGGGGATCAACTGGCAGTTTGAACTGTGCTTGAAGCTCTCCTAGTCTTATAGCCGTGTCATACAATCTGAAGTACAAGAGAACTAGCATTATCTTTATAAGAAGAAATGGACGACAACTAGCAATATTTCCGTTTGAATAAAATCATAACATAATTTTCCAGGAGCAACCAGAGAACACATCAGAACAAAGTAAAAATCCAAGAAACTTTGTGAAGCGATAAATGTGATCGAAGTGATTATACTGATCACAATATCAACAATTCAATTAACACAGAAAATAGATAAAAAGGTAGGGGAAGCAAACTAAAATATATGTTAGGCTAAGCTTAAAACAAGTAGAAGTTACATTTAAGCTTCTGTTTGGAATCTTATTCCGGGTTGCCTCGTTTGGTGTGTGGAGAGAAAGAAATAGTCGTCGTTTTGAAGATCAATCACGGACAACAGAACAGTTTAGGGAATTGTTTTATTTCACTTTGTACTCATGGTTCAATGCCGTGGCCACTAGGCATATTGACGGGTTGCCTGAGTTTATGTCGTTTCTTTCTGATTTGAGTTGATAATACACTCCCCGTGTATTATGCTTTCTGATTAATAAAATTTTGATTACCTTTCAAAAAAAAAAAATAATAATAATAATTTTAAGAGTTTCCTTCTCTTTACAAATGAAACTTTTCACAATGTAAATCTAATAAAACATCAACAAAAAACACCAGTAATATAGAAATACTACCAAATTTAAAGAACTCAACAGTAGATGCAAGCATAAAGTAAGAGTTGGAAAAATATGCTACCTCTTTTTAGCTTGAGACAGCTTTGGGGTAAGAGAAGGTTCAGAAGTGTTCTTCTGCTGAAAAACAAAGGCAGACATTATTGCCACAGCTTCTTCTGGTTCCAGGTCGTCCAGTTGATTTTCAAACAAGCACTCGGTGCATATCAACTCCTCCCCAGAATTCATTTCACAGGCAACACGGCCTTTAATTTGCACAACGAGGTCAGAATCAATACAACCAATTTCCTTCAAAACATCTATCTGTATTGACATGACTAAGATGTCAGATAGGACTATTGAGGCTCGAGTTCAATCATAAATAAATTACCAGAATAAATTTAATTTCTGCCAAAAGAAAGTAATGCAATTTTATGTGGAGATGAGGGCCACATACCCGACCCTGAAAGTCAGGCATCTGCTGAAGTGCCTCGTCTGACATTTCAAACTTCAGGGCATTCACTTCCTCTCTGTGCCACTTCAATTCTCGAGCTATCTTGATGTGCTCGTTCAATTTAATACATCCATGACACTTATTCTGTGCCATCTTCTGCAATAGGCTATTCCAAATGTAGTAAGCTTCAACGATGTTGACGTCTCTCAACTTCAGATCTGGCAATGACTTTTCACTGTCATCTCAATTGAAAAGAAATTCACGAAATAAAATCTGAGAGCATCCAAATAGACCAAATAATTGCTATATCCAGAATTCAGTACCAAGCAACTCTCCGATGTCCATATTAAAGAACGGCAGCACGTACTCGGACTTATATCACCCTACCTAATACACCTACCTTCTATTAAGGTTAAGGACCTATTGGCGAAAAGATGGACAAGTACTGAACATGATCACAGGTGAAGCTCGCCCCAAGTCCATGGGATTCATGTAGCTCAGCCAAAGTAGCCGAGATGAGGCTTCACTGACTTGAGTAAATATGTATCACACACTCCAAAAAAATTCTGATCATAAATCAGGTTTTTAACCTTAATGAGGAAAACCTCCGGCGTAAGAACTAGTATTAGATAATTAAGCACTTAACATATACAAGTGGAGTGTACCAGTTAAACAGACAAATACTTATAATATTTGAGTTCCTATCTAAATTCATCCCTGAAGTTCACTCAACTTGTTGATTCTTTCACAACACCTGCAAATGATTGTCATGAAACTTGCTTGAAATTCTCTTTTAGTATCTAATTAAGCCAGGCCCCATCTATTGTGTTGCATGGTTACTATAAATAGTTGCCTGATATTGAGCATCTCTAATGAGCTTAAAATAAAAGCTGCTTATGTCGCTTCTAACCAGAGCTTTTGCACTTACCAAGCACCCAAATTTCCAGCTTTTCAACTCAGTTGCTTTGTCCCTAATGCAAAACAAAACAGATGGGACCCAAATAGGGAATAAAACACAAAATCTTTCCAACCTTGACGGATGTTTTAGAGTGTTCCCACACACTGCTCTTATTCAAACTCTACCGGTGTAAATTTCTCCCCAGGTTATTTTATGGTACAAATAAGGTACTAAAAAAATATTAGGGTGGGGGAACTTAAGATTCCCCCCAGCACCACGACACTTGCAACCAACCATTCAACCCAGCTGCACAATCAGCCACAAACATAATCACATGATGCTGCTGCCACCAACCACTGTCCAATTGACCACAACACTGGAAAACTACAGTAGCCATCCCAAAACGACTGACAACCAAACCCCTCCCCCAAATTAACAATTATCATCACCATTGCCCACAACCACAATCCTAATAAAGCTAAAAATGTTGGTAGACGGAGCAGAGGTGGAGAGCAAATCACCTCTTAATGTTTTATCCTCCTAGTGCCAACTCTATTTTGGCATAAAAAAGGAAAGAAGATTATCATTTATTTTCTTAACATAATCACTGGATTTAAGTTAGGAAGTTCTGCTATTGTGGCTACTTTCCTTTCTTATTAAGATTTCAAAATATAAATAGTAGTAAAATAAAACCATGTAAACAAATAGTTTGAGGATGCAGTGTTTTGAAATTATTCTTCCTATGAATTCTCTCCCAAATTCCTAATCTTCTTATCCTTCTTTCTCAATTCTTCTCTCCACTTTAACTTCCTCCCTCGTTCGGATAAAATTGGTATCAGACCTACTTTTCAATGACTAAACCTTTTTCCCCAAAGCTACAGTCTGGTGATGTTCGTTGAATAAAATAATGTTCAGTTGCCAACAGCACGCGCTCTATGAACCACGTGGAGTTTTTCTGCAGTGCTCCAATTTTGATTCTAAAGTGGTCTATATCTTCTGAGATTTCAAGCATTGATGCAAATTTGGTGGAACATATTTGCGGTTGAGTGAACAAAGTTGAGTTCTTTTCAGTTATGGGGATATGATGGAGATTGTGATTAACGATTTTGGTGAAGACTTAGCAAAAGACACTTATTATTTGAGGCGCAATAGAAAGTAGAATAAGATATTTTGATTTTTCTCAACATAATTATTAGTTTTAAATTGTGAAGTAGATTTGAACCGAAAAGAACGGCCAGAAAAAATTCATGCAGCCAACTCTGTGGACTTAAAATAAGGTTAATTTGTTGATTTAAAAAAAAAAGGGAAATAAAATTCTTCCATTTAAGGAATACCGACATTTTTAGTCCATGAAACTAACTTTTCTACTATGACCACATTATAAACAGTAAATTCACAAGAAAAACTTCCCACACAGTCATTCAACAGTCAACACCTTACACCTTACTCATCATACATCACTCTGCATTGACCACAATGACACAAAGTCTCGAGTTTATTAGCCACCAAATCAGTTTTCAGACAGTAAGTTAGTGGTGGCAATCGAGCCGAGTAGTTCGTCGGCCGAGCGAGCCGCTCGGGCTCGTCTCGAGCCGAGTAGTTCGTCGGCCGAGCGAGCCGCTCGGGCTCGTCAAAAAACGAGCCCGAGAGCCGAGCAGGCCGGCTCGGCTCGTTTTAGACGAGCGGCTCGTCCAATTTTATTTATTTTTTTTTTTATTTTTTTTTTTATTTTTTTTATTATTTTTTTTTTTTTTTCATATAAGGACAGTTACCAAAAAAAAATCAAATCTCACAAGCCGAGCCGAGCCGCTCGGCTCGTGGCTCGTGATAGACGAGCTCGTGGGCCGAGCCGAGCTCGCCCACGAGCAACGAGCCGAGCAAAAGCTCGGCTCGTTTTGTAACGAGCCACGAGCTCAGCTCGTAGGGCAACGAGCCGAGCCGGCTCGGCTCGGCTCATTGCCATCTCTACAGTAAGTGAAGAGTGTTCATTAACGTACCTTTCACTGGATCCAAGGGAGGTGGATACTTGTTTCCATCAGATTTTAGAGTCAGAAGCTGCTGAACAGTATTTGAATAGGCGCCAGCACTAACATCTTCAAGAAGTCGAACTTGGTCAATCTTTATTCTGTGATTGCATATGGCCAAGAACTCCTTATTATCAACTCCCTTAACCTCGTAATTCACTCCAGCAGCAAAACCACGGTGAGGTAATTTTATATTGACAACACCAGATCCTTTACGAGATGTGACTGAAGAACAATAATCATCCTCCAAAACACGTTTTGATTTTGGTACCAATATTTGGAAATCAGCACCCTTTTTCTCTTTCAAATTTCCACTATCTGACTGCGTAGGCAGTGTTGAAGGTAATTCAGGAGTCAGCACTAACACCATGTACTGTTTATAGTTAACAGAAGGGGCTTTGACAACAACCGCTAATAGGTGATCTTGGACCTGTCAGTGATTTTTTTTTTATTAAAAAAAAGTCAAAAAGTCAAAATATAATGAAAAAGGAATAAGTATGCATCTCTTCTTGCTGTAATTTGTGCGAATTAGACGTGCTAAGAAAACAGCTATGAAGCTAAAAGCATATGGACTCTACTGAACCACTTGACCCAAAAGCTTAAAATGTTAGCAAGGGTCACATGTATATCATTTAAATCTGAGTTCAAAACACACCCCTCACTAGCGGCATGGCGGAGTTCATATTTTTCATCAGAACCTGACGCGCATATTTCATTAAATGGGTATTGGCAAAACTTGAACACAAGGCCTAGGCTTGCTCTTGTATCATCTTGAATCACTTGATCTAAAAGTTTAAACTATTAGAAAGGACCATACATATATCATAATATATGTAAAATGGTTTAACTTCACTTTAACCAAAAGAATTTGAAAACATAATATGTCCCTATTTGATTTTGCTAAAAATCAGATTTTTAGTAGATTTTAAAAAAAGATGATGAAATGTGTGGTTGAAAATTTGATAAAAGTTGTGGATCCCATGAAATGTATAGTTGGAAATGAACTAGGGAACGAATGAGTTTTAAAAAATGGGGGCCAAACAAGGATAAAACCTTTCACTTAAGAAGACTGAAAACAGTACCCAAGAGGAAGTAATATACTGGAATTTTGAGCAATTACAAAATAAAAATAGAAATTAGAAGCATATACTGGAGTGCCTTTTTAAAATATTGTAAGGAATTCAAACTCATCAATTATGAGTGATATTCTCATAAGAAATGCCTAAGCAATGAACTGATAAAAGCATCCCCTCTGCGAACAAGTATTTTATTTGGGAATAAATTAGCTAGTGATGAACTTCAATGTGTACTCACAGATTGTGATTTTACAACTACCACCCTTCCAGGAATGAGATATTGTTGGGAAGTAGGGGACTGCATGACTGCCTCTGTTATCTGATTGCTATAGCTCTCAGCCTCCGAGTACAGGTCATAATATTCTTCTATAGCCGGTTCGCCCTTTATGCATCTACATCCACAAGACATACTTGATGAACCAATTTATGGTATTGTGAAACATCATGCTGTATGTCTCACAGAAGGTAGCATTCACATTTTAGTTATGCTTCTATCAACAATGGTTATATCTAATGTGCTTACTCGATGGCTTTAGTAGGCTGAGCAAGCTTTAGCATTAGAAGTTGTTGCTGCTCTGGAAGTTTCTTCTGAGCATGAAATTCTGCAAAACTTCTTTTCAGCATGTCTTCTACCTGCAAAGTGATGCTCCTCAACAAATATCAACAGCATGAACAACTAATTCAAGTAATTCTTCAACACATTTAATCCATAAACTAATATCTTTATTCTTCATTACTGGGGTGGTGGAATAAACTCAGTCCCTCCCTCCACTCACTACTCTATATTCCTTTATTAAACTAAAGGCTACCAAATCCTAGTCAACTCATTTATTATTATTTCAAAACCTCGATCTGTCCCCTTGAGATAAAATCATGGATCCCCAAACACTTCACCTCAGCAACAGGTTTCATAAGAAAGACTGGTCAGAGGCAAAAGAGTTACAAGATTGACTCGAAAACGTACCCAACTTCATTAAAAAATTAAGAAAAAAGTAAACAACAAATGCATCTTAGGTTCTGTTTGGCATAGAGCATTTTAAGAAAAAAATAACACCTGAACCTTATATGATACCAGTGGTGGGTTGTGCATGGTGGTTTGTGGGGGTGGGGGTGCGGGTGGTGTTGGGGTGTAGTATGGTGGCAGCAGTTCGCACTTGTTAGGAGCGGGCAACAATTTTAATATCACTTGGGTCATGCGACAATTCTAACACAGCTCTGCCATATAATGAAGTTAAGCATAGCAGGCAGCTCAGTGGTGGGAGTGAGGAGTTTGGTAGTAATGGAAAGCAAGAATGAATAGAACGAAAATAGGAAGATATGGAGTGGGGATGAAAGGGGGATGAAAGGGGGAACGAAAGAAAGATGGCAGAACCTGTGGGCATGGAGAGGGGTTCTCTGTGCACAATGGTGACGCAATATTAATGGTGTCTAGTCTTTGGTGGGATAGTATGCAGTGGATCCTAATGCATGGTGTTAAATATTGTTGAACAGCTATATAGCTGCTCTCTGTTTACAAGTCATTATGGACTCCACTTTAGGAAATAAAAATGTGAAATTTTAGAAAATGCAAGCTAACAGATACTCTGACGTGGACACAACCAGTAAAAACACTGAGAATGGAAATGGCACCGACTGTACCTCTTTTTTTTTTTTTTTTTTTTGTTATAAACTTTCTAGTGGGTCCATTTCATCTATCTAATTCTCTTTGACACTTCGTCCTACACCACACCTTTCGATAATTATCTATCATGAATCATCTACCGTTTGATAACCTCTTTTGTCCAGTAAATCAAAGCTATTTATACCTTCAGCTCTTCAACACGAAGGAGATGCAAGATCATGATGTAGGTAAGTCGAAATTGAGATTTAAGCTTAGTTCCACTGCCAACTATAACACGCTCCAAATCACTCTCCTCAGGTATTTCGTCACGGCACATCACAACAACTGTACCAATTTTATCTAGTCCTCTCCTGCCAGCACGACCAGACATCTGAGTATATTCTCCAGGAAGTAACGTCCGAAATTCCTTGCCATCAAACTTCCTTAAAGCATCAAAAACAACCTGCCAGGAGACAAAGATAGCAACTGACAAATACATAAGAAAGATATATTGATGTTAATATTGGTGATCCAACAAGAACCAATGATTATGGAACTACAAAGAGATGTGCACTATCTTCCATTCGAAATCTAGATTAATGCAACTAAAAATATCATTTGGAATAATATTAAATCCAATAGGAAATCTAACACAAATTATAAGGATTAAGCCTTCTTAACTCATGGTAGTAATTATACATCTCACAGAAACTCTATTGATAACAACTTACCGTCCTAGCTGGGGCATTGACTCCCATTGCAAATGTCTCCGTTGAAAACAAAATCTAAGGATAACCAAGGACAACCATTAGAAGTCTCAATGATTAATTAAAACTAATAGACACCAAGGACATGTATTTGACCATGTTTGGCTAGCTTAAGAATAAGTTATTTGACTTTTTGTTTCGAAACATGTTAGGATATGTTATTTTTATAAAGTAAAAGTTATTATTAAGCGACTAAGTAAAAATTGCTCATTTTAAAGGCAACTCTTAAATGTCAAAATAAGTAATATACTTATTTCCAATTCTGATCACTAAAAAGATTACATACTGTAAAAATTCCTTATTTACTTATAAGTGAACTTACCTATTAGTAAACTTTTTAAGCTTAGCCAAACATGCTCACAATGTATGAACTGTATGATTTCTTAAAAGATTCTATCCTCAGAAATACAATCATAATCCTGCTTCAATCTGGCATACACCATCTTTTCAGTTATTATTTTAGGAAATACACAATAAGTTTCCAAAAAACCAATATATGAGTTCCATGCAAAACCTGCAAATAAGATGTAAATAATCTTCGGAACCAAAAAAAAAAGGCAGCAACTTACAAATTTACCTTGATCACCCCACGACAGAAAAGCATTTCCACGACTTCCTTAACAATTGGAAGCAATCCAGCATGGTGAACACCAATCCCTCTCCGAAGGAGTTCTTGAACTCTAACAACCTATAATTCATGTATGTCAAATTCCTGGATCCCAAAATCACTTTAAATTAATAAAAATCAAATAATACACCTGCGGTAGATTTCTGTCTGATCCTTTTAACCTTGAAAATGCTTTATCACAGAAGATCCGGATTTCACTTTTCTCTGTGCTAGTTGTGAGGTCAGTCCCAGTCATTTTATCAGCTGATTTGTCACAACGATTTTTTGAAAAACAGAATATGACCACCTGAAGACACAAGTAATTATGTTAAATAAAAAATTTAAAGTTATAACATGACAACATGTCATAATCACATTAGTGAAAGTTTGAAGAATTAAAATAGCATCAAACGCATTTAGTTTTCAGACATCTAGTAAGCATTCGTATCTAAAAGTACAGCACTACATCCAGAATAAGTCAACATAAAACTGTTAAAGTAGTAAAACAGGAAATACAATAGCCAGAGCAACTTGTTACTTTTACATTTTGTGAATGCACTAAAAAAACATATCGGGATAGAATTTTTCAAACATACTGGTAAGAGGGATTTCTTTGAAAGCTTTTTTATAAGTGACAACCACAAAGAAGCTTCTGATCTCCGTGATCCCCAAGCATTGCCACCACCACCACTGTTTTGATTTCCCCAACCAGGCCCAGAATTCCCCAAATTTTGGAATCCAGAATGTTTGTTCTGTTTTCCCCGAGAGAAACTTTCACGTTTCTGATTTCGAGCCCTGTCGTTGGCTGCAGACGAACCAGAATAGGTTCCTGCGCCACCCGCAACATTTGTGTTTTTCTTCTTGGTAGCATCTTTAGCAGCTTTTAAACCCTGTGGCAGAATTTTTTCATTTTCACAGATCTTGTAAAGCTCTCCAGAATAAAAAAGGCAATGCTCCAGAGGGACTGGTCTTTTAGTCGTCCTGATGAAGATAACAAAACATATAGAAATAAAGCTAAGAAAATCTATCGCTGGATTAACAAGAAATATATAGCTTGTACTAAAGGACCCCATAAAGAAGGTCATAAATATGTATTGAAATGGTCGGTAAACTTTTATTACGAGAGGATGCTACTAACCAAATAACCCGAATTTGCTTTTGTTTTGTCCGACCAATCCAATCAGCAAACTCATTAGTGTTTGGTACCTACAGAATGAAAAAGAACACTTAATATGGTAACAGAAAGAAAAAAACTGCAATGAAGACATAGGTACCAATGTGCATCGGCTTTCAACATTCTACTTTACTTACAGACCATTTGAGCCCCATTTTTTGCCAAAAATCTATTTTGAAATAGTATTTTGATGGAGAATGTGTGGTTAAAAAATAAGGAAAAATTTTGGATTTGTGCATAATATTTTATTGAAAATGTGTGATTAAACATAAGACAGACAAAAATATATTTTGACAATAATGGGGACCAAACAAAGGCTTAATATGGTAGCATAAAGAAAATTTGCACTGAAAAATAGGTACCCAATAAGCATCAGCTTTCAAGATTTTAGATTCATAAACTGAAAATCTGAATAAAAATTATCTCAAAGAACTATGAACACGGACACGTGTATCCGTGTCGGATACGTCGACACGCGATTTTTAAAAAAAATACAGACACGACACGTCATCGACACGTTGATTAAATTCTTAAAAATTCTTCATTTATATAGTATAAATTTAGTTTTATACTTGTTATTAATTTTTCTTGTTTAAATCTTATAAACATGAGTCTGTATTTGTTACTTGCTAATAATTTTGAATTAATCATATATAATATTTCTATTATAAAAAAAATGATTACGGTAGAGTGTCCGAGAAGTGTTGATATCGACTCGTGTCTGACACGTGTAGGACACAGACACGCTACCCCTAATTGAAGTTCCGTACTACAGAGTCAAAGAACATAAAATGCAAAAAAACTTGTCTTTTATCTAATGTTTTGTCAAATTTGTCATCGTTGCCTTTCCATAGTATCAAACATTTCATTTAGGAAAAGAAATCAAAGAAAATCGAGCATAAAAATGTGAACACAACAGTAACGAGCTAGAAGGATTTATAAATATAGTCCATCTTCTACAAGTACTACTGAGTGTCATTTATTACAGGAGAGGAAAAGTCCACTTACGTCCATGTTCCTTTCTCTGTTTTTCTCAATGTTATAAAAACCAGACAGGGTCAGCCGATTCAACCGGAAAAACCGAGAACCAGCCTAAAATCCGATTCGGTTATATATATTTAAAAACCCTCTTAATATAAAACCAATAAAAAAACTGGTCAATTGGCTGTAGAGGTGTCAATCCGGGTGGTCCGGGCGGGGTCTGCCCGCCAACATATGAACCCGGAAACGGCCTGCATGAAAGAAAAACCGCCCGCTACAGGTTACGGGCCGGTTACAGGTCGGCCCACAATTTTGGACTACAACCCGGCCCACCCGCTGACCCATCCGAGTCGAGCCCATGCGGGTCACGGGTTGTTCCGGTTTGGTCCGTATAATTGTATATATAAAATTATAAAAATATAAAAATATAGAATTTTTCATATTTATAGCAAAAAAAAAAAAATTTAAAAATGTAAACTAAGAATTGAACAAAATGATAAATTCATATTTATACCAAGAAATGTTTACATAGAATTCAAATTTAATATTACATGAATTTAAATTTAACTTAAACAAATAACAACTAAATGCATTTCTAATTACTATTATCAAATATTTATAGTATAAGTACATCCCAACTAGGTTGGTACCTACTTTTACTATAATTTATAATTTAAGTACATCTCAATTAGGTTGGCACCTATTTAACTATAATATTTAATTTTTTTATTTTTTTTTTCACGGGTCACGGTTAACCGCGGCCCGTGAAGGTGCAATCTACGAAGCCCGTGGGTCACACCTCCTTGACCCGTGAACCACCCGCTCGGGTCACAGGTCGGCCCGCGGTCCCGTGTCGATCCGGGCCGATTTTCACAGGTCTGATCGGCCCATCCGTCTTGACACCTCTAATTGGCTGGTTTATTCACTGCCTGGTTAACCTGGAACTGGTTTTGCCGGTTCATTGGCTATTTATTTAAAAATTATATAATAATTAATTTTAAGCCTCTTCAATTGTAAGGCACAAAATTGTAGGATAACATAATTAGCCCCTGTTTGACACTCATTAATTTCTCTTTCTCATTCTCATTCTTCATTTCAACCACATTTTCCAAATAAAATAATATTACACACAAATCAAAAACTTTTCATCACTTTTCCACCACACATTCTCACATCAATCACTATTCCAAAATTTCTATTTCTCCCAAAATGGGTTTCAAACATGGGGCTTAATTTTAAGCCCTTCTATTGTAAGGCCCAGATTGTTGCTTATTCAACAATTGGCAATTCCATTTATAGATACATTTTCCTAGGATTTTGTAGTCACTATCCGGAATTGCAAAGCATCCTTTGGCTGTGGTTAAAAGCAACCCATCTGGCTATACTTAAAATCAATTAAAAGACAAGAGAATCTTTTGTTTGTTTACTTCATTGAATAAATTAATTATTTTTTTTCTTATTTTAATTAATAAAAATTAAATAATATTTTACTACTATCTAATATTATTTATTATTTGAAAATAATTTATTTATCTTTATTCAACTACCCACTTCGACCCCAATTCGACCCTTGAACTTTTTTGTTTTTTTGGGTCAATGTTCGGTCCGGGTTTTAAAATATTGGTTTTTCTATTTTTTTGGACAATTAACAATTCTATTAAATTTCATTAAGTGGCCATTTCTTTGAGATAATTGAGTTTTGAATGGTGAATTTTTGAAGAATGAGTGGTTAAAGGGTAGGAAAAGTTTTAAGTTTACAAGCAAAATGAATTGTGTAAATATATAGCTGAAAATGAGTATGAGAACTAAAGAATTTTGAAATAATGATTGTCAATGTAACAATCAGGCCTCGTGTCTGGCTGTACTCTTACATATTGTCCGCTCTGGGAAAGCTGAAGTTCATCTCATCCCTCACGAATTTCTATCGCATCCCCAGAATTCGAACCCTTGACCTTTCCTTTAAGAATGATTTAAATTAAATCCTATTAACAATTGGGTGCCTTCTTCGCATTCTACCTAAACTGAGTGCGAAAGGCCCAAACCCAATCCTAAGGAACGGTGAAGCTTCATAGGGTCTTTCTGTCTAGGTATAGGTAGTCCGCATCTTCACGGGCATGTCTATTTCATCGAGCCTCTTCGAGACTGTCTAGATCGTTACACCTTTTGTGCGGGGCAAAACTTACCCGACAAGGCATTTTGCTACCTTAGGACCATAATAGTTACAGTCACCGTTCATTGGGGCTTCGATCATCGACTCCAAGGCTCCTATCGTCGTTTACCGGATAGGCGTCACCCCCATACATGGTCTTACGACTTTGCGGAGACTTGTGTTTTTGGTAAACAGTCGCTCGGGCCTGGTCATTGTGACCCCCTTTGTAAGGGAGCACCCCTTCTCCCGAAGTTATGGAGCTATTTTGTCGAGTTTTAGAGTTGACCTACTTAACTCAATGGTTAGTGTGTTGCTTTCATACGATGGGAGTCACTTTATTGGATTTTTAGGTACATGGAGGAGCTCTATGGGTATCTCTGCAATCTACACTAAGGCTTTGTCTGGGTGCAATTATAATTTTAATTCCAACCGTTACGCCCACAATTTTTGACTTTTGTTTACTCACAGCCAGCCCACAATTTGAATGGCAACGGTCCAAAAAAGCCATTTTTGTGTCATTTTAATTGCACCCAGACAGCTTCTAAAAATTGTAATCATAACGCAATACTCCCAACCGCTAAATATGTAGTCAACTGTGTAATTGAGGAAGCCAGCATTGACTAGCATAGTCGACAAATTTATAGGAAATAGCACTTTGTTAATAAAAAAAGAAATTTAATAGCGTTTTTAGTCATCTGAGTTGCCTGTGTATCTCAACCCTTCCATGATCATGGTATTAATTAACATATACATGGACGACATAAGACGTCATCTTTTTGCATTAGTAATATATATACTTCTTCATAGCCTGAAAACTATTTAAGCAATAGGAGTTTAAATTATGTTTTGTGTGATGAAAGATGATATCCCATTCCCACCAGCTAGCCTACTGTAATTCCAACAACTTAAGAATAAACCTTTCATCTAAGTTATGCAAGTCATGAGCCAGTCTCGTCAACTCTTACTACAACATGCATAATTTGAAGTATCATGCTGATAAGTACAGAACTACTAACACGTTAGATCTCTCAAAAACAGCAAATCAGAATGCATTACAATTTTGTAATTCATATAAACCAAGACCAAGGGGATTTATGGTCAAATACACTTCATAAATAAACAATGTGCAGATGAAAACTGATGTCAAGACGTACCGTGGCTGAAAGTAGCACAAAGTTGATATGCCTAGGAAGCATGATAATAACTTCTTCCCAAACAACACCTCTTTCAACATCATTAACATAATGCACTTCATCGAATATGACCTATATTTCCACATACAGCACAATCAAAAAGCCAGTTGTCTCAGAATTATTTAACAAGAAAAAAAAAAAAAAAAAAAAGATGTAAAATTTTACGGATCTGAGATAATGAAAGATTTAAATATCATGAGGAAGACGAGTATTGTTTTCTTGAGTAAGGGGGAAAAGGGAGACATGCACCATTAAAAACATCTTACCCATTCTATGTCACGTATGATGTCAGCACCCCTATAGAGCATTGATCTTAATATCTCAGTGGTCATGATGAGACAAGAGGCCTCAGGCCTCAAGCTAACATCACCTGTGAGCAGACCAACATCAAATTTCCCACAAAAATCCCTGTACTTTTGATTGCTGATGGTTTTAATAGGAGCAGTATATACAGCTCTTGTACAGTGCTGCATAAGTCCAACAAGCCTCGTTATAAATTTTCAATGCACAGAACAAAAGAAGATTTAAAGAAGAATCGTTCACAAAATTGATTAGAGAACAAAACTATCTAATTAACCAGCACATAATCTTGACACAGTGAAAAAAAGACATACTTTTGAAGCAAGAGCAAATGCATATTCTGCAACAACAGTCTTCCCGGCTGATGTATGAGCTGCCACAAAAACAGAATCCCCTCTTTCAAGATGATAGATGGCCTGTAATTAAAACAGAAAAAAATAAGTATTTCAGCTCACTTCAAAATATTCCATAGGAAATGACCACCATGGTAAACAAAGCATTAAGACAAGATCAAAAGAATACACTAAAATTTTTCGGGAAGTTCAGTATGCATGATTACGAAATCTTATACACAAACAAATATGGATGCCTTCTATTCACTAATTTATTTCTGGCAGTTCATTTTCTATCCCCCATCAGTCACCACAGAGAACAACCCCCAATGATGAAAAAAACTGAAACCATTAGATTTCATTGAAGTTTTAACATTATAGTTTCAATCAATTTACACAATACCATATCATTAAAAATTACAGAAAATTTGAAAATGGTGTTGGTGAATCTTACATTTGTTTAAGAAAACTAGTGGATTTGGAGGTAGAAAGAGAGGAAGAAGCTGAAAAGGCCGAAAGGTTTGGGTTTGGTGGGTGGGTGGGGGTTGGGGGAAAGAAGATGAAAAGGTATTTCTTCTCTTTTTTTGGTTTCTAATTTTTTAAAATTAGTTTAATAGTTTTATGTAGGAAATATGTAAATTTACCATTTTGTGCTTTTTAAAATTGATCAAAATGTGATCGACTCATTTTTCTAGTCAACTAACGGACCTCTGGACGGAAACCACGGCACGGGATTGCAAGCTTTGGGACCAGCTCTTCTACAAATGAAAGATTAGGGTAAAAGCTGCAACAATTTGAAAGGTTCGGGACACAGCTGCAACTATCCCTTAATTTCTGGTAGTTCATATTCTATCCCCCACGTCACCACAGACAATAACGTCATGACGGAAAAAACTGAAATCATTAACCTTCATTGAAGTTTTAACATCATAATTCCAAGTTAAAGATAAGTGCATCTTCCAACAATAATTATTGTAACAGAACCAGAGTGCCAAGATTAAGTTTAGCACAATAAATTATAACAGAATCAGTACCTCCTTTTGGAAAGGATCAAGTTCAAAAGGAAAATTAAGCGCCATATCAGGAACAAGTTCATAAAACCGTTCTGCAATCTCTTCACTGCCTCCACTAAGAGCCCACACCTAAAAGATTCATTGACTTTACTTGACAAACCCAAGAAAAACTAGTACAAAAAACGTTAAAATACAGCAACTTACTAAAGTATCCTAAACTAGACAAACCATTACCTCCTTTTGTTGTTGTGCACCATCATCATTATCTCCATCAAACTTTGACATCGATTTTTCTGATTCAACAGACAAAATTTGATCTATAACAGATGATTCGCCCTTTATCACATCACCAGCCACATACAGCTCTTTTACTTCAGTTTCTGTCTGAATAGATTCCTTGACAGACTCCAACTCTTTCACTTCCGTTTTTAACTCTAACATGTGGCCTGTAAAAAATAACATAACTAAGAATATCCACTTGGAACATTCTGGAGTTGGTAAAAAGCTGCAAGTACTATCATGCATAACAAAGCATAGTAATGAACAATGTCAGAGAATAGTGCCAACCTCACTCAAGTTAGAACCATATTTATCTTTCAAGTTGCACATAACACATGCTGAGGGGACTAAATAACATCCTTTTTTCCTCACACTCTTCCACCTCTTCATATCCCCTATATTCTGAGAACACCACATTGGGGTGTCAACACAAGTAATCATGATTACCATACTGAAATGTTTTCTCTAGACTTAGCTTCTTCCAACATTCAATGTTCATGATTGGAGTTCACGTAAAGGAATTCTTCATATACAAGAAAGGAATGAAATTTCCACCACCTAGAATCAGGTTAAACTTAAATCCACAGTGCTTTCAAGAAGTTATTACCATACTGAAGTGTTTATCACTAGACGCAACAGCTGCCAACATTCAATTTTCATAAGAAATTCACTCACACCTAAAGAAAATAATGGATATACTGTATTCCCATATTAGTGCAAATATTTCCAGAACAGGTAGCAAATTTTCTCTTCTGCCAGCATGGATTTCAACAGAAGAACTGAAGTTAGCTTAATTAATTCAGTCAGTGCCCACTCAAATACCTAACCTTCCTGAAGCTAAAGTAGGTCTTGTCATGGTCTTTATCAAATTGAGTAAAAAGGTATTATAAGCACAAGTCAAGACAAATTACAAGCAGTCATTTGTGAAGCACACTTTATATACAGCAGGGTATAGATCAGAAAATCAACATGAAAAGCATACAGACCATCTCCCACGGATTCTATGACATCCTCTTCCCAAGCTTTATTAAATAAGTCATCAAACTGCACGGAAAACTCATTCTGCAGATAGACGAAACAGATAAATATTAACAAAATAGAATCAGAAAGACATGAATTTCATTTATTTCGGGCAGATAAGAATAGGAGCATATAAGTGACACAGATATTAACTGTTTTACATAGGAGATCATAAAAGTACTGCAACTGACCAGCTGCATATCTGGCGCACTCTTCACTGCACTTTGATTCTCAAAAACATTCCATGTGCAAGAATGTCCCTTCAACAATTTATGAATAACCAAATGTTAGCATTATAAATGCAAAGAAAAAGTAACAAAAGCTTAATGTTTGAACGACTTGGGCTTTTCAATTGTCAAATTAAATAATGATACCTTCAGATCACCAAAATCCAGTCCATCTTTAAAACCTGGGGGAACGACTTGTGCAGGACCCCCGTCAAGAACCTCTTTTACCCATTCACCATTGCAAGCACCATCTGGAAGTATCTTTCCCAAGGAATCAGTATTATCCAAGCCACCTGGGTGAAAAGGACGGTTGTTGATGCTTCCTCTAACAAAATCCTTTGCAGGTCCAACAATGCGAGGCAAAGCACCAGAATCCTTGGCTCCTACTGTGAGTTCTGATACATCTACCTAAAACAGTGCCTTATAATTAACTACAAAACCAAAACATTGCCGAAAAATGAAAACAGTAAAATGAATGGAAACTGTGAAGAGCCTGGAAAATAAGTAGTAGGACAAACTCATATCCTACTTAATTTATAAAATACCAGAAGTTATAGATGTAGTTTTCTCCAGTCTTACGGCTGAAAAGCAGACTGTTATTTAACGGCTAAAGATATAAGCCGAACACATTAATACAAAAGTCTAGCCAAATATATGGCTTTCATTTCATCTTTGATTCCCATATATGGCCCAAAGAACATATTCACAATATAGAAGCATGATTCATATGGAGATAAGGGCTTCAGAAGCCACAAATTTCTGACATCCTGAGAACTGTGGTTTTGTTTTATTATGATGATATCTATCTGTGAATGCTACTATTTAGTAGAAAACTGCCCCAGGCAAGTAAGGTTGCATCCAGATGGACTGGTTGTCTACAAACTCATTTTTAGTACCCTCACTTTTATTTTTATTTTATTTTTGTGGCCTCTTCAGAGTCGCACCTCAATTAATACTCCTCGTGGCCTTATGGCCTTAAATGTTGAAGATATGCCTCTTTATCTTGTCTGAACCAATATTCTATGTTCTCTTTTAAAGATGTGCCTCTTTCTCGTCTGTACCAATATTCTGGTTTTCTTTTAGTTTTACGTGAGCCAAGACTTCTTCACTTCAAAATGTTTTCAACTTGATTTCTTTCTCATGAACCAACTTCATATAATGTAACTTTTTGTGCATATTTCCCGTAAAAAGGGCAGAGGACGTCAGAATCTTTAAACTCAATAAGACATTTAAAATTTTATGAAGTTCGTCAACCTTTTGGTTTGCATTGTGACTAACTAATGTATTTCCAATTCTATTGGAGAAAGGATTACTATATTGTACATGTTTCATTCTCTCTGAGTTGGGGTAGCCATATTTTTATCCGGATATGACACTATGCACATTTTATTCTCTCTTTTCTTGCATCTTTATATTTTTGCTGTGCTCTGCTGTTAGCACTTCTAAAGAATTGAATTCTTAGTTTAACGTATACTTCGGAAACTCAAATTATTTATTTATTGAGCAACAATCACTATAATTTTTCCAAAGACAACTGCCTTACTGTTTAGGGAAACTTTTTCTATGCTATAATTGCATTAACTATTAGATTTGTTGTTTCGCATACCATATGCTATATTTGGCTAGCTATTGTAGTAATTGTTGTGATCCAATACAATTCACAATTAAAAGTAGTATCCTGTATCCTGTTATGTAATTCGAACTTAATTTTTGACAACTTTCTTGTCAATAGAAAATTGTAAACTTGCTCGCTACGATCAAATTCATCTTTAAAACGTTTATGACTTACCAACTGAATTGGTTTTGAAAGATATTCCCAATTCACGATGCAACCAATTCATTGGGCCAGAAGTAAAATAATTCTCTAATTTTTACGATTGATACTTCACTTCTTCACGTCAAATTTAAAGAAATATAAAAAAGAGCTCATTTTAACACGAGACAGTAATCAATGAGTGAAAATGCAGTTTATTTGTTGAAAAACGAAATTCAAATTAGCTCTAACTTAATAATCCATACAATTTGCTACCTTTGTGTTGCCTTGTCCTCTGTGAAGCAAAAGTAAAAGAAGTATCTTATAGAGAGAGAACCTTTTGTATGAAAAGAATTTCCCTGTCATAGTTTCTCTGAAGAATTTCCAGCAAAATTTTGATAGTAACATCTCACATTGTAAAATTAAAGCTCCGTTTGATACACCTTATTTTCCATCTAACTTTTGTAGTGTTTGATTGGCAAGATTTTCCCGGAAAAATGTTTCCCAACTTTCCACCTTTGTGAGGAAAACAAATTCTTGATGTTTTGGTTGGTAAATATTTTCCTTTTTTTTTTTTTTTTTTTTGGCAATTAGAAAAAATTCTAGACACAATAGTAAAAAAATTTATCACTTTAATTGACAATTTCCATGCAAAACAAAACCAAACGAATGGTATTTTTTTTATTTTTATTTTTTTTGCAATTGGAACAAATTCTAGACCTAGTGGTAGAATAAATTATCACCTTAATGGACAATTTTCATAAAAAACGAAGTTTAACGGACACCAAACTTTCAACATTTTCCATGAAAAATTATACCAATCAAATACAATTAATTACAATTCCCAATAAAACAATTTCTAGGCAAATCAATTCCCTGATTTTCTTTCCACCCATTTTCCAACTTTGCAATCAAACGGACACTAATGCTGCGATCTTCAACATTCTTTGCTGAAAAGTTTCTCATTGTATTAGAACAGCTAGTCTCATTAAAGTCTCCACAGCTACATCTATTGAGTGACCCAAAAAATCTACCCCATCATAGACTAACACATAACTGATCACACCCTGGATATGCTATCAAGTTCAGATTTCCATACTCCGAAGTACAACTAGTACTTGTCCATCTTATAAGTTCAAGCGTTCAACTATACTATATTAATAATGTCTAACACATGAGAACAAAGAAAAAAGGCGAAGCAAACTTTCCGTACCTCTACTGAGTTCGGCTCCCACCTTTCATCTACGGGGCCATGGTTTTTGCGCCTGAAAGGCATTTCCCATGTTGGAACAACCGCAGACCGCGGAAAGGAAGGCTCTAGTTCGGTCTTAGCTCTATCAAACCAGTCAAATTCCCACTGCCGTCCTGCATTTTCCGGAGAAAAGACATCCTCGTCCAACCTAGGCAGCAAATGTTTCTCCTTTATGTACTCCTTAATAGTTTCAGGAGTTTCCAATGGAAATGCTGGGGGCTGCCCACAATCATCCAATAACACAATAATTACATTTCAAATTGGCCCTAATTCATAAACTCCAAATTCACATAATTAAAACTAAAAATAAACAAAGCCATTACTAAAGAAAGTGCATGTGATTGAGACAAACAATACTTACAGGAATGAAGTCAGGGAGGGAGTGCAGGGGATTGGGGCGTTCAACGGGAGGGAGAGGTTCAATTCTGAGATGGCCACTGTATCCCGTGAATCCGACCCTGAAAGAGAGCCCATTTGCGGCCGGGACCCGATCCATTTTACTGTTACGACCCCAACTTTACCCTTTTGAAGGAATCCAGGACGATTTTCGCTCTATTTGAATCGTTTACTTGTCGAGGATTCCGTTTCACGTTCGCGATGTTCTACGAGTTCTGGAAGAGCAGATTTTGTAAACCCATGAATAAACCACTAACATAGAATTTATAAATGAATTTGCTCAATTAAAAGGGAAGGCTAAGTTCCGCTCTAATCCTTTAAAAATTCATTTTTTATTTATTTATTTTAATTTATACAATTTTTTTAATAAAATAATTTTATATATACATTTAAAAATATTTCCTATTACAAAATGAATTTTCCCCAAAAAAAAAAATAGACTCAAACATACAAACCCTGAACATGAGACTGATCTAAGAATCCAACTTCGAATATTTTGTTTGATAAATTTAAAGAAAAAAAAATAGTTATTAAAGAATGTGTAACATCGACCTGCGGCTTCTCCGATTCTAACAAATATTAATTTTTTTAAAAAATTTTAAAATAACTAGTGAAGATATTGTTTTGAAAAAATATTTGTAGATATCACATATTTATTATTGTAAAAGTGAAAATAAATTCTATAATACTACCAAAATTAATAATAATAAATACAATGCCCATCTTTAGAAGGAAAGCATCCTATCCATGATGCTACATCAAATTCATCTTGATAAAGCGGCCAAGAAATAAAGTATCAAACACAGCAATAAATAAATTTAACCCCTGTTTGAAATCCATTTTGAGAGAAATAGAAATTTTGGAATAGTAATTGATGTGAAAATGTGTGGTGGAAAAGTGATGAAAAATTTTTGATTTGTGTGTAATATTATTTTATTTGGAGAATGTGTGGTTGAAATGAAGAATGAGAATGAGAAATTAATGGGTGTCAATCATATGCTTAAGAAGACGGTATTTTCATCATCCATTGCTAAATAAAGTACCAAACATAGCAATAAATTTAGAATGATGCTAGGCGAGAAAATTTCACAGAACACACACAGAAATTTGAAATGGATGGATTGGATTCAAACATGGAGGATGGAAACACACGGATACAAGTGCGTGATTTTTTCAATTCAAAATTCTGTACAAAATCTGACAATATTTCCTGTACTTAAGGAATTTTTCATAAATTTAAGGAGGCACTATTTACAATATCCATCGTTATATATCACTCTGAATTTATGTTTAACTAAAACCTCAATATTCATAATAAAAAAATATTTTCTTCAACTAAAGTCAAAATAAACAAAGAAAGAGACACAATTAAAGAAAATACATTCAAACGTAATAATATATGAAGAATATTGATACCAAACTTTTTAGGTATTTGTAGGGGTCGTTCGAGACCCATTTTTGGTATAATGGGTTTTATAATAGTGATTTTTTTAAGAATGTGTTGTTAAAAAGTAGAGAAAAGTTTTAGGTTAAAGTGTAAAATTATTTTATTAAAAGAATGTGTGATTAAAAATGAATCCAACATTAAAATAGAGTTCGCTTGTGACCCAGACCAATTCATTTTGTCATCATTACCCGGAATTTATTATTTTGGAGGAATTCGCAATGATTTAATGTAATTCAATTCCTTTCCGCTTGGCTTTGAGGATTCAAAGAGTGAGTGAGAAGAAAACTATATTCAGATTTTCCCTACCCCTCAAGATGAGCATGACAGGCAAAGTTTTCTAGATTTGGTATTGTTGTGCTAGAACCCGTCTTTAATTATACTGGAACAAAGAATCGGTTACTTGAATAATCAGTTAAGTGTTCAATAAATTTCATTTCAAAATTTCTGTACGTTTCAAAACCAATGTACCACTTCGAGATTTTTTTTTTTTTTTTGCTTTCGTGCTCTACTTGGAATTCTTGCGAATGTCTATTACGAACTGCTCTACTTGGAATTCTTGTGAATGTCTATTTGCGGCTTGCGAAGAATTTGTATTCTCGTCTCGATCTGTGTTTTTGACTTATTGCAAACTCTCTCAGCAAAAACAATTTGATAAGATTTATAAACAATATAATCATATTCTTGAAATAGTGAAATAGGTCAACACATTGATTTGGTTATTAAGAATAGTGGTAAGTATAGTTTCTACAATTATTCGAGACACCAAATCATAATATTTTATGAGTTTATCTACTTGTACATAATTTTTTGTACATCAAGGTATCCACCCTCTCACATGAGGGTGGGACCCACTTGAATAAAAAATATTATATCCAAGTGGGCCTCACCCCCATATGAGAGGGTGGACATCTTGATGTACACAAAATTATGTACAAGTAGCAAAACTCATATTTTATTGTCTTTTGGATAAAATTTCTACCTAATTTATGTTATATTTTATTTTTTAGGTAAAAGTTTATATTTAATGAGGAATTGGAGAAAAAAATGCATAAAATGGCAAAAAATGATAAAAATTAAATATGAAACCTTAAAGAAATAGTGCATTAAATGGGTTGGAGTTAAATGGTCTCAATGGACTTGCAAAATTTTAATGGGAGGCACAAATTAAACACACACACATATTGGGAGTAAAAAAGGGAGAGAAAAGAGAGATAAAAAGGTGAGAAAAGAAAAAGAAAAGGACGGTAGAGAAAAAGTGACAGAGAAAAAGAAAGGAAAAGAAAACGCACCGGGAAGAGAGAGAAAAAAAGGGCCAGAAAAAGAATGAGAAAGCCATAAAAGAAAAAGAAAGGGAAAAAAGAAGAAGAAAGGAGACGATATACACGAGTAGTTTCACGTTTCGTCAATTTTTGGTGATGATATTTCACTTTTGCGTGTTTTTATTTTTACAACATGAATAACTAATTTTAATATTAGGCTTAATAGCACAAAATGTCCCTACATTTAACAGTTAGTGTGCAAAACATCTCAACGTTTCAGTTTTTTGCATTTTCGTCCCTATTTCAACGTTTCAGTGTGGAAAACGTCATTTTCACTATTTTTCAGTGTAAAATGACCAATATACCCTCAAATTTAAATAAAACAAAGAAAATGAAATGAAAAATAAAAAAATAAATTGTAATTATACTCTCAAACTTTTTAAAAAGTGCAAGTGGGTCCAAAAGTCTTATTAAAAGGTTTGAGCACAAAACGTCCATACGTTTGACACTAAATGCGGAAAACGTCCTTACGTTTCAAACATGTTTGTATTTGCTCAATAGCACAAAATGTCCTTACGTTTGACACTTATTGCGTAAAACGTCCTTACGTTTCATTTCTTTTTACATTTTCGTCCTTATTTCAACGTTTCATTGCGGAAAAACGTCATTTTCACTATTTTTCAATGTAAAATGATCAATATACCCTTATATTTAAATAAAACAAAATAAATAAATAAATAAATAAATTACAATTATACTCCCAAACTTTTTAAAAAGTGCAAATGAATTCAAAAATCTTATTAAAACATTCAAACCATCAGTATTTTCCTCATCTCTCAACTTTATCCTTCCTCCACCACCTAAACCATCAGACCCCACAATTCAAACCGTTAATGCTGGCCACAACTATCAGCCCCAAGATTGTAGAGGGAGGTGAGATGGTTTGAATGGTGGTGGGGTCTGGTGGTTTAGGTGGTGGAGGGAGGATAAAGCTAAAGGAGGAGGTGAAGACTGATGATTTGAATGTTTTAATAAGATTTTTGAACTCATTTGCACTTTTTAAAAAGTTTTGGAGCACAATTGTAATTTATTTTTATTTTCCTTTTCTTTGTTTTATTTAAATTTGAGGGTATATTGATCATTTTACACTGAAAAATAGTGAAAATGACGTTTTCCACACTGAAACGTTGAAATATGAGCGAAAATGCAAAAAAATGAAACGTTTGGATGTTTTGCACACTAACTGTCAAACGTATGGACGTTTTGTGCTATTAAGCCTTTAATATTATTCAAGATTTCTGTATATATGTGTTGGTTTTATTATAAGTTTAATGCATTAAATTATCTCATTAATAATTTGATGATTATGTTAGTCTCTTACGAATTGAGAAGTGAGTTTGAGATTTTGATCATAAAGTAAAATTCATTAAATTAGTATTATGTGTAGTCATACATGTACTAAATATTGCAGGCATAATATAAATTCTTAGAACTAATATTTCGTTTAACTCGGGTTGATTCACATAAAGATATGAGATTTAATTAGTTAAATAGGCTCGATAAGAACTCGAGATGGATAAATTGAATACAATAGAAGAATTCGATAAAACACTACATTATGTTAAGAATCTTGAATGAAGAATTAAGGTGATCAATAAATGAAATTGTTATACTCTAATATTCATCACATATTTGAATCTTCAATTATTCATTGTTTGCAATCTTTTTATATTTTCCATTAGTTAAAAGTAGTTAGGAAAAATAATCACAACCACCATAATTATTTACTTACTTTTGTCAAATAAGAGTTAGAAAAATTAGATTAAGGACCTGTTTGTTGTACATTAATAGAATAAATAGATCCGTTGGAACAGTAAGCAGCCTACAATTGTTGACTTTGTTGTGTCTTATGGGAAATGCAAGTTTGAAAAAAACTGTCAGATTATTTATATTAATGAAAAAATAATTTGGCACAAACAGGCTCTAAGTCCTAAAGTATAGTTTTCGTGGGAACGATATTCGGACTCAAAAGTCCACTATACTATTTGTTACGATATCGGACACTTGCGATATAAAAAATGTAACAAATTATTGGCGCCGTTTTTGAGAATTAATTACTTTTATTCTTAATTTATTTTATTTTTAACAGTTATTTGATTTGATTTTTTTTCTTTTATTACAAAACAAAGTGTTCGTTGTATGCTCCGTATCCAAAGTGACGATCTCAAATCGTTTGATTTGAAAATAGAACGCACTTTGAGACGAAACCACAATGAACACAAACAAAAACAACATCATCAAATGGCTGACGGTCAAAATATTCATATTCATATTCAACCAATTGGACAAGTGGTCACAAGAGCAACAAAGCCACCGAATCAGCAGGAGTTGGAGAAATAAAAAAGGAGACTTACCAGTTTCAATGTCCTTGACGCACATAGTCGTGCCTATGCGTTCCAATATTGTGTATCAAGATTTTGGAGTAAATAATTTTCAAATAAAGGCAGAGTTGATCAATTTGATTAGCAACACTCTCCAATTTTACTGGCTACCTACCTCATGAAAATCTGAACACGCATATGATCAGATTTCTCAGAAATTGTCAAAATTTCTATACTCCCCCTAGTGAAAATGCTATTAAATTGTGATTATTTCTATATACACTGAGAAATACTGCATTGGAGTGGTTAGACGCCGAACCTCGTGAAAGCATTACTACATGGGAAGACCTGATCAGAAATTGTGCAACAAATTCTTCCCATCGACGAAAATAGCTAAGGCTATGTTTGATAGCCCTTTTTTCGAAAATTTTCCATAGAAATGGTTGTTTGATGGGTTTTGTTTGACATGGAAAACTAATTTCACCCACCCTCACACGTGCACCAATTGAAGGAAATGAAGGAAACCATTTTCCGTTTCCAAGTTTTTTTTTCTTTTTTGCAATGGACACAAATTTTATTACCAATTGTAAAAAAAAAAAAAAAAATCCTTCAATGGACAATTTCCATAAAAAATAAAGCTAAACGAACACCAAAAGATCCAAAATTTAAATATTTTCAACGTAAAAAATTATACAAATCAAACACAATTAATTGACAATTCTCAGGAAAATAATTCTATGCAATTCAATTCCTTGAAATTCATTTTCGTTATACCCAAATTTCACTCTTACAATCAAACAGACCCAAATTCAAACTTTCCAACAAAAAGATGAAGAGAACTAACATGAGGCATGGACCAGATTCAAAGAGCTGATGCGAAAGTGTCCAAATCATGGAATCACAATAGGTAATCAAGTGCAATACTTCTACAGGACTCTCACCATTTTCAAAATCTCTAGTGGATTCCTCTACTGGTAAATCGATCATAGAAAAATCGATACAACAAACCATGGATTTATTTGAGTTAATCGCCACAACAAATTCAATGTTTTCATCAGAAATAGTGGTACCACCAGTGCATCTGGGATGTATGAATTAGATAGCACAGTATCTGCGAACGTGCGATAGCAGCTTTGACAAATTAGGTTGAGCTATTGGTGAAATCACAAACAAGATGAGCATATGCAGTGATGGGTGGTCCATCATGCGAAAACTGTGGATCTAACCATTTGACAGAAAATTGTATGTCTGTGGGCTTTTCCAAATAACAAGTCAACTTCATTCAGAATGGCTCCCTCAATTTTAACCCATATTCGTAAACATATAATCTAGGATGGAGACAGCCCCCGAATATCAGATTGTCAGATAATCAACAAAGGAATGGTTTAAATAATGCCCAGCAGGAGAACGAACCAAGTTTGGGGAAGATATTTCATCAATATATGTAGAAAGCAGACAAAATATTCCAACAAATTGATACTAATTTTCAAAATCAGCAAGCATATATCAAGAAGTTGGAGATATTGATTGGTCGATAGCTCAACAACTTGCAAAACGTTTACAAGGATCAAGAAGAAAGTACATAAGCATCTACTGTCAAGACATCAAGTCCAGTTAAGACTTACGTAACTCCTATTCATTTTCCTCATAAGCTCAAGGAAAACCAAAAAGACACAAAATTTAAAAAATTTCTTGATGTTCTCAAGAAGTTCTAGATTAATATTTCGTTGATTGATGCAATATTATAAATTTCAAACTATACAAAATTTTTGAAAGAGGTGTTGACAAAGAAAAGAAAGTTCCGGAGTTTGAAATTATGGTATAAAAGAGACAAGTGGTGCAAGAGTGCAAAACAAATTACCTCCCAATTTGAAAGATCCAAGGAGTATTACTTTGCATATTTCAATTGAAAATTTTTGTGCTATTAATGCATTGTGTGATACAGGTGCTAGTATAAATCTAATGTCATATTCTATTTACAGAAAATTGGGATTGATGAAGTCAAATCAACATCAATAACGCTCCAACTAGCTGACACAAAAATTTCAAAACCACGTGGCAAAGTTGAGGGTGTGTTCATAAAAGCAAGGAATTCAATATTTTCGATGAATTTCATTGTGCTGGACATGCCAAATGATTGAGACATTCTAATTATATTGGGACAACCATTCTTAGCAACGGGTCGAACTTTAATTGACATGACGAAGGATGAACTAATATTGAAAGTGGACAAAAAGCAATAAATATTTAATCTTTATACCCATTTCAAATTTTTTTTAACAAAAATCATTACTTTAGAATTGATGAAGAAGAGCCACATGATCAACGAAATTGTCACAATAAAAAAATCAAAATTTGGTAGACTTCTTGGTAGAATGAAAATGAAAATATCAAAATATGGAAAGCAAAAAGAGGGGTGCATAAATGAAAAATTACACAAAGTGCAATGATAGCATAATTTAGTTCAAGCCACAATGATCAAATATGGCACATAATCAAGCTAATAAGTAAAGAAACGTTTCTTGGGAGACAACCCAAGCTTTTTTCCTTTTTATTTACTCTTTTTTGAGTTTTAAAATAGTTTAGTTTATTTTAAATTTATTTGTGACTCATCATCCATATCTCGTTTCCCCTTAGGCCTTCGATATGTTAATTGGCTTATTAGATGTTAGAGTTAAGTAATACTTGTTCCATTTATTTGATATTAATGTTTTATTTAATTTTTCAGGAACATGATGTCGCAGAACATTTAAACCAAAATTGATCATGGAGCCAACATGATCAATATGAAAACTAGCTATTGAATTACAAGCCATATCGGGAGAGTTTTTTCTTCACACCCCTTTATATGCGAATTTAAGTTTAAAAATATTGAGAACAATGTCTAATTCAAGTTTGGAGATGGAAAAATGAGTTTTCAGTTTTTTTTTTTTTTTTTTTTTTTTTGTGTTTTATTGCTTTAGTGAAAAAATAAAAAAAATAAGAGTTTGAAATTTTTTTAAAAATTCAAAAATAAAAAATAAAATAAAATAAAATATATGTTGTTTTTGTGTGCTTGTGTGAGTTAGTTGGTCTTATTGGCAATGATGAATATATTGAATTATGAATTGATCTATGAATGGTGAATAAGTTGTATGCTTATATTATTTTTTAATTTTTCATGTGAGATTTTGATATGTGTGTGTGTGTGTGTGTGGAGCACATGAATTAAGGTACGTATATTGTAGGAATGAGTTAATTTTATAATTGAATATATTGAAATAGTGGATCATAGATATTAACCCAAAATCACTAAATTTTACATTCTTGAACCAAATTTAGAAATGTTTGGGGGGATTTCAATGTTGTAAGAAGATGTTGAGATAAATAAGAATTTCATGTTTGAACTTAAAAATCTTGTGTGGATTGTCTAAAATTAATGGGATGCAATTAGGTGAAAATCTCAAGTTAGTATCGTTTTACTTAAATTGGTGTTAAATGAGGGACATTGTACTAATTAAGGCATAAAAAATATTTCATTTGAAAAATTCTATTCATAGCATTTATGACTTGAGTAGTTAAGTCACTAATGGTCTTTAAAACTTAGTGCCACATGGTCATCTGACTTGAAAAATCATGGGCTGAAAACTAGTACCCTATGGTCATTTCGAAAGCTTAAGGGAGATAATGTTTCAAATAAAAAAAATTATTTATAAAAAAATCAGAAAAAATAGGTGCATGAAACAGAAGATGTATCAAATGTTTCAGTTAATTTCCAGACACTTGTTTAAGACAATTTAACTTTTGATAATAGATTGTTAGCCTAATTAAGTCATAGAGATCGAAAAATCAAACTTAATGGAGAATTCTCGTTTATTGAAATATTGAACTGCAATTGGTGAAGTTTTACCAAACTATAGATGTGATGATAGTAAAAAAAATTCAATCTTGGTTCACACACTGAAAAAAGGGCGAAAGAATAAGTTTGGGGTGTGTAAATTTTACGAGTAATGAAATAACATATTTGACATTGAGGGTCGGGAATTGAAATAACTTATGAATTCTTAATGCTATGCTTAATTCTTCAAACAAACATATCGATTTTACATTGGAAAAATGAATTTTAATTTTTGTATTGTGATTTTGAAGCGGTGCATAGGTTTGATATTATGATTTCAACTCCGAGATAAAAAGTCAAGTTATCTAGCTAATCTTGTTGCTTTATTTGATTGATTGACCACCAATTAGGTAATTAGCTTTGCTCATTTGCGTGTTTGTTAAGTTTTAGTTTTATTTGAAGACAAATAAAGATTCAAATTTGAGGGTGTAATAAGTGTAATTTCTACACTTATTCGAGGTCCTAAATCATAATATTTTATTGTATTTTGGATAAAATTCTACTTAATTTATGTTATATTGTATTTTGTATGTAAAATTTTATGTTTAATAAAGAATTTGAGAAAAGAACGCAAAAAGTGACAAAAATGGTAAAATTTAAAGATGAAACCTTGGAGAAAAATAGTGCATTAAATGAGTTGGAATTAAATGTGTCTCAATGGGCTTGCATTGAAAATTTTAATTGGAGGTCCAAATTAAAAAAATAAAATTATATATATATATATATATATATATATAGAGAGAGAGAGAGAGAGAGAGAGAGAGACATGCAGACAGAAAAACGTGGAACAAGAGGAAAAAAGCCGTGGCATTGGGAGTAAAAAAAGGGAGAGAAATGAGAGGAAAAAAAGAAATGAAAAGAAAACACACGGGGAAGACAGAGAAATAGGGCAAGAAGAAAAAAAGAAAAGAAGAGGAAAGCGAAAAAAAAAAAGAGAGAGAAAGAAAAAAAGAAATGAGACGGAATACATGAGCAGTTTCAAGTTTCATCATTTTTTGGTGATATTGTTCCACTTTCGCGTGTTTTTATTTTGCAGTATTAATAGTTAATTTTCATATTAGAGCAAATAATGTAGTCGACTTGTAATTCTTTATTTTTTTATTTAAGATTTCTGTGATTTATTTATATATGTGTTTGTTTTATTATAAGTTTAATGCATTAAATTATTTGATCAATAATTTGATAATTATGCGAGTCTCTTACGAATCGAGATGTGAGTTTGGAGATTTAAATCATATAGTAAAATTCGATAAATTAGTATAACATGTAAAGATACATATACTAATTATTTGCGGTCATAATATGAATTCTTAGAACTAGTGTTTAGTTTAACTAAGGTTTATTCACATAAAAATATGCAATTTAATTAGTTAAATATGTTCAATAAGAACTCGAGAGGTGTAAATTAAATACAGTAGAAGAAATCGATTGAACACTACATTAAATTATGAATCTTGAATTAAGAATTAAGTTGATCAATAAATGAAATTGTTATGCTCTAATATTCATCACATATTTGAATATTCAATTATTTATTGTTTGCAATCTTTTTATATTTTCTATTAGTTAAAAGTAGTTAGGAAAAATAATCACAATCATCATAATTATTTACTTGCTTTTGTCAAATAAGAGTTAAAAAACTAGATTAAGTCCTAAAGTATAATTTTCGTGGAAATGATATCCAAACTCAAAGATCAACTATACTGCTTGTTACGATATTGACCACTTGCGATATAAAAAACGTAACAAATAGTGATATGAATTAATGGGAAAATGGTGACAAAAATTGAGGAAAGAGAGAAGAGTCGGCTCCTAAAGGTTTCAAAGTATGAAGTGGAATTATATTAATTGACTTCGTGGAGGGATTGTAATTGATTTTAATTTAATTACGTAGGTCCCTAATTAATTAACTTTGATTGATTTTAAATATATGAAAATTGAGTTTAATCTATTTAAGATTTAGATAGATCGTCAATTGGACTTTTGACATTCTAAGCACTCAAGTGATATAATATACTACAATAGGTGATGGAAAATAATAATTAGTTACAAAATTGATTACAGTATCTATTATAATGTATCATGTCATCCGTACTTAGGAGATCGACATCACTTTAATGCATTCCAACATCATTTTTAAAACTGTATATCCACAAAGTTTAACCAAAAAAAATATTTATAATAAATCAATTTAATGAGTCTATTTAACAAACAACAAAATCATTTAAATTAACTAACTCTTAAAAAGATTTTCTTTGAGCAATTAATTTCGAAAGAAGTACAAAAAAATGGCACTGTATTGAAGTATCTTATCATGAACTGGCAAGAAAATTACACTGCAAGATTCTTGTAAGAATATGATAAATCAAGAAAATTTACAGTTGCTAGGAGGACTCGCATAATCATTATATACTCTTTATCAATTACTTGCGAATTGATAAATCAATTACTTGCTAGGAGGACTCGCATAATCATTATATACTCTTTATCTTCGAGTTTAAGATACTTTGAAAAAGTAGAAGAGAATGACTATTTGACAAAATAAATTTTGCAAAGTCAAGTAAATATTTCAATAATGGAGTATTTTCTTCAAGTTTTCAGTGTTTTACAATTGAAGTAATCAACAAAAAGGTTATGACAAGACATTTAAAACTTCAATTTTTAATTTCGTATTTTAATGACAATATAATGTGACTAAATGACCCTGGATCTGAGTTTAAGCCAAGTGATATGGTTCTAAATTTGAGATTGAGATTGAGATTGAGATGAACTCAAATGATGTTTAAATCCCTGCATTTTTTCTATGCTTAAAATCTGGGATGTATTTGCTTGATGCCTCTTTATGATACGTAGGTCTATTAATTCCTAAAATTTTCGCTCTGGCTTACAAATTTAGAGAAATTAATGCAGTCTAGGAAAAGTAAGCAAGGTTAGAATTCTAAGACCCGAAGTATCAATTAGATTCTTGCAACACACATGTAAGTAATATACTCATGAAAAGCTTTGGATGGTAGTCATTTAATAAATGATTCGTGATTATAGTGTTTGTCCTAATATAATTTATAAAAACCTAACCATTTCGAATTATTTTCTAGACAACTAGGAACTTAATGTCTATAAATTTTGACATCATTAGGTTCTTGTTGGAATACAAGATCGCTATTGTCACATAATAACTAAAGTTGTCTTTCAAATTCATCCAAAATATGTAGTCTAGTGACAATATTTTGCAGTCATATTCCATGATTATAATCAGAATATTCAATGATCTCCGGTTGGTCCGATTTTCCTCATTGTGATCTTGTAATCCTTAGTTCTCTATATATACCGAATAACCTAATAGGTGTTTTCCAAATTTTCATCCCATATTTAATTAAATATCTGCCTAGCATTCTAATAAATAATGCTATATCTAAATGTGTGTAAACCTAAGTAGACGTTAAATTCTCAACTATTAAAGCACAAGAAATTTTATGTATTTTATTTTTATTTAAATTTATCGTTGAAACATTAAATGATACTAAGTTTGTCTCCCTTAGCAATAGGAGTATCACTTGATTTTCATACATGCATCCCATATTTTTTAAAACCTTATCGATATAACTCTCCCGTGATAGTAAAAAAATACACCGAGAACGATCTTTGTATATCTATATCTTTAATACAAAAGAAGCGTCCCAAAGTTTTTCATTTAAAAATTTCATAACAGAAATCTCTTGATTTCGTGCAATAAGATTATATCATTGCAAGCAAACATTATGTCATCGACATACAATACCAAAAAATATGTTTACTCCTACTGAAATAGTGATATATGCAATCACCAACTGAATTCATATAAAAACCAAATGATATAATTATTTGATGAAATTGTGATATCGTTACGGGAAACTAGCTCAATCTCATATATGAATTTCTTTAATTTGTAAATCATCTAACGTAGTTTAAGATCAAAATGTGTCATAAATGTTATGATTGTCCTAAAAGAATCTTCCATAGAAATCGGAGAAAAAATCTTTTTAATGTCAGTGTCTTTCTTTTAAGTAAATCCATTTGCAATAAGACACTCATCATATCTCTCTACATCACCCTTAAAATCTCTCTTAATTTTAAATATCCAATTACAACTAATAGGTTTTGCATCTTTAGGCAATATGATGAGTTCACAAACATCCTTGTTACTTATGAATTTTATCTCTTTATGCATAACATCAATCCACTATTTAGAATTATTCTTTTGTATAGTTTGATGAAAGTTAATTGATCGGTTCTTCTCCCATCAATCTATACCATCCATATTTTCTTGGAGAAAGATTATAAAGTTATCCGGAAATGTCTTTCTCCTTTTTATAGTGAATTTCCTTAATGACATTTGTTCTTGAAGTTGTTGAGTTTATTTTTCTGGAATAATCTCTTAATTGTGCATAGTGAATTTTGTAATATTTTCTTGATCCAAACTTCTTGAACAAGATTTACAATAAGAATTTGTCCCTAGTCCTGATCATTGTCAATTACAACCAAAAAATATATACATATTCTTTCTATAAGATAAAATCTTTAACCCTATAACCTTATTTCCCCCCGCAAACTCTACATCCCAAGGAATCAGATATTTTTCGTTTTGAAAATTAACACTTAATAATGGGATCTTTTAAAAAAATTGTAATCCTTTGACAATTGCTCTACTTTGAACTTTGTTGAGAATTTAAGTTGTAATCTTTAATATTTCTACCTAGAGAGATTCTGATGTACTGTGGGACAATTTCACATTTCTCTAGGAATTTAGCAAAAGCCCAGGACATTGTTTTTCCGATTTGTCACATCGCCATAATATTCACCACCACGGTAAGATCCGACTTGTTAAATTCTTTTATAGAGTTGTTTTTGAACCTCATTTTTGTATGCCTTGAACACATCCAGCAATTGGGATTTCTCATAGATGAGATATAGGTAGCCATAGTGAGAAAAGTTTCTCTATGAACATAATAAATTATTGTCAACCATTTCAAGAAGTCGAATTGAATGTCCCACATATATCCATATGAATTAGTTTTAAGACACCTGAAATCCTACTTGCACCTAATCTCCTTATGTTTGTTTGTTTTTCCTTTATACAATTAACATCAATACTTAAGTTTGAAAAATTAAAGGAATCAAGAATTCCTTCTGATACAAGATTTTTCATTATCTTTTGAGAGATGTTATCTAATCATTTGTGCCATAACGAAGCAAAATTATAATTGGTTATTTATGTTTAATACCTTGTGAATTCACATGCAAGGTTTCTTTATAAGCGACAATCGTATTAAGTAGATATATGTTATCGTAATCGGATAAAAAAGTGGTACCCACAATATTTGAACTATCAAAAAGATCAAAATGACTATTTCCAATTGAACCGAAGTAACCAAACTTGTCTAATATAGAAATAGAAAGTAAATTTTGTCTAAAAGACGGTACCGTGAATATATATTTGAAACCCACATTTTGGATAGGGATGCCAACAACTCAGCGAAGTGAGAGTATGGATGCGTTCTTCGATGGGTATGTTCATTCAAATACCTCGTTTAAGAAATTTGTCGAACAATATGAACGGATACTGAGGAATAAGGTTGAGAATGAGCCCCAGGCCAAATTTAATTCATACTTACAAATGGAACCGTGTATTAGAACATTCGAAATGGAGAGCAATATCAGAAATCTCACGAAATTTCAAAGTTTAGGGAAGTTCAAGTCGAGCTCACTGGAAAGGTTTATTATGATCCCATATCTATATGGAAGGAACTTTAGGGATGATGTACAAACTATGGGATGTTGTCATGTATGATGATCAACGAAAGATAAAAAAGCTTTTCGTCTAATTTTAGGAAGACAATTGTGAAATTATTTGCAGTTGGCACTTGTTTGAGTTCTGGGGAATTTTGTGCCGGCATGCTATCGTTGTCTTGATTTGTGATGACGTCACCTCGTTGTCGAAGCAGTATATACTACAAAGATGGAGACGAGATGTTTATAGAGCACACACCAGGGTCGCAGTGAACTATGATGGGTTGGTTAGTACTCTTGAACAATTGAGATATGACGATATGTGTCACACTTTAGCAAAGGTTGTAAACCTCGCGGATGCTAATGAAGTGCGGTCCCATGCAATAAAGGAGTGGAAAATTAATGAAAAAAGAGTTGATTACAATAAAGTCATGTAATTGTAGTAACGTCGTTTCATAACACACTATTTAATTAGCTTCGCAATGTAATGAATTAGAAAACAATGCCAACGAAAGCGCACAAGATCCTATATCACTGAGAAGAAAGGGAGATAAATTACTAAATATAAAAGTATAAGGAAACAAACAACTTGTACATAAGTATCTTACTTTGATTGATCAAAAGAACTTTTGATAAAAAAAAATATACTTGAAATTTACAGTTGCTTAGTATGAAAGTCGCCGTGTAAAACTTTTTGGTTTTGAATTGTTGGACAATTGCACACTATTTGTAGTAAAAAATTATAGTGATTGAGTCATGGTACAATTGTGATGAAAAATCATATTTATCAAATTTGATGAGAATTGAATTTTTAGTAAACCAATCATGATATAATGTGTATACATAATACCTATCACAAACAAAAGGTGATTCTAATCCTAATATATGATAGTTGACAACTTTTGACTTCAAATAAAATTATAATCAAATAAAAAATTATCACCCATCCATTCCTTAGATACACATAGTTATTCTTCATCCAAATTCAATTTGATTTAAATAAATAAATAAATTACAATTTATTTGAATTTCAATATTTTGAAACTAACTTCTCCGAATTAACTTTTTCTCGAACCTAATTTACATGATTAATTACGAGCTATCCAACAAGCCCCATATTGATATAATTTTTGTCGTTTTAACAATATCTAAATATTTAGGCCAAAATTTGAAGTAAATACACATATTACTTTAGTCCCTCAACTTTTTAAAATAATAAAAAATATGGGATGTAAAATAATTAAATTCTGTTTTAAAATTTTCGGGCCGTTACAGTTCGTTTCATTTTATCAATAAAAACCGCCGATGGAATTGTGATAATCCCACTGAATTTTATGATACCAGATTACTTAATTAATCCATTTTTACATATTTTTGGAAAGTACCATTTCAGGAAAATGGGATTTCTTCAAAATTTTAACAGAAAATTGGAGGTATGAACTAGTCAAGGAATTGCTGATTTCTTTCTAAGGGTCATTTGGTTAGATTCGTGTTTTGCTAAGAAAACTCATTACACTTTTTAATTTTGCCTTTTGCACTTGTAAATTTGGAATTTTATAATAAAGATTGCATAAATGCTGTGTTGTGGTTTGAAACAAAGATTGCAAATTAATTTTTTGTTGGTTTCTTTCTTTTAATGGCTGGTTAGTCCAAGTCATATACTATACCAATTAAATTAAATAAAACTTTTAACTAAAAAGAACAATAAAAAAGCTATTGGGTGATGGCCAAGGTTGGTGTCAAATGTTTTAATTGTAGTTGGTGTTCAATATTATTTTGTCACTTTTTTTTAGTGATTGTCACTTTTTTGAATACTAGTAAGACGCACATGCAATTCACATGCCATAGTATAGTTGACTATATGATAGCGTAAATATATTAAAAAAATTATTTGTCTTAAGCATTAGTTACATTAAATTTAAAACACTTGAAATGATGATAGATGACAAAAATAATATTAAAAGATTTGATTCAAAACTTATTTTCTAGGATTTGCGTTTGAATGTCTCTCTATTCTTTTTAAAAAAAGATATGCCATAGATTATTAGGTGTTGATGCTCTGTTAAATAGATAATGAAGTTCAGTCTAACCATCATTTTTCTACCTATTGAGGTAATACATTATGTTTTATTCATCTCGTGCTCATAGAATCTCCAATTACATGTATTAGTTGCACCAGTATTTAATTTCTTTATCAAGACCCTATGCAAAACTAATTAATTAATGATAATACAGTGCAGAATTTAGGACAAATCAAGAGTCTCTATCAGTATTAAAATCACAACACAACGAAAACTTCCATCATAGAGGAAAAAAAAATGACAAATGATCACCTAACTTCATAAATTCCGTCGAATATCTTTTCAACATGTTTTAATAATATTGTACATTAAATCCATTTAAAAAAAAATCAATAATCCACTTCATAGAAGATGTTTCTCTACCAGCACTGCATGATGTAGGAGGATTCTTCCGAAAATCATTGTGTTCCTTCAATATCTATTTTGACGTCATAAATTTACCCTTTTTAACCGTAGAAATTGAAGAAAAATAAAATTAAGAGAAATTGGTGTGAGTATGGGGGTAGAAAAGAAAAATTAACGATTATGTTTTACGTTTAATAATTTAAGATAATTTTTATATTTAAACTTATTCGACAATATATTTATTATTATTACATTTTAAGTTTTTTTTAAAAAAATTTAAATCGATCCAAATGGATATTCATATCGTGAAATATCAAATCAAACGAAAAATTGTAGGAAAATAAAGTTCGAAAAAAAGACATTGGAATGAGGTTGTGATTAAAAAGAAACATAAACAATTACGACTTTACGTTTCGCAATATATTTATCATGGCTGCACTTCAACATTTAACTTAGTCGAGCCATAAAAATACTGAATCAAATGTAAAAAGAAATGAAAGAACTCAAGACGGCTTAGCTGAGCCGAGATATAAAAATACTGAATCAAACGTTAAAAATAAAAAAAAAAGCCTTAAATGGCTTAACCGAGCCGAGCCGACCCGAGCCATAAAGCCATTGGGCTGGCTCGACTTATGAATAGTAACCACCAAAGTGCCTCTTTCATTTATGTAGGATTTATTACTTTTTTGAATTTTTATCACTTAATTGAATAGCTTTCAAATCCAAATTAATATGTTAGTTAATAGATGTGAAACATAATCACAAGCATATAACATGTAAAAGAAAATCAACTATCCATTTGATCTATTTTAAGGTTTTCATTTGGATTAAATATTATTTGTTACTTTGTTGAGCGTTTGTTACCTTTTTTTTTAATGTTTTGTCACTTTTTTGAATTTCTGTCATTTTCTTTTAATTTTCTATCACTTTTTTAGTAGTTGTTACTTTTTTTGAATTTTTATTATTTTTTTAAACGATAAATAGTATTTTTTTTTTGTAAAAGTGATATTGCATGTCACTTTTTAACAATAAAAAAAAAGTTACACTTAACTTTACAAAGTATTTTTTACCTCCAAAACACTTTTCATATGAAATTTCAGAAGAATCTTAATTTTAAGGTTAGTTTTGTAAGTTGCCATTTACTTTACAGGTCAATAACGTAGGTATGTACCTGGGCCGTGTTAAACTAAAATTCTGTTTGGGCCGAGTCCATTTAGATGGCCCACTCATAACTTCTCAGTTCTCCAGAAACTTCATTGTCCCACTATATAAACACGCAATCAGTTGATTTTAATCTTCCAGAGACTTCCACAGATTGAAAGAAAGATTATAGGAAGAACCGACAAACGAAAATCGTCGTCGATCTTTAGCAATTAACAGCCTCACGGTGAGTTTGCTTTAATATTATCTATCTTTTGATTCTTTTGCTGATTTGCCAGAATTCTTTTGCAGGTCGGTGCCTTTTTGTTCGTTAATTTGCTTGCGATTGTTAATTCGGATAGTGCGCAGATAACTAGATTTTAATTCAGTTGCATCGGTTTTGCTCATAGGTTGTGTGCGTTTGTTTGTTTTTAGAATGCTAAATTTGTTTGTTCGTGAAAGAGAGCGCTGGATTAATATTATTTTCGCATCTCATTCGTTTTAGAGTTTGCAAGTGACGATTTTTACACATCAATAAAGTGCTTATTCTATATATATATATATTAGGTTCAGATTTACTCGTTAGGGCAAATTATGTAAAAATAAAATTATTGAATTAAATAAAGGTGAAACATGTTCTAATTATTGACAATTGATCAAATGTATACTGTCGCCGACCAATTGGTTATTCCGTGTAATTACTCAATTTTTTTGTTGTCAGGAATTCGATTTCTGAAGGTTAAATCTTCGTTTGGTAGACGTTAAAATTTTCATTTTCATTATTCTATTCATTTTCAACCCCACATTTTTCGATAAAATAATATTTTTCATCGCATCAATAATTTTTTTTTTCAATCACACATTTTCCATCAAAAATACATTCTTCTTAAATAATGTGGCTCAAACACACCATTATTCACTTTTTTTTTCTTTTATTATGCATGTTGATGTCCTTTGTCTTCAATTCTAACAGTATTACATATATTTTCTCCACAGATGTCATACTCCAGGAGGTCAAGGTCTGTGCTGATCTCTAAGATTATCTTAATTATGGCGATGAGTTGAAAAATCTATTTTACTGATTTTTAGTTTGTACTAATTTATTGCTAGTTTTTGTTCTAGGTACTCTCGTTCTCCTTCCCCTTATAAGCACTATGAGAGGTCTCTCTCAAGGTCCTTGTCAAGGAGCAGATCAAGGTGATATTCGGACCTGAATTCCTTTGCTTTGAAATGAGTAGAACTAATTATTTCTCTTATTGAACCTCTTTTATTGAATTGATTGTTGATAAGACTTGAAGATTCATTTTTGAGAGTTCATTAGGACTCTTGATTGATCCTCTTAGTTGTTGAAATTGATTGTTGATAAGACTTGAAAATCCATTGTTAAGGCCTATTCGCTACCGCTTAAAATTCAATTGAAATTGAAAATATGGTCGTTATTGGGTCCACTCGTCTAATAAACGTCAACAATGACGACTAGTTTTTCAATTTTAATCCCTACCGAACACGCTCTAAATACATCTTTGGTTGAATTGGCAGGAGTTACGACTCAAGTGATGTTGAGAACCCGGGAAATAATTTGTATGTGACTGGACTTTCAGCACGAGTTCGGAAGAGAGATATCGAGAAGCACTTCTCATCTGAGGGAGTGGTATGTATGGACTGCATCTTATTTTCTTTCCAGTTTGTATAATGCCGATCTGCAGGATGGATTTTCTTCTTATTTAGTGTTATCCAAATATGCATGGTTCTGTTTGATAACTAATGATATGCTTCTTTAGGTGGAAGACGTTCATCTTGTTGTTGATCCGTGGACACGAGAATCTCGTGGGTTTGCATTTGTGTCCATGTCCACTGTGAAAGATGCTGATCGTTGCATCAAGTACTTAGACCGCTCAGTGCTTGAAGGCAGGGTCATAACTGTGGAGAAGGTAAATTGTTTTCATCCTCCTTCCACGCATTAACATACATGGATTCCTTTTTTGGTTGCTTTTGTTTATAATCGCATTGATATTGTATGAATTGTTTGCTATTGAAATTGAGATTGAGAACTTGTTTGCTTTTTCCTCCTGAAGTTTCTTTGGCGACAGGGTAGCTGTGTGCAGCAGCTCTTCATCGAACTAACAAATCAAATCAAACACATCAACAAAATATCCGACTGTTAATTCAGAGGGTTGTATGCCCTGCATCTCTTTTTCCTCAATTTAACCTTATCACTATTGAGTTACATGTTGCAGTTTCTTATTTTCGCTGAGTTGTATTTTGTATACGATGGAAAAATGTAATTGATCATCAAATAGGCAGTGTAACCTTATTTTTTTTGCTATTTTTTTTCCCTTGACTCTGCAGGCTAGAAGACGTAGAGGCCGTACACCTACTCCGGGAAGGTACCTTGGGCTGAGAACTCACGGTGAGTTGGTTTACTAGTTTGTAGACCTGTTGTAATGATTGTTTTGGTACACTACTAAGCTTCTCCCTGTTAATGCAGGGAGGCGTAGATCCCCTGGCTACTCTTCTCGCTCTAGGAGTTGTAGCAGATCATATTCTCCTTATCACAGACGGCAGCGACGATCGTACTCTCCAGATGATAGACGCAGGTCATATTTCCGATATTACAGCCGTGGAAGGTCTTATTCACCATATCGTTCTCCATCATACAGCAGGTCTCCTGTTAGCAGACGTGACCGGTCCTGTTCTCCGTACTATTATAGGGACTATTCTCCAGATGACCGATACTATAGAAGTCGATATCGGTCTGTTTCGAGGGAGTACTCTCCGGATGATCGATATTATAGAAGCAGGAGATATCGATCTATTTCCCGAAGCATATCACCAAGGTATAGGAAGACTTCCAAGAGAAGTCCCTCACCACGGCATTCAAGGAGTTACTCGAGCAGTGTCTCACCAACGTACACTAGAAGCCATTATCAAAGTTTGACACCAACTCCGAGGAGTTACTCTCGTAGCGCGTCTCCCAACCCAAGTAGCATCTTGAAGCGAAATGATTCACATGGTTTCCGTGAAACAAGCAAAAGCTCAAATAGGAGTGCATCTTGCAGTTCTCGTGGGTCTCACAGGCGAGCTCGGTCTCGTGACAGCCGTTCTTCAAGAAGCCATTCTAGGAGCCGTAGTGGCAGTTCATCATCTAGACTCTAGATCCGTGACTCTCTCGTTTGGGATGCCCCTTTTTTGGAGCTGCCCTGCGATCTGGTTTAGGACTATAAGCTTGTTTGGTAGAACTAAAAAGCTGATTAAAATTGAAAATATGACCGTTATTGAGTCCCACTCATCTAATAAAAGTCAACTATAACGGCTAGTTTTTCAATTTTAATTCGATTTTAATCTCTACCAAACACACTCTATAATTCCTAGTATAGGTATATTTTTATGTTTAGGTATCACTAATATTTGTTGTGGTTTTTCATTTTCTTTTATTTTGACCCATGTGATAATATCTCTACTATTTTCGTGTGCGCGATGATGCATGATTCGAATGCTGCTTGTGCGTGATGTTGAATTTACTTGTATTATGCCAGATGCTGGATTAGCTTCCTTGTTTAGTCTAGCAGACCTATGAATATTTCACCCTTATATGATTTTATGCAGTTTAATATCTCCTTATAGTGGATATTTTGGAGTATCGGCTGTGGATTTCGATCTGGAGCCTTGATTCAATTTTTCATATATACATGTAATGAGATAATGCTAGATATTTGTAGTTGATGATTATCGATGTTCGATTTGAAAATTGCCAGTAGTAATAGACTGTTTAAGATGATTAACTCCGATCCTTTAAATACTCAGCCGGACTCTTCATATTCGAACGCATCACAGGTGTAATCCTCCCTTAGAATGTCAAAATTTTGGTGCAGTCTCTCTTTAGTGTCAAAGTGCATTAGATACGGTTTTAGGGCAGTGCAATGGTGCTTTTGGGAGCAATGCCTGCGTAGAGATGACTTGATTTTAAGCCTTAGATTCACTTCGTTAATTCTTCGGAGAAATTGTTCGTGTTCGAATTTGTGGTTTAGGGAATTAACGTTATTTCTAATCATTGCTTGTTTGTTATTTTAGATGATTTTAATTGACTTGTAATCTTATGACAATCAGATTGATGTCGCATGGTTTATGAATGGCAACGCTCTATGTTAGGCAAAATCAAGTTTTTAAAAGTTTTTGGCTTACAAATTAGGTCACGGATTCTATTGTTCATAATTGTTAAAAAATTAATTTAAATCTATTTTTAGTATTTCATTTTATATTCTTTGCATATAGTGATAATTGAGGTAATATGTTTTTAATTTTAAGCTTGATTTCTAAAATTCAAAATTCAAAATTTCTTAGTTCTTTTAAGAATGTCTTTTCTAGTGTCGTCCATTTTCAATTTCACGATCATATTTCCTTTCTTTGACTTGTTTTAGCACTTGTTTGGTTTTCATTATAACGAGAATTTTTTTTAAAAAATGTATTTTTGAATAGTAATTTTTTGGAGGGAGTAATTGATAAGAACAGAGAAAAATGAATTCAAACAGATGTTTATATATACTTTTTATTTAATTTACATATTTGTAGTAGTCACAGTTTTTAATTTTTCTTGTCTAAGGCTATGTATTAGATATAATTTTGGGGTCGACACACTCAAAAGGAATATGTCACGTTTGACATAATTTTATGGATTACACTTCAACACGTCTATACGAGTTTGTCACAACTTGACGGTCACATCTTATAGAATATAAAAAAAGGAGGTCACAAATATATTTTAGCTTAGGGGTGGATAAAATAATCAAACCAAATCAGGAATCCAATCAAGCGGTACAATTTGTTATAAATTAAAAATAAATGTGTAACAAATAATTACATACACAATTTTTATAATTTACTTTCTGTGGTTATATAGACAATCGTATTAGAAGTTATAGCATAGCTTTTACTTCATGTGGAAGAATTTTTGAAGAAACATACCTCAATTTTTATTTAGAATCAACTTTTGAAAGCACTTCTGATTTCAGAAGTATTTTTAGAGTAAGGTTCATTAAACCAATTTCTTCTAACGATCAGAAGCACTTTCATAAAATTAGTCAAATATGTCTAAAAGAAACTTTAGAATTTCAAAAGCCTATTCTGACATTTCAAAAGTCATGTCCAATGTGCCCTAAGTCAATCGTTACCCTTGTTTCACTCTCATCGTCACACACAAGGAGTGAGATATATAGATATGGAGATAGAACACTGCTAATATTTTGTGTGGAATATGATGGGGGTGCAAAATATATTTATATGTCCACCAATTTCTGTCAAATTTCTTGTTTTATAAAAAATCATTATTTAAATAAATAAATTGTGAATTATGACCTGATCTTTACATTTTTTTTTTCAAATTATAATATTTGTGAAAATGTAGTAAACTTAAAATAATACTAGTAGTTACGAATTTTTCCTAGTGCCATTTTTCTTTCATTCTGATTCTACCGAGCCTTCAAGTTGAGTTTGAGTTCAATTTACAACACGACATCAGTGTTTATGTCCAGAGTTATCCCGTAAGTCCTGCTATCGTCCGCATCTGAGGGAGTTAGCTTCAGTAATTAGTAGCTGTGGTAAAAAATAACTTTAGTTAATTATTTTTACAAATGAAAGAACTAGTATATCCTTGCTGTTACCGGAATTTGAATTCTTTGATAATGAAATTGGCATTCAGATAGAATCGATATTAACTTCGATATGTCTTTCGCGGAGTGACCTCCACGGTCTTGTTTGTGCATTCGAACTTGGAATCCTTACAAAGGAGCAGGGACGGACTGGTGGGGGGGGGGGGGGGGGGGCCATAGCGTACATGTAGTTAACCCCCCTACTAATCCCATTTCCTTTGTTAAGTACTTTCAATCCCCTCTACAAATTTTTTTGGCATTGGCATTAGTCTAAACAGAGCCATCATCAACATAGATGACATGCAAACCAGATGCTGACATAACCTTACAACCTTGTTGTAACAAGTAATGATGTCTCGAAAAATAAAAAATAAAATATACCAAAATGCATCGGGAAAAAAACAGCATAGGAGGATCAACTTTAGAACTTAGGATAGCATATTTATGTCATGCCCAAGAATTGCTCTATCAGTACAGCCTATCAATTGCCCAAATCGAGATTTGAAAGTTTGAAAGACGTATTAATATTCCTTTAAAAAAAAGGACAAACTGGATATAATGTGCCCCTATTGCAATTTGAAACATTTGAGAGAAAATCTTAGACCGAGTAAAATTTGTGGCTCTGCCCAGCAGCCTTCTTGGCATCCATCGCCGCGACTCCCCATGCTGGTAAGTCGCGCTCATCGGTTTCCAACATGCGCACATCAAAATGAGTCTCGAGGTCTTGGAAGATATGCTCGGGTAAAAAGACGTGGCCTGGAAGCAGCATGTACAAGAGCCGAAATAGGAGTAGAGGAGGAGATTTTGGGATCGCATACTGAAATTTTTGAATATGTGAAATTCTTATTTTCAATCAACTATTCATTTTCAGCGACTAAATTCTTTTAGGCAACTTCGTGGTTTTTAGAAGGTCCAGTAATGATATAGTCAACATGTAGAATATTTGGGCTCAACCAAGTCCTCCATTTAGAAACTTGAAGAGAATACCTTGATTCTCGAACAAGTTGATCAGTTAGAGCAAATGCAATCCAAATGCGAACCCAAGTGGCCAAGTTGCACAGGCTAGGAACACAAGTATACGGGTAAATCTCAAAAGAAAAGAATCATGGGGCTCTAGCAATCACCACATACTGGGTTTAAGCAGAACATGAACCTCACCTAATGAAATCTTCAGTTTTAACTTTTAATCAACAGCAGAATTTACTACTAAAGTTTAAAGTGGAGAAAAACTGCCATATCCATAAACGAATCTACTCATGAACAAGCCATCAATCGCTCTAGCCGATTATATTTGTCTGCAAGTTTCTCGGTCTTGTAAATCTTCTACTTACGTTACTATTGATGATATATTGTCTTTTCTAACCAAATAAACGCCCAGTCTGAAACAAACTTGTGCAGTAAAGAGATATTATTACCTTCTATAATGAAATGGAACTTGAAAGAGTAATAGAACTATAGAAGCAAATAACCATACAACAAACTCACCAAATTCTATTAGGAATACATTTGCCAAGAGGGTAAAATATGAAATGCGGAAGTATTTAACTTATGGCACGATAAAAGGGATGACAGCTAAAGGGTAAGGCAACAAGCCCAGCAAGCATTTACGGCGCCTTCAACCCATGTATTATTTCTTTTACCTTTTCCTTTCTTCTGATGAGCAGTCTATAAAGTTATTATTCGATCACTTTCAGACTTTTCCTACACGGCATTCCTCTATCTTCCATATTTCACTTGCATACTGAGAAATTGTCCGATCACTGCTAAATTTTCCACTGCCAGCAGTACTTAGGATAGACATTTTAATCCATCGTTTTCTGTCCCTGCAAGCATATGATCAGGTCAATTGCCATCCACAAAAGTTTGTTAGTCAATGTGGCAGTCGGAACAAAGAGCATTTTGAAACCGATTGTAACTAAATTCATGAAGCACTACTTTCCACTACGATTTCTTAAGTTAATTATTAAGTATAATGCTAGGCATTGAATAATAGACTCGTCAAAAACTTGAAGGAGTCAATTTGGTTTGACCATGCTTTGTCCTGTCGAGGGCCTAATAGAGCATTAACATATTATTATACAATGTATTGTCGGAATATATATTGAAGACAGAGTCAAACATAACTAACGAAATGGATACGAAAAGACACCACCAACAAAAAGGATGACAATGAAATACAGCACCAAAAAGTTCAACTAAAGGAAGAAAATGAAACTATTGCCAGGGCAAACAACTTTCTGGAGATACGTGTTTATATTAATTAGCCCTCGCTTCCAATTTCAAAATGTTGTCATATACTAATAGCAAACTATGTATTTTGAAAGAAGACTTGGATACAAACTTTAAGCTATGTTCCTAACTCATGTTCAGTAGTGCTTTAAATGTTGATAAGCTGTAAGTCATACGAAATGTGTAGATTATAAGTGGGTAGTACGTGTGGATCCTACGAATTATGTGAATTATAAGTAGATAGTATTTGCAAGTTCTATTAATGTGTCGATAAAAATAATGTTTGACTAACTTAAGTTATAATTTAAGCTTTTCTGAACGAGCACTTAAAAGAGTTGATAGAGCAATAACAACTTATTCACAATAAACTAGAATAAAAAAGAATAAATAAGATGCTTTAGTTCTGTTGAAATAATTCTTCAGAGCATCTATTTTCTGTAATTGGAAACATTCACTTTCTGCTTACATTTGTAGCATGAGAGAGAAATATTGCGTATTCAATTAATGTCCATGTTATTACGAGAAATGATACCTTTGGCATAACAATTTATTCATGCAAAATTGCACTTGTCATTGCAAGTTAATTTTTTGACTAATCCTTCGCATTTAAGATGCATTTTGCACGAAAAGGGCCATCTACCAAATGTAAGTACTCCCTTTTAGTTGCTTTACCATCTAATAAAATTTTTACATCACTTTATAAGAAGCTACCAACTTGCCCCTCACCGGTGTCCTTTACATAATGATGCAAAATTCTACACATCTCAAATCACCTTCATCTACAGTATACCCAACATATTGATGCAAAAAAGTTGTCAAAAATTAATGCCATTATCTCATGCACTTGAAAGAAAATACATCTAAAATTCAGTATATATCTTAACTCAAGTAAATAACAAGCAGAACAATTCACCCTCCCTTGAGAAACTAACATATTCCAGTTGGGAAGATTATGGTTTATGTAGCTACTTACTTGTAAGCTTCATCCACCCTTGCCTGAGCTTCCATGTAGCTCGGAAAGTCATGTCCAACAAGAAAATAATCACCACGACCATATCCAGAGTCACCCTCAAGTGAGTCGAGGAGTGGATTGTAATCGTAGGTTCCAAATGCTCCAGATCTGACAAATTTTTTGGCCTCTTCGAAACGCGGATCGGGTTTGAACTGCACCATAAGTTGCAGAAATATCATCATTCCTGAGGCAATTTTTTTCCTCTATAGAAATAGATCTCTCAGTATGATAGAGGGATTTCTAATATATCCTCAATACCAAATTGCAATGTGATTAAGAAACAACTTTGGTGAATGGGTTCATAGTACAAGATTAGGCATCCAGAGCAAGTATCAAGACCTCTATCCTTGGAAATTAATTTTATGATTTGCTTTTGTCTTTCTTCTACCTAAAAGCCCCTTCCTTATATCAAGCCGCAACGTCACATTAGCAAGTTATTCAGGTGTGTGCTTAAAGAACAGTTATAATTATACCTAGAAAAAACACAACTTTACCATTCTTTACCAAGATAACAAGACCTAATGAACCGTAAACCCAAGAAATCATTGTCATATACCATGGCTACAGTCTAAATAAGCAAGTTCACAGAACATAGAAAGATTTTACCATTCCTTTCTCTCTTTCTTTACGAAGGCGAGGAACTTCATCTGCAGTGGCACCAAAAAGAAAGAAATTATCTTCTCCAATTTCTTCTCTAATTTCCACATTAGCCCCATCAAGTGTTCCTATAATGAGGCATCCATTGAGTGCAAATTTCATATTGCTTGTGCCACTTGCTTCCATTCCTGCTGTACTGATGTGCTGTGACAACTCACTTCCGGGAATAAGCACCTCCGCTACAGATACATTATAATTGGGAACAAAAACTACCTGAGAGTTATGGGGAACAAATTATCAGTATAAACCAAGTCCTAATGATACAGCATACTGAAAATGATGTCTTGACTGATGATATAAGTTTAGGACTACTAAGTGTTAGTTTATTGGATCCCAATGCAACATAAAAGGGACAGCATGCTTAATTAACAGTCAAATGAATTACCATAATTTGTCTACAGATCATGAAAGCACTATCGTAACTATTTCCAGCTAATATAATTGTAAGATTTCTGAGTACATGACCTACTACATATCCTCAGTTACATCAAAAGTAGACCAGGCTAATATACTTATGATGAAGAAAGAACAGAAGTAATTATTTTACACCATCTACAAAATGGAAGGCACCTTCCGATTTTCTATAAATCGCAATGTGTCTCAAACGATATTAAATGAATTAAAAAGAAAAAAAAGATTCACTAATGCAAAAGATATTTAATAGAAGTTCTCGTTCTCTTTGGTTTAGCCTTTATACACGTGCAAGTGAAATTACAAATTACCTTCAAAAAGTTATTAACCTCCGGATCAGTGTTGACAACAGCACCAACATCATTTACAAGCTTAACTATTCTTTTAGCATTAGTGTATGTTGCAAAAGCTTTTCCTCCAATCATGATGGTGCGCGGTGTTGTATTTTTGCGTTGCTCGGGGCTCATCTCCTGCAATTGATCAATTTCAGCAAGTTATACATAAATACAACTCTTTGTGAATCCTATCAATTTAAAAATGTTATGATTCCTTAGTTAAGAAATGTGAAGCTTGGTTACATGATCATATATACTAGAATGGATAAAATAAGAAATAAGTATATGCACCAACAAGTGGAGTGAGACCAGTTGAGGATAAATAATAAGAAACAGGACTTGGGTGGATGGAAGATTCATGCAGAGATCTAAAGTCAGAAGTGATGAGATCCCAGAGGAACAGGTTAGAAGAGGGAGAGGTACACCAAACTTAACATGGTCTAATGTAATTGTAAAGGGTTTGATTACATTGGATCTTTTGGTAGTAGTAGTAGCAGTAGTAATGGTGAGACCTATCACACAGCCAGAGCAAATTCCCGTAGCTGAACTACAATTTAATAATAAGGATAAGTTTTCTATTTTGTTGTTTGTATGAAGCCATACTTTACACTATGGACATTGCTATGTAAGATAATTGAATAATGTGTTATTTGCTTGATGCCCAGAAATGACAACAATATTAATTCCAGAGTGCTATAAACACATAGTTTCTGGCGTGTGATAACACAGCATAATAGATGTTAAGTAATGGTAATTGACGTTAATAGAGAAAACGGATACCATTGTGTACAATAATTAAGTTACTTAAAAGTCTACTTTGGAATGCAAAGAAAGTTGTCTCACCTTCAATTTCTTGTACCTATAGATTGCTCCCAAAATATTTAGCAGCTGCCTCTTGTATTCATGGATGCGTTTAACTTGTATATCAAAGAGACTGTTTGGGTCAATGCTCTCACCAGTCACATGCAGTATATATTGTGCTAACCGCCTTTTGCTGGCCAACTTAGCTGATTCCCACTCAGCATGCAAGTCTGGATTGTCAGCAAACTTGTGGAAAATAAAGTCAACAAGCATATTAATCCATCCACAAGATCTCAGTTGAAACAATAACATAAGGTTTTGGGAATATCTCAATACATACTTGCCGTAGATTTACAAGTAGGTCCAGATTAGTCACCCATTGATCTGTCTTCAACCATTTGGTGATTATATGACTGAGCTCAGGATTGCAAAACCTGATCCATCGACGAGGAGTTATCCCATTCGTCTTGTTCTGAAATTTAGTAGGCCAGATAGAAACATAATCAGCAAATAACTCAGCCTTTAAGATATCACTATGCAGTTGAGCAACACCATTCACCTGCAGGGACAGCATCAATTAAGATGTAAGTTTCTGATTTATGATTGGTCAGATACAAAAAAAGTACAGCAGGTCTTGGAAAAGTACGCAATTGCTGCAGTACAATATCATGTAGAAGCCTAGAAAACAACTTATAAGTGAAGATGTTATAAGTAATTCAATGTAATCAGACTTCTTAATCAAAGGCTTTAAATTTAGTATAATAATTATGGAATACATAGGATCTCATTTTGGGCATGTTCGGTAGGGATTAAAATCATATTAAAATTGAAAACTTAGCCGTTATTGTTGACTTTTATTAGGTGAGTAGGACTCAATAACAACCATATTTTCAATTTTAATTGGATTTTAATCCCTACCGAACGGGGCATTTAGACATTACAGATTATTAATTTTCCCCCAAGACGTGTTTGTTTTAGGCATTTAAGTTCAAGCGAATAAGTTATGAAGACTTAAAAAGGTTGCAATCACAAGATTTAGAGTGGTTGACTTAAGTAGAGAAGTGTTACAGGGAGTCTATGTGATTGCAAGGAACTTATAAAGTAAAAAAGTCAAGTTTTAAGTCATGGTAATTAGACCGGCTATACTTTACAGTTATTAGTGTTGGGTAGTTAAGAGGAGAAAATGTCCATAGTATGAATGTAACAGATAGCATGATACAAAGATGGATGTGTGGCCATACTAAAATGCATATAAACAAGAAGTGAGAATATGTAAAATAATTCGATATGACACCATAAGAGGATAACTAAGGGAATGATTTAAGTGGTCGGGCATGTCTACGCAGACCTGAAGAAGCTCCAATTCACAACCAGTAGAACCAGTTAGAAGAAAGTGATGTACACCAAAATTAACATGGGTGGATGTGATTACAAGAGAATTGATTCCATAGACCGTTTATGGAAATTAGAGTAAGTTCTTTAATAAATAATGTGTTGTGGAATTTTTTTTTTTCCTTGTTTACAGGTGTCTTTAGAATCTAAAAAACTTTCTTATCGATAGATAGATTGTCTTTACTTCAACACATTCAATGTTCTAGAAACAAACTCACGTGCATGACTATATTTTAAAGAAGTGTGCAATGATCAAATTTATACATGATGCTGCAGAATAAACTCTTACTGTGTGTGAAGACACCACACATAAGTTGGCCATGCGCACAACTGCCTTCTGTGGGTTGTGATCCAAAATGCACATGCCAGAAAGTTGATTCTCAAGGTCAGGTCTTGTTGACTGGATCATTGCAATGAACTGCGCCATGCAAGAAAATATCTTAGTTAATAGAACCTTATACACAGGTAGGTAGTGGATGGGGGAATGAGATACCCTCTTGTCAACTTCTTCAATGATTTCCATATGGCGAGGAAGGAGTTTCCACATGACTGCTTGTGACCATTTTTCCAGCGCTTCAGGAAGGACTGTATGATTGGTATAAGCAATTGTCCTGGACACGTCATAAATGTTATCTATGTGCACAAATTCAGAGGATAGCATAGCAAGAAGCAAAGTCACAATTGTATATAGAACCACTCCAGGATGATTCAGTGTAGAACCTTGTGGTGATATCCCAAGCTTCATCCCATCTAAGTCCTTCAACATCCAATAGCAAACGCATCAACTCGGGAATTGCAAGAGTAGGATGTGTATCATTCAGCTGTACTGCGACTTTAGTGGGGAATTCAGACCACCGAATCTCATTATTTCCATTGTTCCTCTCCTTAAATCTGGAAATAATGTCCTATAAAAGATACCACATAAGAGAACAGTAGATCAAGTAACATATACTAGATTTCCATATCACCATTATACAAAGGACCTTGTTTCTTAATTCTAAGCACTAAAGAGGGAGATGCCTTTGGTTGTAAGATTCAGGCATCCTGATAAGGCCTACTCAATTGAACAGTAAATGTCTTTTCCACGAAATTTCACATGATGAACAAGAATAGTGTCTTGAAGGTGAAAATCCTAACACCTTCCCGGAACCAAATTGGATATGTTTTCCAGATTGACATTGTATCAACAAGAAGAATCTTTACATTCTTAAATACTTTTAGGTCTTTAAATAATTTCTGCTGCTAAATTATGCTTTTCACTTACGAATTTCTTAATAGGCTATAATTTGATAAATATCAAAAAGCTTGTTTGGGTAAAATTACAATGTGGAGTAGTAATGTGACATGTGAAATGTGTGGATAATAAATGGGCAGTGTGTGGTTTACATTAATGTGACTGACTTTAAATTATAATTAACTTACAATTTTACCCAAACAAGCAAAAAGTTCCCAAAACAAGTTTCGAGGAGGCCTCAACAAATTTCATTGCTTAAATTTGAAGTAGGGTCAGCAAGAAACCAGACCATTTTGGTGGAATGCTGAGAGCTTTTGACACAGAGAGCTCATCAATTACATATGAACTGAAAATCAGGATGTGTTCATACAGGAACATATAAGTAAGAGAACATCATACCTGAAGTGATGCACTACATAGGAAAAACTGCTGCTTTAGTCGTAAAAGTTTTCCATTTTCTGTAGCATCCCCAGGATATAGAACAGCACAAATCTGCAAACATCCTCGATTCATACACCAAATCAAGCTGAAGGTTGGATCATGTAAACCTCACTAAAGGAGAAAATCTTAAACACAATAATTAGAATACGGTGCACATTCAAGGATGTATGTTATTGCTGTCCAATATTTTTAGTTGGTTAAAAAATATTAACCTGTTGAGCACTGGAATGAAGATGTGCAGCAGATTCGTACTGTCCATCATTAAATTGAAATAAGTCAAAGTCCTCGGCAGTAGCTTTGGCATCCCAGAGACGAAGACTGTTAGTGTTCTTGGTTTTGTATCCAGGAATTGGCACATCATATGCAACAGCTTGTAAGACCTCACCACCGACCCATTTTCGGCTACAGCATTACAGAGCATTGCATGCATGAATTTAATTTTTCAAAGAAAACTTTTTGTTTGTTTTAAATTCTTTAAAGAAACTGGCTCTCTGAATAACTAACTTAGAAGTCAACATAATAAAATCATAATGTTTGAAGTTGCACTTACGAGCCATTGGGCAGAACCTCAACATGACCAAAGAATCTTATTGGAAAGACAATATCATGCCTGACAACTTCCCAGGGACTAAACTTCTGCATCAACAACCATAGAATAGGACTTATATTGGTTCCACAAGAAAGGTTAACCTAGTAGGCTAGTATTAACAGAAGTTCAACTGCAAACAAACCTCCAACCAGTCTTCTGCAATTTCCTCTTGGCCTGCTTTGGTGATCAGTTGCTTGAACAGCCCATACCTGTATCTCAAACCATAGCCCCAAGCTGGCAAATTCAACGTTGCCATTGAGTCTAGAAAACATGAAGCCAGCCTTCCTAAACCACCATTTCCAAGAGCTGCATCTTTCTCCTAAAAAATTCAATTCAAAACACCCTCTATATAACTCATGGAAGAACGTACACGTCCAGATGAGATTCAATAGGATTATAATCCAAACCTGAGAGTAACTCAGAAATGGTTACCACTACTAAGCACCTAAACAAGAACTTCATGGCAAGTCAATTGATTCATAATAGTAGCCCACGGAAATAGGACTGACATAAAATATAAATATCAGTCATGTCAAAAAGAAAAAAAAACTAAATACATAAGGGGTTAAATGTTAACCTATCTCTGGAATCTAGTTTATATTACTTCGCAAAACCACTTGCATGCCGATGATCTAACCAAAACCAAAGGAAACTGAACACCAACAGAAACAGAGTCAGGATCTTCATATTACTTGGCACAACTGTGGCAATAGCTTATCATTAAGGTACTATTTGTATGATTTTTTTTTTCTTCAGGACAAAATATGAGAGTATAGACAAAACACGAGATGACATACATCATATATGAAAGGGTTATTGTAGAAAACTACCTGCTCTACAATATTCTCAAGTTCATGACCCAGTTGCTTCAAAGCATTAGCATATGCATTTTGAATGTCAAGATTTCCAACAGCATTACTCAGTGCTCGTCCTTGAAGATACTCCATGGATAGGTAGTATGTTTGCTTCGGGTTGACTTTGTGATAATGAAGATAAGTTTCATTCCATTGCTGCAAAAATAACATATTGTATGTCAAAGATAATAAAACATTAAAGCTGAGTGACTATGACTTTAGCACAGAGAAATTCATAACAATTCAACTACTTAACTAAGACTTAAACTTCTTTCATTTGTTTTTATAATGTCTTTACTGGTACAGGGTGGAAAAATGTGATTTCCTTAACACAACATGATGGTAAAGGCATGCCTCTTATATAATGATAGTCGTATTCACAATAATGTCAACAGGTTAGGTCAAAATTGGAAATTGAATACACACCCTAAAAATATTTTGCACATAGACATCATTGAGTACAATCAACAATCATAAACCTTTTCAGAGATAAGTTAAAAGTAAAAAAGAATTCATGACCTCAAGCGTGTAGTGAGTTTATGAGACAGAGATTCAACCAACAAAAACACAACCTTCCTTCTCTCTACTACAATAGTTTTCCGCACGAAATGGCAATGTGAAGTAAAATAAGATAAAAATCAGCAGAGAAGGATTGAAAAAAGGTTCTAAGGAGGAGTAGAAATCAGATATTGTATAACATATACAAATTGTGACGATTACCTTCATTTAGCATGAGTTTACTCTATATTTATTACAACATAAACTACATAGCTTCCATGCACCTATATCTGGACACACAGGTAATGCCAGACTAACATGAGAAACAATGCTACGGATTGAAAATAAACCGTGGTAATAAGTAACATGATCAAGAGATAAAAAGAAACTTACAATGTCGTATAGAATAGGCAAATCCAAGACATTAGCTAATTTGCAAGTATTAATTATACACATATCATGTTTCGAGAGGCAAGTGAATCAAATTTTCCCAAATGTTTCAACCAAGAGATAAGTCGCTAGTGTTTGAAGGCAAAATTTAACTAAACAAATGTATCTCTTCCCTACCAACTTAAGTATTTGGACTCTGTAGTTGAATAGTTCTGCACGGTAGCAGAGTAGGTAAAAATTAATTTAAGTCACTAGTCTTGGTTTAAAGTCGTGCTCGCACCCATTCATGGAAAAATTGTGCATGTTTCATGCCTTCAAGAGAAACTGAATCCGACATACACGTGAGAGGACATGTTGAAGACTGAGCTTAAATAAATAAATTTTGCCTTGTAAAATTCTAATTTTTCTTTAATAATTTAAGCTTTAAGATGAGGTGGCTCATCAGCTAAGAATAGACTGTCATGCCAAAAAACTACTACCACGCATGCTTGGAAAACCAAATAAATGTTTCATTTCCTTCCCATTTCTAACCGCGACCCATACAAATCACTACATACATAAAATGCAACCCGATACAAAACCCATGTTCTGAAAGACAATATAACTGCACAAGAAGAGTTTAGCGATATCATTACAGTAGCAAAACTTCAATGAACTAGTCAAGTCAAACATACTTTTATCAATTGATCACGGACGCTCTTTGCAGTTGCATAGTATGCTTGCTCTGGCTCAAACTTGAAAGGGGAAAAATGGGGACTATATTGAGCATGGTAATTAATATTGGACGCAATCTCTGCAGGCTCCTCTGCCAGTGGATGAGCAATTGCTGGAATTTCAGCTGGGATTCCAGCTTTACTAGTTGCAGTACTGTTGGCTCTCAGTGTAGCAGCCATGTCCAGTATTTAGAATACCTATAGAGAAAACTTCAAATCATAAGTTCATTTCGTGCATATAAGTTACACCTAATCTCATATCAGAATCATAACAATCACAATGATTGATTCATACAAACACCTAGATTATCCGAAGAGTTTAAAGAATACAAAATGTAAAATTAAAAACCATAAATTCACCAACAAAAATTCCTAGTATCACAAATTCAGAAGAATTAAAGAATGTAAAGAGTATATCTGCCAAATTCTAAATGTGCAAATAAAAAACAAAAATATATAAATATGGTCATAAGTGAACAAATTTTCAACAAATAAAACCAAAATCTAAGAACATATCAGAAATAAATGAATTAGAATGGAATCAATCATTAAGTACTAATCGTAATCCCATTATTTATTTTTTCTTAATATTACAAAATTCAGAAAATTAAAGAATTTAACGAGTACATGAATTGCCAAAGCTGTAATGCGCAGCCAAAAACAACTAAAAAATGAAAATAAACAAAATCCGACGTGGCGAATCACTAAAACAAATAAGAATACTTGAAGTAAGAACAAAATATACTACCGATGATGAGCCAATATGCAAATACTCGTACAAGCACAAAATGTACTAGAAAAAGTGAAAGAATCAATGATTATAAAGTAATTGAAAAGCGATTTGAGGGAAGATGCTGATACAGTACACTAGTAGACATAAAATTGAAGATATTTAAAGAAAGATCCATATTATGAGATGGAATATGCTAATTGACAGAAAATGAAAAAGCGACAAAAAAACGAAAAAGCAAATTAAAGAGGGTCTCACTTTTTATGTGGTGAAGAGTGGAATTGACGAAGATCGATTTTCAATGGAGAGTATCGAATGAACCAAAATAAATATCAGCAGAGTGAGAGAGAGAGAGTGACTTTCAATTTTCTTCACTTCCAATCTTTCTTCAACTTCATCACCTATATTTTCTCTCCTTTAATCATCCGTTTGTTTTGAGGATAAGTTTCTTTGGAGGTCCCAACCTTTCACAAGTGTAACTTTTCATCCTCAACTAAGGAGAAATGTCTAAATGGCTACGTGACAAGCACATGATATATGGTCGAAAGAGCAAAAATTAATGTAAATGAACGTAGTCATTGTTTGGTTTTGGAATAATTAAACATTTTCAAGATAATTTTACCGTTTTAATAACTTTTAATTAGATATTTTATGTCCATAGATACACCACTTGCGCAATATCGAAAAATTGAGAACTTGAGTGTTATAAATGAAAGGTTGACGTATGATGTTAGATAGATATCATATATTTTGCCCCTATTTGACAACCATCATTTAAAAAAAGAAATTATATTTACTCATTTTCAATCACACATTCACACAGCAAAATATTATGCATGTAAGTGCAAAATTTTTACATATTTTTTAACCATATATTCTCTAAAAAATCATTATTCAAAACTTTATTTTATTCAAATAATAGTTGTCAAACATGGAATTTATTTGAAGGAATAATTAAGCACATATTTGACAATTCTTATTTCAACAAAAGTTTTTACATACTTATTTTCAACCACACATTCACATCAAAAAATATTTTGTACATAAATACAATTTTTTCTTCCTTTTAAACCACACATTCTCTAAAAAATCACTATTCAAAACTCCATTTTACTCCAATGATGATTGTCAAACGGGGTTAAATTGAAATCCACAAATTTTATCAACCTTTCAACAAATATTTCGTCATTTTTTTTTTATCGAATCTGCTAGAAATTTAATTTTTATCCAAACCAAGGAGCTTAGTGCCACCAACTTCTTTGATTTTCTATAAAAAAATATTATGCAACTATAACAACACGTAGAAAGTCAATTTATTTATTGTTAAATGACTTGCTTGATATGAAGCAATATGCTTGAGCAAGGCTATTCACCTATTTACGTGATAGTGCGATGTATGAGGATTCGAGTCAGACAAGGTCGAATTGTCTGATAGTACGTTAATGACGCCGAGATACCATGAGTTGACAGATCTGCGCAAGATTGGCAAATAATTGACGGTATTTCCTAATTGGGGCCATTTACGGGCATGTTTCGGTATTTTGGCCATAACTTTTGCTATGGTTGTCAGAATTACGCCCATGACCCCAATTCGAAAAGGTTTTTTCGGCGCACACGATGTGATCACCTAGCTTTGCTCGATGAGCATTGCTTTCGAAGCCAAATTCAACTATTTTCCTTTCTGAATCATCAATTTAAGTTATTTTTTGTCATTTATGGTAATATTTCGATTACCTTTTTGACATAGAATAAGAGCTCGATTTGAGCCGGATTTTAGTGATATTATTTCTTTTATTAAGTATATTATTTTGGTAGTAAAATTAGAATTTACCATTTTTGGTAAATTTTCACTAATTTCGCATATTCGGCTATATAACCCGGTTTGTGGGTTATTTTTCATTTAGTTGTTCAATATTAAAGATTTCTTATCGTTTCCTTTGGTGTTCTTCTTGCTTTATTCCCTGTTTTGTCTATTAATTCCAGCCTGCAGAATAATCGCTATTCTACCCGGCGTCATAGTGGGGTCACTATCACACTAATCAACGAATGTAAAAATGCATTATTGAACCGTGTTAAGTGAGCCTACGGATCTCATAGTCGGGTAATTATCTTTTGTAGAGGTAATAGCATTATCCAATAGATTCGTGACCAACGGTGCAATATTCCATAAAATAAGTGTGTGAGTGCGTGTAAACGGATGAGCTCGCGCCAACAGGGGACACTTCATGTGATCACTTTCTTCAGATCCACCGATTTTAGTGTAACGTGTCAACTTTTTATACCGTCAATTTTCACGGACTTGTAATGAATCAAAAACGGAAGAATTTTTTTTTTTTTTTTTTTTAAATATATTGAATATCTAAATATTCATTTGAAACAAAAATAAATAGTTATTAAACTATCGCGAACTTATTACATACTCAATGAACATTATAACAAACAAATGTAAACTTTTTTTTTTTTTTTTGACATAGGAATCTGCAACCGCTACTCATGAGTGCACACTAGGTAAACCTCGTTTCATGTGCAGTAGCTCGCAAATCACACAGGAGAAATAAATCGCACTAAGCAAGCCTGGTACGACAGGCTCGACCGAAAAAGTGTTGGCAGAGGATTCGAACTCGTAATCTTCAATTTTCGCGTTTACATGCTCCATCAACTCGATCACTTCGAAGTGACTTATTTTCTTCTTTAATATTATTTAATATTGCACAATTGTCAATACCAAACATACCATATTTAAATATGTTTAGCACGTAGCATTAGATTATACAGTAAATGTGATTTTAATCCATTTTTCATTTTTATTATTGTCTAGTACAATATAGTTTCCATTATCAAATAAAGCATAATGTTGTGTTTGTCGTATTGAATCATACCCTATAAGAAATTATTATAATAACGATAATACGTAAATAGTATTATGATGGATTAATAGATAATATTCCTTGCCTTTTTATTCAAAAAATCACATTTGTGCTATAAGCCCTACCACGTAAAAGGAACATGGAGATAAATTTAGCTCGAGTAAGAAAAAATATAACAAATGGCATTCTTTTAAATAAAAATAAAATAAAAAATACTATCGATTCAATTGATGTTATTTATTATAATTTTATACTAAATTCCTTATGTGTTTGATCCGAAGTGCCAAACACAACATTAGTTCAAGATGTAAGAGAAATTCTCCGCAACTCAACACGCTATTTTGCAGGGTTTTTTTTTTTAAAGAAAGCTTGAGAATACGAGATTTGAGCTCATAGCTTTTTTATTTCTATACTATAGTAATCGCCTGTTTGAGCTCCATTCTCAAAAATTAGTCTTTTTTTTTTCCAAATTTATTTTTAATCACATTTTTTTCAATAAAATAATTTTGCACGTAAACTCAAAACTTTTTCCTATTTTTTAATTATACAATTTTTCAAAAAAATCACTATTATAAAATTTGTATCTCAATAAAATAAATAAATGACTCAAACACGGGCTAAATCACTTTATAATAAAGATATGAATAAGTTTGTGCACAAACTCATTTGGGGAGACATTCCAAACACTTCAAGTCTTGTAATGTTGGGAACCATTTTTGGCTAAAACATTTATCGAACGCTTTTAGCTAACCAAGTCTTTTAGGTTTATGTCAAGTCGCATATACACTAGTATAAACATTTATATCACTCTTTTTAAAATAGGGAATGAGAAGCAATTGAAAAGAAAATTTATCAATGATCAACGTGTTTCGATATCTATTATAATTTGCATTGCCGTCTAAATTTGTATCACTCGCTAATTAACAATCTTTGTTGAATGTGTTAAGTCGTCTTAAAATTTCCTCCTATGTAAAGGATCAAGATGAGTCTCTTTATTGTGTAGTTGAGAGAAAAAGAGAGGCATTAGTCCATAGAACATGTGCAATTCTACAATGGTATTGCATGAATGTAGCTCTTGCAATGAGATTGAACCAATGAAAATGTCGATAAGAATAAAATATGATTTTTTTAATTTAAATTATGTTTGTTTTGATTAAATTAATTTTAATAAATTAAAGTTCATTTAATTTTAATTTATTTTTTTTTCCTATAAGTGGGAAGAAAGATTTTATTTGTTTAAAAAAAAAAAAACCTGATTATTGATTGAACATTGAATATCTCTTCCCCCAAATTCTTCTCTATTTTCTCTCCTCTTTCTCTTTCTCTTCCCTATTTCTATTTCTCATCACGATTACATAAGAAACAGCTTAAATTCTGTTCATATTTGCTTTAGATTCTCTCCTTTTGTGTTATTTTTGCTTTGGGTAATATAGAATTAGCAATTTATCCATAACAAATTTAACTAGGTACCTACTTCGAAGATTATGTTAGACACAATAATTTAAAAAGAACTTATAATTTTACTTGAATGCTTAAACACTAATCTAAATTATGGCATAATTTAATCCATTTAGTTTTCAGAAGAGTACTCATGATGGCATATAATTTGAACATGTACAATACTTGTAAAATTGAAAACTTCCTCTAAACGTACAATTTTGTCCAAGACTGCATACTAAACACGCCCTGTGATTTACATTCTTTCATGCATCGTTATGAAAACACTGTGCCACTAGTAAGTATAATATGTTTCAAGAAAAAAAGCTAAACCTCAGCAAAAGCAGTAAGAACATACAATTCCCTGTTTGGTGTAGATTAATCAAATTAAAATTTTAAGTCAAAATCAATCATTAATTTTAACCACACATTTTATAAGATCCTCAACTTTTTAACTACACATTTCATTTTTTTTTTTTTTTTATCAAAATCTATTTAAATTTGATTTTAATCTATACCAATCAGGGACGTATCCAGCATTTTGAGTCAGCGCGGGCGGTCGTTGATCGTTGGCGTTGGACAACAATAAAATATTAAGAGTCTCGTTTGATGTTCATTTTTTTTTTGCAAAAAAAATGCATTTTGGAATATTGATTTGATGGAGAATATGTGGTTAAAAATAAAGAAAAGTTTAGAATTTGAATGTAATATTATTTTATTAAAAAATGTGTGGTTGAAAATAATAGAGAAAAAGGTATTTTGAAAAAAAAAAGGAAATCAAACAAGGTATAAAATTTAAATATAATAATTATTTTGTTCAAACTGAACGTATATAATTATGTTGTACAAATTAGCAATATTCATTAAATGATATTGTGACCAAATTTTGTATAATTTAAAGGAAGAGCATGGGTCGAATTTTTAAAATTGCATTAAAATCGATAAAATATAACATATATTATTCTGGTAAGTTTAATATCAAAATTCAATAATTGTCATAATGATCAAACCTTCAATAATCCTAAAGGTCATATGTTCGAATTTGACAAATGAGCAAAACAGGTTATAATTTTTACAATTGTATTAAAACGACTGAAATCTAACATATATTATTCTGATTTAGTGTTAAAGTTCATTAAGTGTTATAATGGTCAAGCCTCAATATTTCCAAGAACAAATCTCCTATCTTTTGCGTTAATTTTTGCAAAAATTGTCTAACTAAAAAATTCCACAATAAATTGGGTAAGAATGGATTTGAAACGGTGACATCTAACATGAATATACAAGTTCTAACCAACTGAACTACAAGAAATAGTTGTAAATAAAATGAATTACCAAGTATATAATCTAAAAAGTTTATCTACTGTCCAAAAAGAAAAAAATGGTTCTTAACGAATCCAGCACGGACGGCCGCAGGGACTGAATCGACCCCTGATACCAAACATGGGTTGAATAAGATTGTAGATAAAATGTTAAATAAAAATTTCAGTTTTATAATGTTTAAGAGCATACAGCCCACTCTACCAAACAAGTAGTAAATATATATTTGATACACTGAATTGGTTAAAATATGACATAATTAATGGATAGAGATATCTAACAAAACTTACCCTATTGTCTTGTTTAAATTCTCAACATATTGGGAAATGCTAAGGCTCCGTTTGAAATGTCAGATTTTCTATGGAAAATGAATTTTTTTTTTTCAATTTTTGTAGTGTTTGATTGGCAAAATTCTTTCGGGAAAATATTTTCCAATTTTCTAAATTTTTCACCTTTTTGATGAAAATAAATTTTTGATATTTTAGTGAGAAAATATTTTCCAGGTATTTTTTTGGAAGAAATTCTAAACATAATGGTAAAAAAAATTCACTTTTATTAACAATTTTCATGTAAAATAAAGTCAAACGAACGATATTCAGTATGATTATTTTTTTCAATTTTTTTTTTTATTTTTGATAATTGGAACAACAGACCTAATAGTAGAAAACATTATCACTTTAATGGACAATTTTTATAAAAAACGAAGTCAAACGGATAACAAACTTTCAACATTTTCCATGACAAATTATATCAAACACAATTAATTACAATTCTCAGTAAAATAATTTCTAGGAAAATTTTTTCCGTATAAAATATTTTCTTTTCACCCTACAATCAAACGGGACCCTAAGGGTCTGTTTGATTTGACGGAATTTTTCATGGAAGTAGGAAAATATTTTTCTACTTCCACTTTTTGACCGTTTGATAGACTAAATTTTTCACGAAAAATGTTTTCCTCCCTTTTCCTAGATACAACTTTTTGATGCACAAATGATGGAAAATGTTTTTTCACCGACAACCAATTCTATCAACCATTGTAAAATTTTTTTTCATTTTTGTTAACAATTTCTATGCAAAACAAAGTCAAATGAATATGGTAATTTTTTCTAATTGTTTAAATTTTTTTTTTTTTACTTTTTGGTAATTGGAACAAATTCTAAACGTATTGTTAGAAAAAATTATCACTTTAATGGACAATTTTTATAAAAAACGAAGCCAAATGGACACCAAACTTTCAACATTTTCCAAGTAGAAAATTATACCAATCAAACACAATTAATTACAATTCTCAGTAAAACAAATTCTAGACAATTGAATTCCCAGTAAAACATTTTCTTTCCACCAATTTTCCACATTTGCAATCAAACGGACCCTAAGTGTACATTGAGTTTGACACTCCCGCGTACAGATCTCCTCACAAGAGGGGGCCCACGATTTATAAAAAATCGTGGGCTCTCACTCTTCAATTTCAGCTTGAATTTCAATTTCAGTTTCAGCTTGAATTGCATCAGTTTCGGCTTAAATTGCATCTGTTATTTCCACAACTTATAAAAAGTGACACAGTGACAACTGCATCAAAAAAGCGAGACAGTGTCACTTTTTCACAAAAAAGTTGCACAATATGATAATAAATTAACAAATGCACAAACATCATCATTCTTCCCTTTGTCCCTCTTTTCTGAAGACTTGCCAGAACAGCCAACAGATGGTGCATCCAGTAACTTCTTCTGTTGACCTATTGGATGCTCAAAGTCGTCATCATCCTTGTCAGCGCCAAAACTTTCACAATTCGTTTCAACAAACAAGCCAATTGTATAGTTTTCTTTCTTCTCTACCTTAAGAGGCACCACCCGATTTACTTTCAGCTGAAAAATACCAAATCATATAATTTACAAGAACCCAATATAGTAAATATATAAAATAAATAATAGAAGTGTAGAAAACTTACTTTAAGCAAATAAAAAATGCTCTTCCTTAAAGTCACGGATGTCACGTGCTCTTTGCAACTCCAACTCAACATTCTTGGAAATTGAGGTTTATGCTTGATGCAAAACCTCTTTTGAGAAATAACAGGAATGATTTCATAAATCCATACTTGAAAAGCAAGTAGGAATCCACTCAACCTATACTCTAAAAAATTCTTTCCAGTAAAAATATTCTTCATTCTTTTGTTAAAGACATTCTTCAATGATGATAGAGTCACACTAAAAATTTCTTTACCCCAAGGAAAATTATTCATATCTTCAGACTCCACAAGACAAAAAAGGAATCATCAACGCCCTTGTGATAAGAGGTACCAAACAGGAAGGATGTAATAAGATAAACAAGGCCTATATCAACTACATCTTTATCTACAGTGTTGACTGAGAGATTAAGGAACACTTCTTGGACTACTTTTGTTGAGATACTTTGGTATTCTTTGAAGTAGCTCTCTTTCAAATGGCTCTTCTTCATTCTAAATCTGGTAAAATCACCATTTCCAAAGCATCTCAATCCTGAGATTAAACAGAGCTCCTCAATTGAAAATTTCACAAGATGATCATGAATGTTGAAATACATTTCATCTGTATTCGGCTGCTTCACCTCCCTAAGCAGCAGTTGATGTATCAGTTGTGGCTGCAACTCTATTACTTTCAAATCTATAAAGGCACCAAGGCACATATTTTTGAATAAACTCCTTTGATGTTGACTAAATTTTTTATTCAAGTCCGTTATAACCTCATGAGGTGAATATAATGTAACTTTTCCTTTGAACCAACAATTTTGGGGGATTATAAAATCCCAATCCTACAAAAAGATATGATAATGATTAAAATCATGAATATGGAAAAATAGATATTTTAGCTATACAGGATCTATAGCACATACTATTACACAAGCACATTACTGAATTACTTCAGCACATACTCAAAAAAGTAGCACATTACTCCAAAAAAATTGCACATTACTCCAGCACACTCTTCATAGAAAAATACCATGCAAATAACCACAAAATCGAAAGGGAAAGATAAGAGCACACAGTTCAATAATACTGAAAATTAAAGCAAAAAACGCGCAAAACAATGATGTAGTAGAATACAACCCCTCATGGAAAGCAGTAATAATCAGAAGTTTTCGAGAACAATAATTATCAGAAAAACAGCAAACAAAAAAAAAAGAGCGACAGTGTCCGAGATATGAACCTTGGGTTTATACGATTTCTTCTTCTTTGAAGATGGTTCTTCATCGATGTCTCTTTTCCTCTTCAACGCGCTTCCTCCAGCCATTGCAGAAATAGAAAACGGATTTTGGGCGACCACAGACGAGGAAGGTGGGGTTTGGAGATTGTCGATTTTGGGCGACTGCAAATGGGAATGGACGTGTGGTTTGGGAATTCTGTGTTTAGTGAGTTTGGGCAACTGCAGACGGGAAGAGATGTGGGGTTTGGGATTTTGGATTTTGTTATAAAAAGCGTAATTAATACGGTTTTGTGATGATTAATTAGTTAATTAGGATATTTTTCTAATTAGTCATGTTTTGACCGTACGGGGCCTAATTATCCCAATAGCATTTCCCTAACATTTTATAAGCTCTTGTGAATTAAGAAATTTTGAATGGCCCAACTTTTGGCTTATCTGTAATATTAACTCTCAAAAATCAAATGAGAAATGGATTATAGCTATAAGACTTGCTGAAATTAATGTAACTAATATCACATGCCATTGAGTGCACAATGCATCCAAAATGTTTCATTTTCTTCTGTTTGGGTTCTGGGAAGTTCTCTATTTACACTTTTTTTGGATGACGAAACTTATCTAAAGGAACATACCACCATTATTTCTACAGCCCTTCTAAATATATGCAAATATAATTTCCCCACAACCTTGACCGTGATTGAACAGAAATCATCAGATTTGAGGAAGGCTAAGTAGTTTCATCAAAATTGACCCTATCACCTGTAGAGAAGAGATTCCAGAATAAAGCAGCAGAGATATACAGGAATGCTGTCAGCAACAAAAATCCCTTGAAAGAACCCACTAGTTCGACGAAGAAACCAGCACCAACTGTTCCCACCATAGCAGCGAACGAGCCGGCAGTATTCGAAATACCTATATGTTGATTGGAAAAAGATCAATTATGTCACCATAACAGCTTAAGCATGGCAATCTAGTTCACTTATAAAATGCTTGGTAAAAGGGATTGGAAAGCACACGACAACATTACAAAAGAAAAAGAAGCTAAAATTTTGTTTATTATAGCAAATATTGCAGTCTTGTCAGCCAGTACGTACCAAACATGATCAATGGCTATTGTATCACAAACAAATTGTATCTGCCAATTAAGTTGCTGGATGAAACAGATCATCCTGCCTAATCTTATAAAAGGTTTTGCCAATGGGTGTCTATATGCATGTAAAGAAATGTCAGAATACGGAAAATGACCAGGCCTACTTCATAAGGACGTAAAAAAGAGTGACGTTGGCTTATTCTTTCCCCAATCCCCTCCCCGCCCACTGGGTGCACAGAGTGTGGCATAGAACACTGGGAAAGAAGTGAGCATGTTTGGCTAATCTAAAAACAATTATGCTACTTGTACGTTATTTATTTACAACTTGGATGACATTTGAATAGGTGGCAAAATCAAGGTCAATGGCTTTTGAAGAAATCAATAGTAAAATTGTGTGCCACATGGTACAATGTAAATCAAAATGTCAACTAGAATGTATGTGTAGCAAGATTGATCTAAAAAATCAATAAAAGTTACTTCTAAGACAATTTTTGTGTCCAATATATTTGGATAACTTAATGTTCAAGTAAAAAATAGTTACTTATTTCAGAAGTAACTCTTGCAAGTAATTTATTTCCAATTTTGAGCAGTAAAAACGATTACTCATTTCAAAAATTTTAACACAAGAATCCAGCAAGTCCAGGGAATTTTTTTTCTTTTAGGGTCAACCCCTTCTCCTCGTTCTACCCTTTTTGTTTCTGATCTTTCTATTGTATCGACGATGGTAGATGTTCTTGATGATGGATCCACATTTATATTTATATAGCAGTGAACTGTACTCAGTAACGTAGATCCAATGCTTTATTGCAAGGTTAAGCCTCAATGAGTACAAATCATTAAGCAGAAAAGAGAGAGAAGTTACCATGTAGAACACCAGAGTACTGTGGGGCAATCTCCTGGGCACAGAAGAATATGACAGATAAATTATAATTGCCCAATATTACCGAGATGAGTAATAATATTGTACAGAGTATGTTAACCTGAAGGTTCACAAGGAAGCCGCAGTGACTAAATGCTTTCAATCCAACAGCTACAGTAAGCCAAGCAGATGCCAGTAATGGACTTTTTGCTGTCGTTAAACCAATGAGAGCAATGCCAGGCCCGATAAATCCGATAGACTGCCAACAAAATATAAAGATATAATATCAGATGCATATCATATTTATAGAAAAGAAACAGGTCAAAGAATGATCACTTTTCAAAAATAAATAAATAAGTACAGGATTGAACATATACAAGCAACTGGGGTGATGGCGATCACTTGTCAAAAAAGATAAGTAAATCAAATGATAACTACCCATTGATGGAGATAGAGATAGAATTTAGATAGGATTTTAAAATAGAGTTCAATTCAAATTATGATTGTATAGATTAGATTAGATTAGTTTTAATAGTTCTATAAATTCTTGTTATTAAATATTCTTTTGATTTTAGCTTCTTTGCACCATATAAAAAGGCTTATCCATTGTAATAGGTACCCCTGGAATATATGAAATAACTTGATTTTCTCTAGCCATCGTCTTCAATTGTTCCCTGTCAAATTGTTATGTTCCTATGTCACGCATTATCTAGGAACATATTAAAAGTAGCCTATGATTATGAGAATCTATATTATAAAGGAGCAGGTTAAAAAATTAGATCACTTTAAATTTCAATAATCAAAAAAGCTACCATGCAAGCTGAACTACTATCAAATAGCATATTATTCCTTCCCATTACAGTCAACACAGTTGTATATTACTAATCTCCAACAGCTCATACAAATTTTCAGGAACCAAATTTGTTCCACGTGTCAAGGATATTAATCTTAGAACACAAGAAACAGTGATTTAGATTTGAATAAAGCTAACTATTGTACATGTATATTGTAATAGATCTGATTAGCCAAACGACAAAACAAAATATGTCCACTTGATTATTTGTCTTTTGCTCCAAGCTCGACTTCGGGAAAAGATATTAGGACCTTTTCCAAATTCCAAGTCAACAAAGATAAGCAACTCTCCTTTGAGACTAGGGGTGTCAACTGGCCACATCGGTCAGAATTTCTTTTATTTATTTTTTGTATTTTACTTTTTGCTATAATCCAGAACGTTAAAAGAAGGAAAAGAATTGGTTGGCACTCGGGCCAGTTAACAGCCCTCTTTTCGGGCTAACCAACCCTTTTACAAATGCGACCGAAGATATGCTCAGTGATGTTTTTTATCTTGTCATAAAGATTAAGTTTATATTTAGCCTCTATTTGTCAACCATTAGTCTAAAACTCTGTTTGCTACAGTAAGATTCTCCACCACACATTCACCCAATAAAATATTCTACACACAAACTAATAAACTTACTTTAAATTTCAACCACACATTCTTCAAAAAATACTATTCAAAACTCCATTATTCTCCCAATAATGGGAGACAAACAAGCTCTTATTAACAATTCACACATAATTTTTGTGGCTGCGCTAAATTACAGAGATGCTACCATTTTATGAAGAGGAGGAAAAATAGGCTCTTTGAGTTGGATTAAATTTCAGAACAAAGAGTTGATCATAAGTTGAATTAATGTTTGAAAAAATAAGGTCTTTGAGTTGGATTAAATTTCAGAACAAAGAGTTGATCCAAATGAAATTTTAGATCAAACAATAGTTGATGAGATTTTTTGGATGTTTCACTTATGCAGAGTCTTTTATTAAAGATTTGGCAAAAATGAGAGTACCACTTCGAAAGAAGCTAAAAAAAGATTTTAGATGAAATTGGACAAGAAAAGATATTCTTTATGTTTAAAAGATTAAATCTAAAATAAAAAATTTACCATCATTATATCATCCAAAAACAGGTGATAAAATGATAATTGAAACAGATGCCTCTCAAGAGCATTGGGGAGCAATCTTAAAAGCTTTTGATCAAAAAGAAAAATTGTGTGGTTATTCCTCAGGAACCTTCACAGGAGCAGAAAAGAATTATCATATAAATGAAAAAGAAATTTTAGCCATGAAAAAGGTAATTAGGCTTTATATTATTTCTGAATTATTCCTTGTCAGAACTGATTCAAGTACTTGTAATTCATTTTTAAAAATCAGGTACATCCAGACTACAAATAGGGAAGACTTGTCAGATGACAAATGTAGTTCAGTCACTATGATTTCAACATTAAAATCATAAAAGGAAAAAAAATAATTCTTTAGCTGATTCATTAACTAGAGAATTTGCCATTTGCAGGTAAAAATGATACATCCAGGACCAAATCGAAGATTTGGAAATACAAATTGAGATTGAAAAAATGAAAATTTCAACAAGAACACAGAAATTAAATTTTTTGGAAAAGAAGCTTGCTAGGCTTCTCAAACAAAAAACATTAACTTCTGAAAAAAGAGGGGATGATGATAACTCCGAAAAACAAAAACCCTAATAAGAAGAGATTAAAAGTAGCAAGACTACTGGCAATCTATTAAAGGCAAAGGAGCATTGTCAAGCTCAGTGTTCGCAAGAACATAAAGGTATTCAAATCCAAAAAGGAAAAGAGCCAATGGCCCAAAAACTCAAATAAAGACAGGAGTGCATTTTAAGCCTCAGTGTTCTAAAGAACAACCGGGTATTCCAAGCCCAAATGAAGGGTTAACAGTCCAAGACAATTTTTAGATATCACCATTAGTTGGTATTAACACCTCTGTTGCATCTACAAAATTTTATGTAACCTTTGATGGACCATTCAAAGGTTTTTACTCAAACTGGACACAAGTAGAACCACTTGTGAAAGGAAAGCCTTACAAACATCAAAGCTTTAAAACTTGCACAGAAGCCCAAAAAGCTTTTCATAGTTTTTATGAAGCCAAAGCCTAAAACCATATAAACAGTTTTTTGAGTCCAATGACATTAATTTATGCCCAAATTACTGTCAACAAGACATTAGAGCTAGGCCCAGACTCCCAACTTTACTCTTCGGACCATCCAGTGAGAATCAAAGACTTAGAATGTAATTGAGTCAACTTTGGAAACCATTCCTGACATATTTAAATCTATTGGGAATAAACTAAACCAACTAGAAATTCCTCTTGTTGCAGGAATAAAATTTGAAGACTTTCTTCAACTTGAAGAAGCAAGGACAGTTGGAGCATCAGCACCAGAAAAAAGTTACTTTGGAACTTTTGAAAAAAAAAAATTGGACAGTTCATCTTCTTTGCAGAAGCCGATCCTACCATGGTTAAAACAACCTTTTATGGTGAATTAACCAGAATGATAATTCTCAGTAAAACAATGAAAGAAATCAGGCACATTGAAAATCTTAAAGGATTTTCGAAAGTATGTTATTAAATAACAAAATTTGCAAATGATCCTTATGGTCAATAGCACTATTCCCTTTTGGAATGAAGATAATGTTTTGGTTACAGGATATCATTATATTCAAATCAAAACAATTCCAAAAATACTTCTTCACCAACTAGTCATAGGAAATACTGAATGTGTGAATAAGCAGACAATTGAAGAATGAAGAAGTTTATCCTACCAAAGAATTTTGACAGGATTTAAAACCCTTAACGGAGAGTCAAAAATTAAGATTAATCATTTTTCAGATTATATCTTAATTATAAGCAAAACAAGTTCCACCATAAGTAAGGAAGACATCAACAAACTATGTAAATTTGAGAAGAATTTTTTTAATTTACCAAATTCACCTCAAAATTACAAAGGGCATCTGCGCAAAGCTCTTAGACAGAGTCTCGGAAAATATCACGCTTGCCAATGGCGTGATAAGATAGAAGATAAAGAGAAATCTCTACATCAGAAGAATCCAGCAGCATCAACAATCAGAGTAAAAGCAAAATGAATCTGCTTTATTAAAGCAAAGGATACCATGTGACCGACAATTTGTCATTATCCCTTTAATCAATACTTTTACTTTCGCAAAAGAAAAACTGTGGATATAGACACCTGGCCCAATCAAAGAAATGATGAATATTTTGTGATGACTATAAAAAGTCAGCTTCAAAGAACAAAGAGGGAGGAGAAATTTTTAGAGAGAAATTTTCTTGTTTTTCTGAAATCTTGATGTACTCACTTCGAGGTTAACACCTCAAAGACAGTGAATTCATATTGGATCTAGTACTTGTATCTAAATAAGTTTAAGAGACTTTTCTCTTAAACCTTCTTTCAATGAATAAAACTTTTATGTTTTAATTTCATGCCTCCAGACTTTTCTTCCTTTATATACCAATTATCGTACGGATCTCCACAAATCCAAGGACACGGGAGTACCGACAGGCAGAGGACCGCTAGGGAAACAAGTCCGAGGATTACCGGACGTGAGGCGAGAACAGTATATAGACAGAAACGCAAGAGGCACCAACCAATTTATAACAACAGTAAGAAGGCTTAAGTTGCTTTTCTCTTTAATTATTTATGAACTTGTATGCCAGTTGGTATCCTCTGTCTGCATTTTACATACATATACATTCCGCACACCAACCTCGAAAAATTGGTACTTATCGTACGGATCTCCACAAATCCAGGGACACGTGAGTATCGACAGGCAGATGACCGCTAGGGAAACAAGTCCAGAGGATTACTGGACGTGAGGCGAGAACAGTATATAGACAAAACGCAAGAGGCACCAACCAATTTATACCAACAGTAAGAAGGTTTAAGTTGCTTTTCTCTTTAATTATTTATGAACTTGTATGCCAATTGGTATCCTCCGTCTGCATTTTACATTCATATACATTCCACACACTAGCCCCGAAAAAATGGTACATAAAGGAAGAAAAGTCTGAAGGCATGAAATTAAAACATGATAGTTTTATTTATTGAAAAAAGGTTTAAGAGCAAAGTCTTTTAAATTTATTTGGATACAAGTACTAGATCCAGTATGGATCCACTGTCTTTGAGATGTTGCCTCGAAATGAGTACATCAAGATTTCAGGAAAACAAGAAATTTTTTCTCTAAAAATTTCTCCTCCTTCGTTCTTTGAAGCTGTCTTTTTATAGCCATCACAAAAGATTCTTCTTTTCTTCGATTGGGCGGTGTCTATATCTACAGTTTTTCTTTTGCAAAAGCAAAAGTATTGATTAAAAGAATATGACAAGTTGTCGATCACACGGTGTTCTTAGCTTTAATAAACCAGATTCCTTTTACTTTTACTCTGATTGAGTGCAGTTGATGATGTTGGATTCTTCTGATGTAGAGATTTCTCTTTATCTTCTGTTTTATCACACCATTAGCAAGTATGATATTTTCCAAAACTCTGTTTAAGAACTTTACATCGTTTGTTGATGTCTTCCTTACTTATGGTGGAGCTTATTTTGCTTGTAACTAAGATATAATCTGAAAAATGATTAATCTTAATTTTTGACTCTCCATTAAGGATTTTAAATCCTGTCAAAATTCTTTGGCAGGATAAACTTCTTCATTCTTCAATTGTCTGCTCATTCACACATTCAGTATTTCCTATGACTGGTTGGTGAAGAAGGATTTCTGAAATTGTTTTGATTTGAATATGATGATAACTTTTAACCAAAACATTATCTTCATTCCAAAAGGGAATAGTGCTATTGACCTTGAAGATCATTTGCAAATTCTGTTATTTAATAACATACTTTCGAAAATCCTTTACGATTTTCAATGTGCCTGATTTCTTCCATTGTTTTACTGAGAATTATCATTCTTATTAATCCACTGTTAAAGGGTATTTAGGTCATTTATGTAATACCTAGGATTTCCTAAGGTTTTCCTAATGCTTATTATAAATAGTAAGAGAGGCTAACACAATAGTTAAGCCTTCTCATTCTTTTACCAACAACAACATGGTATCAGAGCAAGGTTATGGGAGATTAATTCCGTAAGCTTTGTTCAAACATTCTTTTTCTTTCTGTCTTCAAAAAAAAAAAAAAAAACGGTTACTGTTCATCCGCGGTTACTGTTCACCGCGCGCACTGTTCATCGCGGTTACTGTTCACCGCCGGTACTGTTCATCGCGGTTACTGTTCATCGAGGTTACTGTTCACCGCTGGTTTTTTGGTCAATGTTCAATCTGTTGATTTCAGATCTGCTTCTGGTTATAGGTTATTGTTCTATGAAAGTACTACAAATGTTCGTAAGTCTGGTTATGACTCTCATGTTCTTCGTTTAAGCCCTACAGTTGTTTGTATTGTTGGTTTGTTTCCCTTGTGCGAGCTGTTTATTACTTGTTGAATTGGAGGGTACTAATGTCGATGACTACACCTCAACCATTAACAACGCGTAGGTTGAACGGAACTAATTATTTAAATTGGTCTAAAGCTGTGAAAATAGCCCTAACTGGACAAGGAAAACATCGTCACCTTACGGAACCCGCCCCGGCAACAGATGATAAAAAGTATGACGACTGGATTCAGGCTGATGCGCAGATTGTAACATTGTTGTGGAATTCGATGGAGCCTCAGGTGGCTGATCTCTGTACTCATCTAGATACATGCAAAGATATATGGGAGTATCTTCGTGTATTATATTCGAGTAATCTCACCAGGATGTATGATTTATCAGTAGAGTACTTCCAACTTCAGCAAGGCATGCAATCCGTTACAGATTATTTTGCCACATTCAATCGCCTCTATGAGGAGATGAATACTATCCTACCAATGACTATCGATCTGAAAGAAATGCAAAAGCAACGTGAGCAGATGGGTGTCATGAAGTTCTTGGCTGGATTACGTCCAGAATTTGAACCAGTTCGATCTCAGATTCTTTCCAGTGCTACTCTCCCCACCATCACTGAAATGTATTCTCGTGTCTCACGTAGCACTACCAAGGACAATATTTCTGGCTCGAGTTCGTCTACATCATCTGAGCATTCGGCCTTTGTTACACAGATTCCTACACGAAATCGAGGTGATCAACTTAGTGGTGCTCGTGGTGGTTTCTCCCGTGGTCGCCGTGGTAGTGGCCCTCGGGGTGGCCGTGGTCGTGGCTCCTTTCGTCAGTGCTCCTTTTGTGGATTGGAGAATCATAGTAGAGACACATGTTGGGATTTGGTTGGCCGTCCACCCAAATTTGCCAATGCAGTGACTTCTGATCCAGATATTCCTACACTTCCAGTATCTCAGGCGGTTAAAGACATTTCTGATGAGGAATATGCTCAGATCCTTCAGTATAGGGCATCTCAACAGGCATCTCTTCCTATTGCTTCTTTAGCTCAACGAGGTACTTCTTCTGCTTGTCTTTCCATTAGTCCATCCCCTCCCACACCGTGGGTCATCGACTCTGCTGCCACCGATCACATGTCAGGTACATCCTCTTTATTTACGCATATTCAGTCATCTCCTGTTACGGTTGCTGATGGTTCCACTGTCCCTATCCGTGGCATTGGTACAGTGGACCCCTCACCCTCCTTATCTCTCTCATCTGTCTTGTACATTCCATCGTTTTCCTTTAATTTGATGTCAGTTAGCAAACTCACAAAACATCTTAATTGTTCTGTCTCCTTTTTTCCTGATTCTGTCATTCTCCAGGATTTGAGGACACAGAAGACGATTGGTACAGGGCGTGAGAACAATGGCCTTTATTATCTTAATCATGATGGGAGCCCTGCACATCCACCTACTGCATGTCCTGCTGTTGCGTCTGCTCATCAGATCCATTGTCGCCTGGGTCATCCCTGCCTTGGCAACCTCAAGTTACTTTTTCCTAGTTTCAGTCATTTGTCTTCTTTAGAGTGTGAGTCTTGTCAAATGGGTAAGCATCGTCGTGTTTCATTTGCTTCCCCTGCTCATGTTCGAGCATCGAGTCCTTTTAGTTTAGTTCATTCAGATGTTTGGGGTCCTTCTCGTGTTACTTCTACATTTGGTTTTCGTTATTTTGTCACTTTTGTGGATGATTTTTCAAGGGTTACTTGGCTTTATTTAATGAAAGATCGTTCGGAATTATTCTCTATTTTTCGTGCATTTTGTGCTGAAGTTAAAACTCAATTTAATGTACCCATTCGTATTCTTCGTAGTGATAATGCTCGTGAATATTTTTCTCAGCCTTTTACTTCCTTTATGTCACACTCTGGTATCCTGCATCAATCCTCTTGCCCTCACACACCACAGCAAAATGGGGTTGCTGAGCGTAAGAATCGACATCTCCTAGAAGTGGCCCGTACTCTTCTTTTTGAGATGAACGTTCCCAAACATTTCTGGGGCGATGCGATTCTTACAGCTTGCTTCCTAATCAACCGGATGCCATCTTCTACCCTACGAGGCACAGTTCCCCATTCCACTCTCTTTCCCCGTTCACCCTTGTTTAGTTTACCTCCTCGCATATTTGGGTGTGTCTGTTTTGTTCATCAGTTGACTCCCGGCAGTGACAAGTTAGATCCCCGTGCTTTGAAGTGTGTTTTCCTAGGTTATTCTCGAACGCAAAAAGGTTATCGATGTTATAGTCCATCCTTACGTCGCTCACTTATTTGTGCAGATGTTACATTCTTTGAGTCCACTCCTTACTTTTCTGACCCGTCCTCTCGACTTGATCTGGATGTTACACTTCCTTTGCCAATTGACCCTACCCCCACGCTATCTTCCTCCGCTCCAGATCCTATCCCCCCCAATCGTTCTTCGGTCCCTTTGCAGGTATACTCTCGTCGCCAGAAGGCTGCCTCCGCTGTTGTACCTATCGACTCTGTGCCCTCAGATTCTTCTCCAGCAGACCTGCCCATGTCTGACATGGACATACCCATTGCCGTCCGGAAAGGTAAGCGCACCTGTACTAATCATCATATTTCTAACTTTGTCTCTTATGCGCACCTTTCTCTTTCATACTCCTCTTTTGTTGCTTCTCTGTCCTCTGTTTCTATTCCTAAGTCTGTTTCAGAGGCACTTACTAACCCTGGTTGGGCTAAAGCAATGAAGGAAGAAATGACTGCTTTACATCAAAATGGTACTTGGGATCTTGTCTTGCTTCCGCCTGACAAAGCTCCAGTTGGATGTAAATGGGTGTACACTGTTAAAGTTCATCCGGATGGCACCGTTGATCGACTCAAGGCCCGCTTGGTTGCTAAAGGTTATACTCAGATCTATGGTCTTGATTACTATGAGACATTTTCTCCCGTTGCCAAGCTCGCTTCTGTTCGTTTGTTCATCTCTCTGGCTGCCACTTTTCATTGGCCATTACATCAGCTCGATATCAAGAATGCTTTCTTAAATGGCGATCTAACTGAGGAAGTTTATATGGAGCAACCTCCTGGGTTTGTTGCTCAGGGGGAGTCTGATTTGGTATGTCGGTTGAAGAAGTCTATTTATGGCCTCAAGCAGTCTCCTAGAGCATGGTTTGGAAGATTTAGTGAAGTGGTTACTGAATTTGGTCTTCAGCGTTGTGGGGTCGATCATTCTGTCTTCTACAAGCACAGTGAGGTTGGCAGAATCCTATTAATTGTGTATGTGGATGACATCGTGATTACCGGGGATGATCACAGTGGTATTCAAGAACTCAAAAAGTGTTTGCATAGTAAGTTCCAAACCAAAGATTTGGGGCACCTAAAGTATTTCTTGGGGATTGAAGTTGCTCGATCAAGTCAAGGCATTTATCTGTCCCAGAGAAAATATGTCCTCGATCTATTGAGCGAAACAGGAATGCTAGGAGCAAAACCTATTGACTCACCTATGGACCCAAACACCAAATTGTTGCCAGATCAGGGTATACCACTTACAGATTCAGCTCAATATAGACGGTTAGTTGGGAAGTTGAACTACTTGACAGTTACCAGACCAGATATCTCCTTTGCTGTTAGTGTTATCAGTCAGTTCTTGGATCGTCCAATGATTTGTCATTGGGATGCGGTGATTCGTATCCTCCGATATCTGAAAGGTGCTCCGGGTTGTGGATTGCTATATCAAGATTTTGGACATACTCAAATAAAAGGGTACACAGATGCAGACTGGGCCGGATCACCCTTAGATAGGAAATCTACTACTGGGTACTGTGTGTTTGTTGGTGGTAACCTCGTCTCTTGGAAGAGTAAAAAGCAGACGGTAGTGGCACGATCGAGTGCAGAGTCGGAATACAGGGCAATGGCGCATACCACTTGTGAGTTAACATGGTTGAAACATTTGTTGGAAGAACTTGGATTTGAACACACTTCACCGATGTACCTGATATGTGATAATCAAGCAGCACTTCATATTGCATCCAACCCGGTCTTCCATGAGAGAACGAAGCACATTGAAGTTGACTGTCACTTCATTCGAGAAAAATTGTTGCAGAAGCAAATTGAGACTAAATATGTAAACTCAACTGATCAGTTAGCTGATATATTTACTAAACCGTTGGGGGGCTCAAGGATAAAGTATATTTGTAACAAGCTTGGAGCACACAATATATATGCTCCATCTTGAGGGGGAGTGTTAAAGGGTATTTAGGTCATTTATGTAATACCTAGGGTTTCCTAATGCTTTCCTAATGCTTATTATAAATAGTAAGAGAGGCTAACACAATAGTTAAGCCTTCTCATTCTTTTACCAACAACAACATCCACCATAAAAGGCTATTTTATCCATGGTAGGATCGACTTCTACAGAGAAGATGAACTCTCCAAATTTCTTTTCAAAAGTTCCAAAGTAACATTTTTCTGGTGTTGATGCTCCAACTGTCCTTGCTTCTTCAAGTTGAAGAAAGTCTTCAAATTTTATTCCTACAACAAGAGGAATTTCTAGTTGCTTTAGTTTTTTCCCAATAGATTTAAATATGTCAGGAATGGTTTCCAAAGTTGACACAATTGCATCCTTGTAGGATACCATTCCAAGTCTTTGATTCTCACTGGGTGGTTGAAAAGTGAAGCTCGGAGTCTGGGCCTAGCTCTAATGTCTTGTTGACAGTAATTTGGGCATAAATTAATATCATTAGACTCAAAAAGTTGTTTATATGGTATTGAGCTTTGGCCTTTAGCTTCATAAAAACTATATTCAAAGCTTTTTGGGCTTCTGTGCAAGTTTTAAAGCTTTGGTGTTTGTAAGGCTTTCATTTCACAAGTGGTTTTACTTGTGTCCAGTTTGAGTAAAAACCTTTGAATGGTCCATGAAAGATTACATAAAATTTTGTACCCGCAACAGATGTGTTAATACCAACTAATGGTGCTGTCCAAAAATTGTCTTGGGTTGTTGACCCTTCTTTTGAGCTTGGAATACCCGGCTGTTTTTTAGAACACTGAAGTTTAAAATGCACTCCTGTCTTTATTTGAGTTTCTGGCTCTTGGGCCATTGACTCTTTTCCTTTTGGGTTTTGAATACCTTTATGTTCTTACGAACACTGAGCTTGACAATGCTCATTTGTCTTTAATAGATTGCCAGTAGTCTTGCTACTTTTAATATCTTCTGATTGGGGTTTTTGTTTTTCGAAGTTATCATCCTCCCATTTTTTTTTCAGAAGTTAATCTGCTTTTTGTTTGAGAAGCATAGCAAGCTTCTTTTTCAAAATTTGTAATTTCTACGTTCTTGTTGAAATTTCCATTTCTTCGATCTCAATTTGTATTTCCAAATTTTCGATTTGGTCCTGGATGTCTGTCATTTTTATCTACAAATGACAAATTCTCTAGTTAATGAATCAGCTAAAAAATTATTTTTTCCTTTTATGATTTCAATGTTGAAATCATAGTGATTGAACTACATTTGTCATCTAACAAGTCTTTCCCGTTTGTAGTCTGGATGTACCTGATTTTTCAAAAATGAATTACAAGTACTCAAATAAGTTCTGAGAAGGAATTTTTCAGAAATAATATAAAGCCTGAATTTTCTAATAGCCTTTTTCATTTATATGATAATTCTTTTTTGCTCCTGTGAAGGTCCAGAGGAATAATCACACAATTTTTCTTTTTGATCAAAAGCTTTTAAGATTGCCCCCCAATGCTTTTGAGAGGCATCCGTTTCAATGATCATTTTATCATCTGCTTTTGGATGATACAATAATGGTAAATTTTTTATTTTAGATTTAATCTTTTGAACATAAAGAGTATCTTCTCTTGTCCAATTCCATCTAAAATCTTTTTTGAGCTTCTTTTGAAGTGGTGTTCTCATTTTGCCAAATCTTTAATAAAAGATTCTGCATAAGTGAGACATCCAATAAATCTCATCAACTGTTTTTGATCTAAAATTTCATTTGGAAATTCTTGAATATGAACAAGGATATGAGGCTTTAATTGTTTATAGCCATAGGTTATATCCAATCCAAGATATCCAATTTTTTCTTTAAATAATTCTGCTTTCTTTTTGGAAAACACAATTCCTGTTTTGCATGCTTCTTGTAAAACATTTATAACACGCGATTCATGCTCATCTTCCTTATCAGAAAATACTAAGATGTCGTCAATATATACACAACAATATTTGTTATGAAATCTGAAAATATTGTCTCTGTCTCTGAAAAATACCTGGGCAACTACTTTCCATTGGTAGTGTCCTCGAGGACAACTAAAGGCTGTAAGAAGTCTAGATTCTTGGTCGAGTATTACTTGTCAAAATCCAGATTTACAATCAAAAGGTGAAAAAAATTTATTTCCTTTGATTAACTGTAAAAGACTTTGCATATTTGGAATCAAATATCCATCAGTCTTAGTAATTTTGTTAAGCTGAGAACAGTCAACTACCATTCTAGCCTTTCCTCGTCTTTTTTCAGCTTCTTTCCTTACCATAAAAGCTGGTGAGGAAAATAGAGACTTCTGGGTTCAATGACCTGTAATTCAAGCAATTCTTTGATTTGTACTTTAGGGCTTTAAGCTATAGCTTTAGCTCTGACAATAGATGTTTTGAATTCATCAAGCAATTTAATAGTTGCAGTCCTATACCCTTTATTCTTTTTAAGGTCTAAAGGATTTTCTGAGTAACATTCTTCAAGTAATTCCAAAATCTTTTCTCTTTGAGAGTTTATCTTGAAATTATTTCCTTCTTCAGTGATAATGAAGATATTTCTCTTTTGAGCAATATTTTCACCTTGAAGAGGTTTGAACATTTTCCTTCCCTTATCAATTTTCATTGTTTCAAGGAATTTTTCCTAGAAAATATTCATAGCAACAACTTTTCTCTGCTTGGGAATCCATATCCTTTTACTACTAAGAGTAAAACTTATAGATTCAATTTCTTCTATGAAAGGATGGTATAACTGGCAAAAGTTATTTCCAATCATAAAATCAATACCAGTTTCAAGCGGATAAACTGTAGGTATTTTAAAATAAAAGGTTTTCCATTGTGATTTGTAGTAACCACTAATCTCAATGTCTAATCCCTTAATCACTTTAGATGGTTTAACTTCGGATTTATCTGCAATCTTAAGATTTAAGATTCTTTCAGATGAAACCCAAAATTGCTTTGAGATAATCCATTTACCTGCTATGCATACTGATGCTCCAGTATCCACTTAAGCATGGATTGTAAACTTTCTATATCCTTCAAAGCTAAGTTTAATAGGAATATAGATAAAGTTGGGATTAGTAATATTTTTATTACTCATATCCAGATGACTCTGTATCTGAATTTTCAGATTCAGTATCAGTAATTAAGTAATACAGAGATTCCGTATCACTAGGATCTTCTACTGGGTAGAATCTTTTTTGTTGGAAAGTGTCGAGAAGTTTTATCCTCTCTTCATTTCCCAATCTTGCTGGGTATTCATTTGCATAATGTCCAGATTCATTGCAAAGCCAACATCTGCAATTTTTCTTCTTTTGGGGGCAAAATTTCTTTTTGTTCAATTTTGTCCCGGGTATAAAGTTTTTTGTACCTCTTAAAAACATATTTTTTCTTTTTGGAAAATTTTCTTTTCTTTTTATGTTCTTTAGATGGTAAGCATCCATATTGTCCTGAAATTCCGTTGAGATATTTATCACAACAAAGTCTAGGATTTTTGGCAACTGCTTGCCTACTGTCTCTTACTAAAACACTTTCTTTACATTTATCTGCAAGAAGATTTCTAGTAAGTGTTATAGCTAATCCAAGTGATATCTCAATTTGTAAATTGGTTTTTGGATCCACATGATCTTTTTGTCTAGCAATAGCATTATCAAAAAGTTCCATTACCTCATGCTTAAATGGTTCTGGTAATTTTCTGATAAATTTTTTAGTTAAATCTGTCCATTTTTCCATTGGCCATGTGTAAAAGTATTTTGAAAATTCGGAAGTATAATTTTCAAAATAGCACATATCACAAATAGAAATATTTTCTAAATGATTTAATGCGTCTGTTGTCTCAATTGTTGTTCTATCACTTTTGAAAACTTCAAAAGTTTGTCTAGTAAATTGTTTGTAAAGTTGTTCAACAATTCTCTGTATGAAATTAGGGATATTAGCCTGTGAATCTCCCCAAATAGCATTTTTTATTTTGTAATCAAAAGTATTTAAAAATGATCTCGCGTTTCCCCTTGTACTAGCTAAAACATAATTCTAGGAATTAGTTTCGCTTCTAATTATTTCTTTATTGACAATCATGGCAACCATTAAATGGCTATACCAGGCATCAATAAGTTATCTGGCTCCATAGTACAATCCAAATCAAGGATTGTGACCTGTTGGCTAGCTTTTTTAGGAATAAAATCAAAAACAAGAAAATTCTGATTCTCCAAATTAGTTGGATGTGGTAGAGGATTATCATCTCCTATAATCCTTTTTCCATCATCTTTAGGATTGCTAGAAGTAGAAGTTGGATCTTCTTCTTCTCTTTTGATTTCGTTGGGGTTTGGTTCCCTTAACTCAATACCACCATATTCTCTATTTGCAAAGAATCTTTCATGGATTATGACATCTTCTTCTAAATCACTTTCATTTTCTGAGAGTGGTTCATTCCTAGTCTTGATCTCAGAGGATTGTGATTCCTCAGACTTGATAGTCATAATAGTTTCATTGTTTTCTATGTTAATATTTTTAACAATGGATACAATTTTGTCTAATTCTGTGTCTTCAAAAGCAAGGAGAACATTTAAGAGTCCTAGGTTTTGACTAGTCTCGTAAATATTCTCAAGATTTTTCCAGAAACTTGCCATTTTAACTTAAAAAGTTAATGTCAAATTTTCTTTTAGAAATATCTTTTTGCTTTTCGATTGTTTCTTGAGATAATTCTCCCCTTCTTTCAAAAATTCCTAATGTTGTTTTAGGAGATTTTTTATTGAAGTGGTCTTCATGGGTTTTTACTCCTGCTATACAGCAGAGTGTTTTTCCATGGCTTTCTCATTTTTCTCTTGAAAAGTATTAAGGATTTCCTTAATCTCTTCTATGTCTTCTCTCATGATTTTTATTTCTTTTATTATGTCTGCTAATGACATAATTAGTCTTCTTGAACTGGACCATAAATGGTTTCAACCATTTTGTTAACTGTGTCGCTTAGTTGTTTTAAATGTCTGCTTTAACTGGTCTCTGCTTCAGGGTTGTCTTTCCATCTAATAGGAGGGATTTTTTTTACTAGAAGATAAACTTCTAGTAAGAAGAGGTTTCTGTTATTTTACCAGTTTTCTTTGGCCATTAAAATTAATTTCCAAAGATTTTCTGGATGGTTGGACTAACCATTCAAACTCCGTTTCCTTGTGTTCAAGGTAGTCAGAGAATAAAGGATCAATCTTTATTCCTTTTGGTTCTTTAACAATTGTCATATTATATTCGTTATGAATTGCATAACTTATAAGATATGAAATTGAAAAAGGTACATTGTTTTCTTTGACTATGTCTGTCCTTCCGTACTTGTGTACAAAGGATAGAATTCCATCAAAGTTCTAGTCATGTAAACTGACTCAAAGTCTTGGGTAAACTGTAAAAATTAGTTTCCCACGTGCTAAGTTCCCTTCAAGGGATCCTAGACATCTTTCAACAGGGTTTTGTATTCTCTCATCAATCAACATCATAGAGATGGGTTGATGGATTTTGACAGATAGAGTACTTCGAATTTGAATTCAAATGGCTCCTATTGTGACCCAAAAAAGGTTCTTGCAGTTATCAAGATCTACCTTTTGTTTGGCCTTATTTATGTCTTGTTTAATAAGCAAGGAAATTCCTATCTTACCATAAGTATGTTGTACATGTATGGCGAATTCTTTCTAGGAAACACCATAGTATACATGTCTACTCTTGTTAGCAAATCTATCTATAAAACTTGGGAAAGAAAAAATCTCTTTAGGTTCTATAGTAAGTTTTGTCTTACAAATCTTAGCAAGTTTCGTCTTACAAATCTTAGCAAGTTTCCTATCGGAAATTAAGATTTCCTTTGAGAAATTGCCTTGTTGAATCATCTGTTCACAAATCTCTTCATTTTCTTCATTCTTATCATTATTATGTCTTTCAACTTCCATAATTAATGATAATGACAATTGACATAATGTATGCCAAATTCTTTAACTATGTTATAGTAATCTTTCTGACTACTTTTACTTTTTTCTTTCATAATTGTAAACATATTATGATGAGTTCCTATTACCGTCAAGTAATAACATTCATTCTCATAATATTTAAAAATCTCATATTCATGAGTGAATATAGATATGTATGTTTTGCAAGTATTGCAAATAATTTGTCTAGAATTATTCATTATGATGATTTAAAACATAATGCAAAATGAAGTCTTTAATTGTATTATAATACTCTTTTAAAGTATCATCTTTTTTCTGTCTTAATCTAGCTATAGAGCTACGATGTACATTAGCAAATATTGCATTTTTATAACTTTCTTCATAGTATTCATATATTTGATATTCAGAAGTGAATATAAGTATGTACTGTGTGCATCCTATGCAATGTATTTCGTTGATCATAAGTTGAATTAATGTTTGAACCCCCCCCACTTCTTTCTATTTTTTCTCTCCACTTTCCATGAGCAATGGGGGGACAAGACTTTTTGGCTGAAAGGAGGGGAGTTCGCAATCATGTCACCTAGAAAATCTTATAACAGTGAAAACATGATGCCAGTACAGCAAATATACAAACAAAGGAGAACAAAGTCACACCTGCATAATTTTGCGAGTCAAAGTAACACTTATGCCTCTCTGAATCATCATGTCTGACCAAAACCCAGCGAAGTAGCCTACTACAGCCATCACGCTCCATGGAACAGCACTAAACCATGCAGCTTCTCTGAGGTCAACATGATATATCTACAAAAGACAAACATCCTCTAATTTATCTTTCATCCTAGTAAACGATAAATTGGAATCTGGATAAGTAATTACACACTTATATAATGTAACTAACCGTTTTAAAGTAAATTGGCATCCATGAAAGTATAACAAAAAATCCCTGCATGAAACAAGATAAATATGAAATTATCTTCTACAAAATAATCTTGCCAGCAAAATAATGGGCAACGAGTTGTACGTGAGTGGATTCTGATAAATACTGACAGTAAGAAGTTAAAAAAGGAATACATGAGATATATTTGAAAAATATTAATAGAAAATCTTGCATAATAAGCTAATTGGTGAGGGGATGTATTACCCAACTGTGCATGGAATTTGCAACAATTAGAGACCAAGTTGGTAGCTTAGAGAGCAATCGCCTAAATGGAGGAATGACTTCTCTTGTTTTCTTTTCATTCTTAGAGAGAGAGGTTACAGCCACCTTGTTCTGTATGTACCTCAACTCATATACTGATATTTGAGGACTTTGTTCAGGAGTGCTCGAGGTTGCAGATACCCAAACTAACACCCAGAGAAAGCCACATAATCCAAATATTACAAATGGTCCAGACAGACCACCCTGTGACATGAGGATTGGAGAAAGTGTAAGTCCAATAGCACTTCCAAGCTGAAATCCAGCCATTGCAAGTCCTACAACCCTTGCACGTTCTGTTTGAGGAAACCATCTGTAAAAAAAATTTAAATAGATTTAACCTTTTGGATTTAGGTTTGCCAACATTCCTTGCATCCTGAATGATAAAATGATGTGAAAAAGAAAAATCACATTTGAGGGATTTTAAAGCTTGGTACCTCGCTATCATATTGTTCATACAAGGAAGCGCTACACCTTCTGCTATGCCGAGCAACATTCTCACAGCAAGCAGTGCCAAAACAGATGTTTCTGCAGCCCAAGGAGTAAGGCAGGTGGCCAAAGACCACAAAGCCACTCCCCACGCCATGACTACCTTACCACCATAATAGTCCACCAGTGTCCCTCCAGCTATAGGTGATATCATGTATCCCCAGAGAAAAGATGACTACCATTAATGAAATTTACCCCAATCATAGGCAGTCATAGTTATCCAAAACTACAATTGAAAAATAAGGAGGTAGTATATATCTTTATGCTATATATATGTATATGCTTCAAATTTTTCATAAAAACTCAATAATGAATTTATTCCTGTTCTGATATATTTATTCTTACATGGTTCCAAGAGGATGCCACCCATTTACAAAAGAATAATTATTAGTTCTCTAAATTATATGCATTCTACTAGAAGTTGGTGAAAGATAGATAACCCACAGGTAAATACTTGAATCCATAAAAATGTTATAGTGCTGCAAAGTATTTTATGTAGCCTCAAATTTGCGTCTATTTCTATATATCGCCTAGAAAAACTGCACAATAGCGCTGTATCTGAATCCCAGTTCTCCTCCATACAACTCCAACTTAAGAAACAGTGCTTCATGCACGAGGCATTTTCCATCGTGGCCAGTGGGTGAAGAGAACAGGGACCATAGTGCTTGAACCACTGATTTCTATACCACGGCTCAGCTGAGAGTTACAATCTTTGACACGCCATATCCTGATGGTGCTACTTGCCATACACGAGAACTACCCCACAAGCCACAACACATCTAGTTAGGCTCTGTGCACTGATGATGCGCTTCAGGTGGCAGGTGTAATAATTTGGTAAGATGTCATTTGGAAATATTTTTAAAAGCGTATTAAAAACAATTCCCTATTCTGGGCCCAAATTCAAGATGTAGAATCCATATTATATATGTAACTATCCACAGGCACATCAATAGTGAACTTTCGGAAAAATTCTTAGAAACTGTCTATTAATTTTTATATATATTACATAAAGAGTTCCAACCCCCATACTACTAACTGAGGTTTATTATAATATCATGTAACTAGCTAATGAAAAGCATTACCCAACTTCAATACTTGCAACTGCGTAATTCTTCTTTTCTAATGAGTAATAGTGCACACCAACTATAGTAATGTATTTCCCTTTTTAAGAGAAGACATGTGAAAGCATTTGTACTAGGCTTGCATGTGCAGCAAACCTTTAATACGGTAATTCATCCCAGATACTTCCACAAGCTTCACATAAAGATGAGTATTCAATGCAGATAGCTCATTACAAAACACAATAATTAGAAATTCAGTTCCATACAGTAAATTGAGCAGCAAAGACATCTAACAATTCCGTGTACATTTCTATTTCATACCAGAGGAAAAGTTGAATAAAACACTAATTCAAATCGAAACGGGGAGGAGGCTTTTACCTGAACAACGCCTGCAAAAGATTGACGCCAACCATGAGCGTGTGAAAGCGGCACAATAGCCACGGACATGACAACACGGTCAGCATTACACAATGCCAAAGCTAATGCAAGCATTGCCACCACTTTGACTCTCTCTGAAGTAATAAATTCCAAAAAAGTGGGCTCTCGTACATCATTTTGGTCCCCAAAAGAAGAACTGCCCGCAATAGATTGAGCATCATTTGATGAAGCCCTTAATCGATTCGATTCAAAATGCCGGGTTTTATACGGGAATTTTGCTGTGAAACGATTATTCAGAGAACAGAAAGTTCTAAAGGAGTTTGTGAAGATTGTACAAGGTAATTTAACGTTAGAGAAATTGAGGGTTACGAAGGGCTTAGGGTTTTGGAGGATTAGAATTGTGTTTGTGCTATGGTGTCGACAGAGAGCGATAGGAGCATTCATGGCCGCCGATTACTCTGTAATTTCTTCTCAATTCCAGCTTGATTTCTGTGAATTTCGACTCCGATAATACCTTTATCTAAAAATATACTTCAAATTATCGCGAATGCTGCTGCCTGTAAACTTTTTGTTAGGATTAAAATCTTCGTTTTGGAATTTTTAAAGTTTTCTGCGAATTGATCAACTTACTGTGGGACTGAAGTTTGGCTCATCACTCTACTTTATAATGAAATCGTTATCCTTTTAACTTTCTCCGATAAAATCCATAACGAATTTGTAGGTTGCTTTTGTCTAATCATTTTGTGCTTAAAAGAAAAGCAATTTCTTATTTGCAAAAGCAGCCTTTGATTCCAGCCAAATACATCACATCATGACCAAGAAAATGTTTAGAATTGGAATTATTCTAGTTTCACAGGACCTCATAGGGGGCCACTAGCGCCCTATTTGACATCATTAAAATTATAATATATTTTTGAAATTATTTTGAAGTATTTTTGTTGGTTTTCATTTTTATTTTTTCAAATTGATGCCCCGTATCAAAATATATATAAAGAGAAAAAATTTTATTTTAAACTTACAACGAATTTACTAGAACTTTGAGACCGACGATGAATATTGTTTCCACATGATGAAAAAGGTGGATGTAGACGATAAAATCACAAGTACTTTTCATTTAAATTGAAGGAAAAAGTCAATAGTTTTGTGATTTTGCCCTCTAGCTTTGAGTGGTTGAAATTCGAATACGATTTTAACATCCACATTGACGATTTTGGTCATGGTCATGTATGATTTACATACTTTAATAGATTGAGGACCTAGAACCCTACTTTAATTTGCCCAATAAATAAGCATAATAACTTGAGCATGCAGGTCATATTTGTCAATATAAGCATCTTTTAACATGCTTATAAGCTTAGCCAAACATTATATTAAGCATATAATAAGGATATATCAATTCTCTTATAAGCATAAAATTATATAATTAAGACAAGAAAGCAATTAAGATAAAACTAAGCGCGGTGCCTTCTAAATATTAAGAGTAACAGACTTTATACACTACATTTTGCTTGCAGGTTTACTGAACAATGAATGCCTCCCTTCAGCAACCACCTCCCCATTTGCTTTGTTTCTTATAAGAACATTTGTTCCAGAGTAGTTACCTTTCCGACCTAAGACTCTTGAGGTGATCTCTAGTTCATCCTGCCAATACAACCATAAAACTAGTAAGAAAATTTTACATAGAGCCTCGATCGAGTAGTTACAAAGGTAACACTCAACGTGACAATTTTTTCTTCTTTAAGCCTATCTATCAATCTCCAATCAGTGATACCAAACATATTGTGAGGTCCTCACATAATCCCAGGCTCAAAACCGACCTATATCGGTTATTTTTTTCACTATTGTCCTGACATTATAGGGGAAATATCATCGCTTGCTACATGTTATAGCAGCATTGATTAATTGACATATAACGTGTAGGGTCTTGTAATTCATAAATTGCATACAATAATTTGGTAAAGAATAATGTTATTTGCCATCAATGATGACCCAGTGACACTGTATATAGGGTCCACTGGTCTAGTAATACTTCGCCATACCTGAATTATTTTGTGTACTATATTTGAGGATTGCAACCTAAAAAATGACCAACCTTTGGCTTAAAAACAAATGTTACTCCATTAGTTGATCTTCAATATTACCAGACCCTAAGCACGAAGGTGGTGTTTGTAAACTACCCTATGATTATAGTTCTGACAAAAATCATCAGCTTGCTCACGAAAACAAGTTAGATGCACAAGCAATTACCATATGAAAATGCAACTTCTCTGGTTTGTATCTATGCAACAACAGCGGCGTTGACAAATAGTTGGCTACCTCATGTTATAGTATCCAAAAACAAGAAATGTGAAGCTAAAAGGTGGAATACACAGGTGCACGAATATATCCCGTGTCGTTCAACTTCAACTGTTTTCAATATTTTGCTTATTGCAATGACTAATAAGCAAAAGGATACATTGTTATTTGTCAAGTGCCTTAAGCAATCATGACCATAGTGAATCAGTAATAAATAATCATAATCCATCAGATTGGAAAAACGTCCACTAACCAACATGTTCATGTGGTTCCTACTTTAGTAAAACTCAATAAAAAATTCAATTCAATGAGCAGCATTAGTAATATTATACGTCAGTAGAATAGTTTATAAACCTAATGCAATCCTCTTTCCTCGTCAACAATGTATAAAGCAAGCTTTTCAGGTAAAGCATTCTAAATAGCTTGTTCGTTTGTGCTGAAAGGGAAACTTCTTGCAAAATTTACTCAACTGATAAGGGAAACAGAAACATGAAAGATTTTTCCACCTTCCACGGTCAGGTATAGTCTTGCATCTTCCATTAAGAAGACAAAATGTACTCTCAACCAATTTTTTTCACACTGAAAATAAACTGTAAGAAGGTCAAAAAATCTCTGGTTCATACGTCGTAGAAAATGAAATGGAAGTTTAAACTCCTACAAAAGCAGTGACTCCTACAGTTCCGTGCCAATTCATAAAATTCGTGACTAGTATCCATTTAAAATACTGAACCCCAAAAAAAAAAAAAAAAAAAAAATTTACACTAATGAAACTTAGCAGCAACCATGAATAGACGAAAAGATGGAGATAGGATCAAGAAAGCTTACTCCCATCTTTGCAGTGGAAAGGTAATTTATTGACATGTCTATCGAAACATCCATAGGTTGTCCCTCAACGTGGATCACTGCAGCTCCTAATTCATCAACCAAAGTGGCAATAGCGCCTGGAACTAAGTTCCGATCCTTATTCTACAAAATCAACCAAATCTCGATATACAATTCCTATATTGCAAATTCAAATGAAATATCGAGAAACACAATCATGAATCAGTGGTTTAATTTCATTTGCTCAATTACCATTCCTATTCTGCAAAATCAAATCAATTTTTCTAAGTAAAAGAAAGAAGTCTAGAATCAGTTTTCTATAGCTAATTTCCCATTCCTATTCTTCAAATCAAACCAATTTTCAATAAACATTACCATAAATCAACGGGTTAGATCCATTTGCTCAGTTCTCATTCCTATTCAGCCAAATCAAATCAAATTTGGAGAAAAAAAAGACTATACCGAATTGTTTTTGCTTTTTTTTTTTTTAGTTAATTATCTAAATGTTCATAATCTGCAAACTGAATCAAATTCGGACAAACTTCATGCGCAATCTCTAACCTCATTTCATTAACCAAGTTACAATCAAGTAAGTAAAAAAATAAAAAATAAAGTGGAGATTTACTGTCTTACAGTGAGGCGATGGGGCACTTTGAAAGAGCAAGTGATGGAACCGGGTTGGACTCGGTCGACTCGGATGCCTCTGAGGACGAAATACTCGTAGAAGCTTGTATCTATATGGGGTTTGTGAGGAGGGAAATTGAGTCGTGATACGCGATCTAATCCTTCAATTGTTGCAAATTTTTCAAGAAAATCTTTTGCCTTTTCCATTTTCGAGTCCTCGGGCAAAATATGGATTTTTCAGATTTCAGATTTATCGACCATCGGACCTCCTTGGAGATATTTCAATATTCACTAAGCCCTTGTTTCTGCTCCATTAGCGTAGATGGGATGAAATAGTAATTTTAAGGAAAATGTAGAAGTAATATTTTAAAAAAATTTTTTTTTACGTATAATATTATTTATTGGAGGAATGTGATTGATAAAAAGAGATGAAAATGAATTTTAATTTAACGGGTCACTAGCTAAACTTAGCCCCCGTTTCGCCCCATTATTTGACGTTTTAAATTTTGGAATAATAAATTCTTGAAGAATTTGTAGTTAAAAAAGAAGAAATAATTTTGAAATTACGTGTAATATTATTTTAACAAAAAAATGTGTGGCATATATCATGATCATGGTTTACACTAAACTTTGTCATTTACCCTCAAATCTTCATTAGCTTTCGCTGACCTGACTAACAAAAATCGTACTTGACAAATATGATTATTAAAAAAATAAAAAACTCCGTCAAATCATTATTTTATTACATATTCAATTTATATTTGATCATAGTTTACTCATCAAACTTCGAAATGATTTTCAATAGTCACTCATCTATAGATGTTACATTTCATCCATCATCCACCATATTTTGTTCCATTCATTGCTAATATATCGCACGATAATTCCAAGTAACAATCGTTAAAAATGAGAAAAATTCATATATAGAAAATTAAATGTGACACATTTCAAAACTAAGAAATAAGATCTAAAACTTCAAAAATCATATTTTAAAAAAAATTATTAATTAAACACAATTTTATACAATTTAGTTACAAATTATTTCTCGATCACAATAAAAAATTTTATAGCTCACAAATTATTTCATGATTACAAATCAAAAAATTTATAGATCATAATTTATACATCGATCACAAATTTATCAAATTAATAGGTCATATATTATTTGTTGGTCGCAAATACAAGTCACAATTTATTTCATGATCACAAAATATCTAATTGATTAATAACAAATTAGTTTTCGGTCACAACTATAATTTTTTAGGTCGCGTGTTATTTATTAGTCACAAATTATTTATTAATTAAACATTAACCAATTTATTGATTTCAATCATTCAAATAATTTGCGATCACCATCATCGCTACCACCACATGTACCACCACCATCAATGCAAGCAACCATCGCAACACGAGCTAGCCAGAGGGTCTCTCCACTGCATGGGTCCCTAGCTTCACTCCGTGAACATCACCTCCAACTGCTATGAATGACCAAATTGCGCATTGAGCCCCTACTACCACTGCCACCACTAGATCCATCACCCTTGCCAGCACCTCCACTCGCACCACCAACAAAAACCACCCCAAACCCCCAACAACGCCAAAATATGGAAAACCACCACAACTCCAACTATCAAAACCAAAATCACATCACCGTTGTTGCTAGATCCATTGTCACCTACACCAACAACCTGTAGAACCATCATCACCATCGAATTGCAGCAACGATAGGGGCAAAACCGCTCTACAACGTTCACATCAAGTGGGGTTGCTACAGTGGCATCCCGATGACGACGAAGATCTGAGAGTAGAGAGTGGGGGTGAAGAGAGAATGGAGAAGAGAGGAGAAAGAAAATGATTTTAGGGTTTGAATGAAGTGGATAAGGTATGTGCATGTGTGTATAAATTAATTTAAAATATTATTATTAATATTAAAATATTGATTTATAATAATTAAATTAATATCCGATTTTAGTATAACTAAACATTAGATCTTATTTTTTAAATTGAATCTTACAAAATCTGGTTGAAAGTAATTTCTACTTTAAAAAATTATAACTTACGTAAACCATCAACTAATTAAAATCATCATATATGAAACACAACTTCCAAGGCCTCATAAACTTCCTTAAAACCCAATGAAGCGTCCCCAATTTGAGTACTAAAAAATCCTAGCCCTCCATTCTCTCATCCATTCCCTCATCTTTCACATATAGTGATTTTGGTGAGTTGATGGTTTGGTTGGGTTGTAATGTTTATAACGATTGTACCTTGTTACATGGAATTTTCATGCGATACATTAGCAATGAATGGAACAAAATATGGCAGATGGTCGATGGAGTGCAACATCTTAAAAATGAGTAATCATTGGGAGGTATTTTGAAGTTTGATGAGTAAACTTGATCAAGTGTTAGTTGGATGGGTAATGAAACAATGATTTGACTGAATTGTAATTTTTTTAGCGACCGTACTTGCCGCATGAGATTTTCGTTAACCACGTCGCGAATAAGGTAACAAATTTTTTAGAGTAATAGATGAAGTACAAATGGACAAAGTTCAGCGAGCATTGTAAAACACTTTGAAGTTTAGTGAGTAACTCGTGATGAAGGTATAAATTGGGTGATTATTGAAACAATTAACTCGACCTTGTTTCTCTACAACTTGATGACTAGGCCATGTTTGGCTAAGCTTAAGAGATTTAATATAAATAAATAAGTTACATACGTCAATTCAATCTAATGACTCACGTTTAGTTTTGTTACATTTTAGTAAAAGTTGATAAAATACATGTTGAAAATCTGGTAAATGTCATGGATCCTACCCATGTATGATTAAAATTAATTTTCAAATTTCATTAAAATTTTTCAATTTTTAATTAAACCAAATGAGGCTTAAGTAAACATTTTATACACAGACACTTAAATTTTGGATGCTTATTTTCCGAAAAAATATAATAGTAGTAATAAGTGTAATGACTTATTTTAACTATAAATAGGAGTTAAAATTGAAATTGAATAGCTTAGGATCACGGATATACTATTTTTTTACGTGAAAAATATAAAATTACCATTTTGACATTTTAAAATGATTAAAATTATAGTCAAAATTAATTTTTTGGACTAACATACACATGAATGAAAATCGTCCATATGACCTTTCGTCGCACGGGAATGATATATTTTGGACCTTGACTACAACAAATGAAATATTAGGTAAAAGTTATAAAATTTGAGAATTTTGGGATTGTGATTGCAATTATCCCTATATTTTATATGTAACTAAAATAAATTATGGGAAATTTGAGTGAACATACTTTTTATATAATATAACACTATTATATATTTTGAATAGCCGTGGGAATTATTATATTTTCTACCCTTTTTACGTGAAAGTGGTTAAGATATACAATTATATGAAATATTGAAGGTAATATGATAGACTTCATAAATTTTAAAAACTCAATACCGAGAAATGAAATTATATAATACTATTACAAATTGTTTAAAAACTAGTTTTTAACCGTGCGATGCACGGGTTTTGTTATTTTTAAGGTGATATTAGCGTTTTATGTTAGTGTGTTGTGAACAAAATAGAAAGAATTGTGTTTCTTTTGTTAGCTTAAATTTTGTTAGTGTGTTTATGAAGTAGTAACGGTAGGACGCTTGGAAGTGGACTTGATTTTGACACTTTGTAAGAGGTAGAATCAATAATGATTGTGAGTAAAGATATCTGAAGTTTGTCCACGGATCAAATAGTTATCCAAACGCTGGGTGTGGCAAGTTATGAAATCCAAACGTTGAGGGTGGTGGGATTCGAAATGCAAAAGATATTGGTAAAGTTGAGCGTATAGTTGTGGCAAGATATTTAGTTCATGAGGAAACTCATATTTGAAATAAGTGTAATGAAAAAGTTGGCAAGAAGAAGACAATGTGTAACAATTACTTGAGATTTTAACATCTCTTCAGAATAGTAGGCATCAAAATAATTATAAAGAATACTCATTAAAGTCCTACAAGGAAAACATATGAAAAAGAAAAAGAAAGAGATTTTTGGATTAAAATAGTCAATGGGGCATCAAGAGAAAAAAAAATAAAAATAAAAAATAGAAGCAACAAGCAATTTTCAGTAGTACCCATAGCTGGGATAGTGAGACAAAGACAATTATTGAGCTGGTAAACTACAATTACAAAAAAGCCCAAAAGAAATAAAAATAGAATTACAAAAGCTGACATCAAGATAAGGAGGGTTTCACTTAATGTGCTTTATATATATTGTCTGATGCTTCTGGTGATCAACACTAAACTGATCAAGATCTTGTATATGGTTTATTTTGATCCGAGAGACATTCCATTGATAGAACCTACAAAATGTAAAATGATTGGTTGAATTAGAACGTATTATAACTCTTATCATCCGAACTTTTATTCCCAATTCTCCTTTTGGTGCTTCGATTCTTACCTGAAGTTCTTTTTCAGACAATTCAAAAATAGGAGAAAGTTTTTTACTAATAAATCGATATTCCATTCGGTATGAAAAATCTCAAGAAGTACATCAATGTATGAAGAAAATTTAACTTCGATGAACCTGCATATTCATGATCCACAAATTATTAGCAAATGACACGAATGAAAGATTACGAAAATTTAGTAATGAGTTATGGTTTTATACAGCATACAGATACCAACATAGGCGAAGAAAACGCAGTACAAAGCAGCCACGATAGATGCTGGGATGGAGGCAAACAGTGCTCCAAATTTTCTTGCATGGTTATACTTGTTCAACTAAGACATGCATGGGAATGAATGCATCTTCAATGATCAAAAATCTGAAAAAATAAATTACCGAGAATCAGGGGCGGACGCATGACTTGAAACTTAGGGGGGCACAATTAAACTCGAAAAACAGTTGGGAGAAATTATACAATAAAAAAATTACGTCCAAAAAACTCATACTTATGTAATTTTGCATCCGACTATTTACGTAGAATATGACTTTTTCGAATGTAAAAAATTCAAAATTTTTTGTTATATTCTATATAAAATTTCCTAATAAAATGATAAAAATTACATTAAAAATTTTGTATCATAAAAATAATAAATATTAATGAAATAATTGAATTTTTTAAAAAAAATATTCGAGTTAGACGTCTTTCTTCAAAACTCACGTTTAACGTATTTTTAACTATTTTCGATATCTGTTTAGACTATTCGATATGTCCATAATATAGTTCTCGAAATAAGTTTTGAGATGATATAAACAATTTGTAAAATCGATTAGCGTACGATCGTCGGAGAATTTTTAAAATTAGCTTTCAAATTTATTGTAATTTTGCTCCTGTTTGGTGGAGATTAAAGTCAGATTTTTAGTAAATTTTGATAAAAGTTATATATTTAAAGATTCCATGATATATGTTAATAAAATTAATTGTTAACTTTGATTTAAATTAAAATTTATATTTCAATCAATACCAAACATGACTTTGTTTTAAAAAAAAAAAAAATTTCCTCTAAAGTTAGTGGGGCACGTGCCCCACTAGGCCCTACCTTGGGTCCGCCCATGCCGAGAATGGAAAAGAAAATTTTGAATCTAGCAGATATTTACACAACTCTTCGACTACCAACACGAGTTAGCTCTAATCGGCCTGTATTCTCTCTCACTATATAGAAGCCAAGAGAAGCATCAGAAGAAAGTCATGATAGAATCAACTATAAGTAATAAAAAAGCAGAAAAAATAAGTATCTTACACAGAAACTGATGAACCATTCCCGGTTCCAAACAGATGGCAATACCCTGAGAAGTCAATATACGCCAAAAATAGATATTCTAAAAGTCGGCCTTATGTTGGAATTACTATCAAACGTTCTGATATTAATAGGAAATGTTATGAGAAAATTTATTGAGTAATGGAGCTTTATGTTCCAAATGACCAAGCAAAATAAGAGAGATTCTCAATGGGAATGATAAAGTGCAAATGTGATCATCTTTCCAGTTATCTTTCAAAAGCATAAAAAGCGTTCACATATCTTTACTAAACTTAATTATTCACCCAATTTCCAGCAAAGGGAAAAACGTTATTGGCGAAATTAAACAGAAAGAATAAGTTAGGCAATAAGAAATGACTTTGGAATGTTTATTTGATATGAAATGTTTATGGATTATTCACTTCGACATTTTACTTGGAGTATTAATTATTTTAATCAGGGCGGAGCTAGTCTGTCAAAGTAGGGGGGGTCCCAGAGTTGAAGGGGTGCTGCCCCCGAATTTTTTTTTTTTGAAACATTATTTGTTAAAATGAGGAAAGTTGGTACTTTGTGATGAAGAAATGAACATAAATTAATGTATATTAGTTGAATACTTAAAAGACGGTAGTGCTTTCATGGAGATACGTCGATAATCAATAATTATTTTCTGGGCGCTTACCATTCTATTGGTTCAAACTTCAAAATTAGAAATTAAGACTTATGCATATATGTATAATGCATTTTAATTTTTATAGATGAAGAATCCAAAATCTTAGTATTCTCGTTAAGTTAATATCTGTAAGCGGGTTTAAAGTATTATCTTCCCCTACAATAAAAGATTTCACACAGATACTCCAACACTTGGAGAACTTGAAATCTCAGTATTCCAAGAAAAATGCACACTATGAAATTCATGAAAGACTTTTTCAAATATAAAAGGGTAAAAAAAAAAAAAAAAGTAAAATTTTGGGGTGGGGGTGGGGTCCGGGTCCCCCCAGGACCCCCCTCCCCTGATTTTAATATGTATGTTATTTAAATGATTTTGATGCAGGAACAATGGAACCAATTCAATTCATAAATCAGAACAATGATGCATGCAATCCTAATTAGAACAAGTTAAAAAGGGAAGTTAAAAGTGCGAATTAGACAGAAATTAAATGACTTCATATTATCGAAACATTCTGAATTCATTGGACATTTCGTCAAATGTAGGTCAGATTGAGCATGGTAAAATTGGGTATGTGCAGGGGCAGACCCAGGATATTTGTCCAGTACGGGCGGTATCAGTAAAAAAGAAAAAAAAATATAACACAAGCATTATACTAAAATGAAATACCTTACAATTGTTCTTTACGAGTTTTCATACTTTGATATCTTTGTACAATCGCCTAATTATCAATCTTTAAGAACGTCTTTCTCCACATAAACAATAAGGCGATCATTCATCCACTCATCTCTAATTCGATTACACAATATCTTCTTCACAATGTTCATGGCAGAAAATAACCTATCAACCGTAGCAGTAGCAACAAGAAGAATTAGTGCCAAAGTCAAAAGTTTGTAAACTATTGGATATGATCTATTCTTATTTGTCAAAACTAACTGCTGTGTGAGAGCACTGAAACCATTTAATTCTTCAAACTTTTTGTTAGAGAGGACATCAAAAATGTAATTATTAAGTTGATCGTCAAGTGTGAAGAGATCTACTTCTGAAAAATCTTATGAATAAAACTTAGCAAGTTGAATCAACTTTCTTTTATCAAAAGCAGAGAATGAATTTTGTGGACATAGACAAGCTACACAAAGGAGCAACTCGGTATTTGCTTCTGAGAAACGATCATTCAATTCTTGAAGTTGCATATCTATGACAGAATAGAATAAATTTACCCGAAAGTGATGCAAGTTGGTCATTTGTGGAGGATTACGATAAGGGCGACCATCATGTGCAGAACGCATAAATATAGCATCCATGTTTGGGATATTGATATAATGATGCTCATAAAAAGAAGAAACTGCATGCAAGAAAGAATCCCACCCCATCATCTCTCATAAGTTGGAGTCTCTTTTTGCAAATTTTCACCATGTCCATTGCATTGACAATGTCTTGATCTTTCTTTTGTACCTTGGGGATGTTAGTTTGCAATTTTGGGGTGCATTTTCAAATGTCACAGACTTAACCTCATGATTATGATCAGATAGAAATTCTAATTGAATTAGAAAGTTACCTGGATTCAAAGAATTCTTAGATTCATCATGGCCCCGAAATGAATGCCATTGCCTCAACAGAACTCGAACACAATCAATTGATACAATAAGACAGATACGATATTCATTTCTCATTTGTTCTGACTGCTTGAAGAAAACCGTTTGAATGTGTTGTTCTTGATTCATCAAAACTTCACACTTAATGCGAGCTTGATTATGTGAACTATTATGATTTCCAACATTAGTACCAAGTCTCTTTTTATCTTTCCAATACGTGAATTTTTCACCAACAAATGAGTCGCCTCCACCTTATCTCCCACTACTTGTTTTAAAAAGATAAAAAGCAAAAAACTGCCTCTTTTGCCACACTATATTCCAACCAACCTTTAAATTCGTTAAACCAAGATGGATTAAATCGTCTAGATTCTTTTTCTCCAAATTGTCTTTTCTTAAATTCATGGTTAAACAACTGACAATGACCTTTTTGCATATATGCTCTCCGAACTTGATCTCCAATATTAGAATTGTAATTCAAGATTGGAATCCTTAATCCAGGATCGATGGGAAGTTGTGTAACATCAAAATCGTCTTTATTTAACTTCTCTTCATTAACATTTTCTGCAACCTCTACAACTTTTCTTTTATAAAATCTTTCCATAACTGAATGTAATAAATAAGAATTGGAATGTAAGAAATCAAAATAAAAGAAAATGACCATGTTACCATTTACCAATAGAAAATTCAATAGCAATGCAATTACCAGTAGAATACTCTGCAATTAAAATCATGTTATGTCAGGTGACTTCCATCTTCACTCTACACCTATGAGGTCGAGTCTCGACATTCGTTAAAAGAAACTTTGCATGATTTAAATGAGCTCAAACTAGTTGCTACCAATTTCATCTCAATCAAGTTCAAAAAAAAAATAAAAAGACTTGGACAAAAATTTCATTTATGCAACTATCTGGTCAAAGAACAATCAATCTAATCAGTATTTTACCTATCAAAAACTACCATAAAAACGAAGTACAACGCAACTCAGTAATGAAAAGATTACACAAACGAAAAAAAGATTCATGAGTTAACTCCCACCAAAATAACCACAAAAGGGAAAAAAAAAGATTCAGCAGTCTCAACTCCCACCAAAACAACCACAAAGGAAAGAAAATGAAAGTCTCCCAACAAGGAACTACTATATTAACAAAGAGATAGCATTAGCATCACCTCCCTCTTTAGACAAAATGGAAACTAACTCAATAATTTACATGTAGTTACTTATTCATATAATCATATTTCCTCAAAATTTCCTACACGGCTACACCCTAATCAATAGCATTAGCAGGCAGCTGCCAAACTCAAAACTTTCCCAATTCCCATTGGCGCCATTGCATATATGTATACATAACATAATACACTAATATTGATACAGAAGGGCGAACATTGCATTTGTATATACTCAACAATCAGGCATCAGCAATAGCAATTAACAGATGACAAATTACAATAACATTAATAGATAACCCAAACTCAAAATTTTCCCAAATCTTAATAGTCAATAGCTTATAGCAATCAGCATATGACAATATGAGACGAAATGACGAATATTGAATACCAGCAGGCAGCAACAATTGAAATTTTAAAAACTTACTTAGGGACGGAAACGGGAAATGGAATGGAGCGGCGGAGCAGGCGACGGTGTGACTTGCGAGCGAGTCAAAGTTCAATGCGTTGCGGCCTTGCGGGGATGAAGGCAACCGGCAGCTTCTCAAATCGTGGTTTTGATTGGAATGGAATTTCACCTGCAAGGCTTTCTACCAGGTTTGGGGGCTGAAACGGGAAATGGAAAGGTGGAAGATCTGTTTGGCCCAAAATTTTTTTGTTTGGGGCTTCTTAAAAAAACCAAGGGCGGCCTTAGCTAAACAGAACAATTACCATACATACTTGAAAAAATAAAAAGAGAAACCATAAAAAAAATACTAAAATGAACACCATCGCAAAATTTAGCATGTAAACTATGATAACGTAGATTTGACAGTATTAGACAATGATAACTGGGCCTTAGCTAAACAGAACAATCACCATACATACTTGAAAAAATAAAAAGAGAAACCATAAAAAATACTAAAATGAACACCATCGCAAAATTTAGCGTGTAAACTATGATAATGTAGATTTGGCAGTATTAGACAATAATAATTATACTAAAGAACTAAAATTTGAATGTTGTTACTATTTACTACAATTTAATATTGCATATAGAACATGAATTACAATAAAAGTTGCAACTGAATTTAAAGATGTAGCATATTCTCGATCTTGCTTGTGCTAAAACACATAAAACATAATTAGACATGGACAAACCAACCACAAGACATACTCTAAATTTCTGACTATTTCATAAATCTAAAATTAAAAAAAAACATGTTTCTATCTTAGTTTTAAAGTTTTGAGTCACGAGAAATCAGAGCAGTTAAGCCACAAATATTTCATGCAACCTCCAACTGTTTCTTTTCCCTAAAACAAAAGCTATAGCCAAAAAATTTAAGGCCTTGTTTGATAGGATATTTTTTTCCATGGAAAATAGAAAACAAATTCCAACTTCCACTTTTGTCTTATTTGATGTACTTTATTTTCCACCTTAGGCTCACATGCTTACCAATTCCTTGATTTTGTTGGTGGGAATTGGTTTTCCATCTTTTTTAAGCAATTGAAAAAAAATTATAGATACAATGGTAAAAAAATTTATCACTTTTATTGACAATTTTCATGCAAAATAAAGTCAAACGAATGATATTCGGTATGGTAATTTTTAATTTTTTTTTTGGCAAGTGAAACAAATTCTAGACCTAATAGTAAAAGAAATTATCATTTTAATGGACAATTTTCATGAAAAACAAAGTCAAACGGATACCAAACTTTCAACATTGTATAGGTGGAAAATTATACCAATCAAATACAATTAATTACAATTCTCAGCAAAATAATTTTTAGACAATTCAATTCCCTATAATTCATTTTATTTCCACCAATTTTTCACCTTTGCAATCAAATGGACCCTAAGTACAAATGATAAAAGTTTTTTGAGTGGTAATTGACAAAGTAACTCATTGTGAGGCCTGTTGTGGTAGAAAAAATCAGTAGCAATTTTCAGAATATTGTGCACCTTTAAACTCACTATGATCAATGAGTGTAAAAGGCAAAAGAAATTAGATTAAAAATATAACCAACAGATAAACCTTGGAGCAGAAAGATCAAAATTAAAGATCTTCCCGTTGTACACAATGATTATTTTTTCAATCTAAACATTCTTCTTGAGATCATAAATTGGCCTAAAAAATAGACAAAATGTTTGATAAATTTTATATATTATAAGAATATAGTAAAAACGATCAAAATACATATACATACCTCAATGGTGAGCATAGAAGGAGCTAGGTGGGCGGGGGGTGGTGACCGCCCCCCAACATTGTGCGCTGGTACACTATTCCTAGTTAATTTGTAATGTATTTTTTAGTTTTGCCCCCCTCCCCCTCCCCCTCCAAGATTTTGACTCGCCCCAAAATTTTGAAAATTTTTATATTTTTTCCATTAATAAATATTAAGCAAATAACTTACACTTTAAAACTCAACCATACAAAAATATTAGATCTAAACAAAAGATTCAGTAGTTACTTAAATAAATAAATAGCTCAAACCCAATCCAAAACCTAAGTTCCCAATTCCCAAGTTGGTTTATGCATAATGCATGTTTACTTGTTTTGTCTAGTGTATAATTTTGATTTCTCCTTGAAATGAAGATGTTGGGATTATTTGTGACTGATGCATCGTGAATGACAAAAGTGAGAAGACCAGAAGTTGATTTCGTCATTTTGTGTGTTCAATCCTAATAAGTCTTATTATTGAATATTTGAATTTAAGAATTAAGTAGAGTAGTTGCTGTTAGTTTGTGTAATTGTGTTAATTATTGAATATTTGAATTTAAGAATTAAGTAGTATAATAGTCAGTAGCGATTGAATTGAATATTGAATTTTAGTACTATTTTGGTATTCAAAATCGTCGTTTTCAATTCTCTTAGTTAAAAAAAAAATTCGGGGGCTCCGCCCCCCCCAAGATTGAAATCCTAGCTACGTCCATGATGGTGAGAAACAAGTCTAAATAGGTTTATTCAAACTCAAAGCAGCATATTGAATGACAGCCTTCACAAATGTTGAATTTGGTTTCACCAATTCCATTAACGTGCATTTTCTTTGGAACACAAGCAACGATTGTTGCTAGAAGCGGTGCATATGATTTTCCATAATTAGAGATGAACTCCAACACCTTTGCACCAATAGAATAGAATTGATCTAAGACAGTATATAAAAAATGGTCAACTGATTTATTACCCTGCTAAGTACTTTCTTTAATTGACTCGATCTAATTGTATTTTTTTTTTTTTTGATCAACCTATTATTTTCTCCTTAGATATTGTCGGCGTCATCTTCTATGTAGGGGGGATAGGTTTGTTAAAAATTTATGCGATAACATTACACCTCCAACAACATTACACACACACACACTTTTTCTATATTTTGAACTAAATAAAGAAATCTAACTTGGCTATAGAAATCTAACTTACATCATCCATGGTAAGCTGAAACTGCCACCAATTTCTTAACTTCTGATATGATATCTTCCATAGGCAATAATGAATATCATTTCCATATGGATCCTTATGGAATGAATTATCTGACATAGATGTAAGCATGCTATCTTTCTTAAGACAAATAGATTTTTAAATGAGATTAGAGTACAAATGAAGTCAATCATAATGATTACTAATTATGCAACCTATACATGGATGTCAATGTGAGGGAAAATGCTTACAAAAAGCATATCATTGTTCAATTGAAACTTCACAGTTATATTTCAGCAACACAAGCACAAGCCATATTTATCAGTTCAGAACATAATCACACTTATACACTATTTTTCTACAAGCGAGATGAAGAACTACATCTCTTCTTTTTATATATAACTGAATTAAAATACTGGTGATTAGAACAAGAATGTATAAAACAATTTGTTAGGAGGAATTTAACTGCATCATCATTAACTATTTTTGATCATAAGTTTACATATCGAAGAACATAAAAAATAAAAGATCAATAACATAATTATATTTGAATACGTACCTAGTTGTTCATTCTTTTAAGATGAATCATCAGGCTTGCTTGTAGCTTTTCCAACGTGTGCTTGTTGCTTGCGCTAGCAATTGTTGTCTGGCTTTTTTTTTTGGAGAGCTTCTCTCTTTTTTTTTTTTTTTTTTTTTTCTTGGAAAACTTTTGTTTCAGGCAGCTCGAATTTGTAATGCTTGCTCCACTTGCAACACATTAAATAAGTAAGAACATTTGAAAGAATTGTGAACATAAAAATAACTATATAAAACCTTGTGTATATGCAAGAAACATACCAAGCTATGCACATCAAGCTTGATCACTTTGAATTTGAAATAGAAAATATAGAAGAAAAAAACTACTATATATGATTAGCAGAAAAAAGGGTGGAAATAGTATAGATGATTAAAATAAAATATTTATGATCGTACCTTGTGATGCTTCAAAATTAAGATGACCGGGGATATAGAAAGTATTCATTGAAACATATATCAACTACAATCTTTCGTCTGTAAATACTCATTCTATTTGATGAAATTGTTTCTAATGGCTATCTTAAAACAAAGCATTCTATGAATTTAAGTATAAATATTGCGCAGTTGGGTCTATAAAAAAATTCTTGTTAGATAAATTAGTATTATGTAAATGTAAAATTAAATAAAATTAGGAAATAATTATTATAGTAAATAGTATTTGAATGTTTACCCCCTTTTTAGCGCAAGATAAATAAGGTATAATCTCCAATTTCAATTTTTTTTTGTCTCTATATTTCAGAGATCTGGTCTGCCAGCGAAAAATGTTGGAGAGTACAATAATATATGGGCATAACTATATGTTGTGCTAGCATGTGCTTTGACTTCATCTGGCATATGGACATTATGACTACAATTCTATATTTGGAATTTTCAGTCACGCAAATCAACCAGAAAAACTACCAATTAGTGCCTGGATATGAACATGAAATTAATAATATTTGCACTGCATCCACGAACGACCAACAATTGACAAGTTGCCATTTATATATCCTTCTAAATGAGTGACATCTGTCGGTCCGCTGGTATTTCTTTGTCTTTCGTTTATTATCCACATGGGATGACGAACATATTGTTGACCTATGATTTATATAACTCTGCTTGTTTTGATTATAACAAACAATACACTTATATTTTTAACAAGTTTTGTTTCTTGAGTTTTTCATGAATATATTCTCTTAAGCATTCAAATAGTCAAATTGTCATCTGTTGAAAAACAAGCAATCAAATAAGACTCGAAGAGAACAAAAACAAGAACTTTGAAGATTAAAGCTTAGAAGTAGTTTATCGAAATTTAAATGTACATAAAAATGTTTTTGAATTATAATATGAAATATAATTTTTTTAAAAAAAATTGGTCAACCGAACTTTGTCAATCGAAAGCCTAACGGTCAGAATCTTGCAATAGCTATATTCAAAAAAATTGGTCAACCGAAAATTTCGATCAACCGAACTTACTCGATAGTGTCTCTTTTTGGTCTATAAATATCCATTTCTTTTATATTCAATTCCACTAACTTACAAGAAATTTTTTAAAAGCTTATTTATTAAAAATCATTAAGATTACTTGAGTCTAAATTCTATTTCATTTATTACAAAGGAATTTCTAATTGATTCAACCTATTTCATTCATTTTATCAAGAATTTTATTTTGCAAAGAACTTTTCACAACTTCATCTATTCTTCATTCTTGATAAAAGTTTTCGTTGCCTACACTTTGATTTAAGTGTAAATCTCTATTTATACTTAACTTGTATGATTTGTTAAGAGATATTATTGGTTTGAAAACTTTGATACAAAAATACAAACTATTTCATTATCAACCATTCATCCAAATTTTCATCATAAAGACTTGAACTTTATTATTTGCTATCTACTGAAGTGTTATCATAACTCTTTAAATACTTGATTTGATTATATCATTTATTAAAAGAGTTCTTTCAATTGTAAAACTATTATTTATGTTTTAGTGGTTTTGAGAGTCTTGTGAAAACTCGACTGTTGTTAAAGATATGTGCTCCTTGTTGTAAGTTACTTAAGGATAAGTGTTCCTTGTTGTAAGTCACTTAAAGATCGGTACTCCTTTTTTGTAAGTTACCATTATAGTGCATTTGACCTTGCTTGTGACGGAGATGTTGGTAACAGGGACGTAGAACACATTGTGTATCGAACCCCATTAAATTAGTTTGTTATCTTTACATTATTACACTTTACTTTACATTGTTATTTATATTGTGCTATATCCATACTTGAATTAAGTTATCGAACTTACATATTTAATTCTAATATTATACTTTGCAATCATATCTTGTGTATTGAAGTGTTTTGAGACTTAGTGTCAAAAAAGTTTCAAAAATCAATTTACCCCCTCTTGGTTAGTTATTCTTGGATTACCAATTGGTATCAGAGTCTAGGTGCACATTTTAAAAGATTTACTATCTTGTGTTATGGCTAATCTTAATATTGAGGGACATTCCACAAATCGTCCTCCTTTATTTGATGGTACGTATTACAATGATTGAAAAACTAGAATGATGATTTATATCCAATCAATTGATTATAATGTTTGGGAGGTTATTGAATTTGGTCCTCATAAGCTCACTAAGGTGATTACAGTTGATGGAAAATCGGATCAAATCATTTCAAAACCTAGAGAAGAATATAATGAAGATGATAAAAGAAAGTTGTCTTTGAATGCAATAGCAAAACATCTTCTCTATTGTGCTTTAAATATAAATGAATTTAACCGGATTAACACTTGTGATTCCGCATGATATTTGACATGTATTAGAAATCACACACATGGGCACAAACAAATTAAAAGAGATAAGATAAATCTCTTGTATAAAAATTTTGAAAATTTCTTTATGAAACAAAATGAACCAATTGCTAGCATGATTACTCAATTCACCGATATTGTTAATGGCTTTAAAGGTTTTGATCGAAAATTTACTGATGGTGAACTTGTGAGCAAAATTCTTATGTCTCTCTCGGAAGATTGGGATTCATTAATGATGTTAATAGAGAACACCAAAGATATCAACACATATCCTTTGGAAGAACTCTATGGAACCTTGATGACCTATGAGCTAAATCATATAGAAACAAAGGAGAAATCAAGAAAAGCAAAAGAGCAAGAAAAAAAAAGGATTCTCATAGAAGACAAATAACTCTAAAATCATCAAATGATGAAGAAACCTCAAACTCAAACAAGAGTGATGATGAATTTGATGATCTTGTTCTCCTTGTAAAAACGTGGAGAGGCTTTCGCAATAACCGTCGATTCCAAAAGAAAGAAGACAAAGGCGAGGAAAAGAACAAGAAGGTTGTATGCTATGATTATGACAAACCCGATCACAAAAGAACCGAATGTCCGAACAAGAGAAAATTCTTCAAGAAGAAAGCTCTATAAACCACTTGGGATGATAGTAATGATGAGTAAGAAGAAGATGAAATTGCAAACATGTGCTTCATGGCCATGGAGGATGAGGTAAACACAAATGACACTCCTTCTTATGATGAATTATCTACTTCATATGATGAAATTATTAGTGCTTTTGAAAAACTTGCTCTCAAACATTCTATCCTCAAAAAGCAACATATTTTTATTAAAAAATGATATCAAAAAGATTTTAGAAACTCAAAAGAATTTTGAGAAGGAAAATGATGATCATGAACTTCTAATCAAAGAAAATGTTTCCCTAAAAGAAAGAGTCCTTGATTTAACCAACATTGTGCACAAATTCACCCAAGGAAAGAAAAATTTTGAGTTAATACTTGAGAAACAAAAGTGTGTATTTGATAGAAGTGGCATTGGATACAAACTTTATCTAAAACAAAAATCTCTTGAAAATATGTTTGTCAAAACTTCTAACACCACATGTAGCTTTTAATTGCTCAATAAAAAAGAAATTACATTTTCAAAGAAATAAGTGGGTTCAAGGGTCCACTAACACTAACTATCAAGGACCCAAAGTTAAATGGGTACCAAGATCAAAATTTGAATCAACTCTTGTAGGTGCCTTAAAGATAAAGAGCAATTGGCTCTTGGATAATGGTTGCTCAAGACACATGATCGGAGACAAAACATTATTATCAAGCTTCGAAAAGAAAGATGGAGGTTGTTGACCTCGAAAAACGGATCTGCCGCCGAGCCAACAGGTGATATCCTCGAATCTATCCGTTCCAGGTTCCTTTTTCCTTTCCTTTTTTCTCTCTCCAAGATCCTCCCCCTTTTTTGAGCGTAAGAGTCTAGTATTTATACCGGGTGTGAGAAGAAGAGGGTCGTTGGATGGGGAGGCACGTGTAGCCAGATTATTAGGGCCCGTCCCATCGTAGGTGTCAACTTGTCTTTCCATAGGTTGGCTGACATTAAGTGCTTTTGGCTGATTTGACCGTTTGGGTCCTGCCACATATCCCATCAATCATGGACTTGACTGCAAAGATCTCTGTACGGGAGATCTTTGCCGGGGCGCGACGGGGCGAGGCGGAAAGGGGACCAGGTGCAAACAGCTCGTCCTCTGCGCAATCGCCTCGGATGGCGTGTGGCACGTCACCCTGTTAACACGTGGAGTCCGAGCTGCTAATCGGTTCTCACCAGTAACAATAGTCCCCCAAGTCCTTGTACATGTATTTATACGTTATGAGGACTTCCAAGGTTGTGGACGGGGCATGTGGGAAGGAGTGTGGGGTTCTTGGTTGGACTGGGCTTGAAATGGCCCATCATCCCCCGTAGGGGGCTGTTGCGGAACGGAGCTACCTCGCCGAGGCCATAGGAGTTGGCAACTCTTGGGGGAGCTGTAGCAACTCTGCCCTTCGCCCGGGCCGAGGAGAGCTGCAATGCAACCTCTAGGGGGCCGTAGGGGAACGAAGCTATCGTGCCGAGGCCATAGGAGTTGGCAACTCTTGGGGGAGCTGTAGCAACTCTGCCCTTCGCCCTGGCCGAGGAGACCAGGGTTGCAACCTCTAGGGGGCCGTAGCGGAACGAAGCTTATCGTGCCGAGGCCATAGGAGTGGCAACTCTTGGGGGAGCTGTAGCAACTCTGCCCTTCGCCCTGGCCGAGGAGACCAGGGTTGCAACCTCTAGGGGGGCTGTAGGGGAACGAAGCTATCGTGCCGAGGCCATAGGTGGTAAGGTAGTCGATGGATTCCGAATAGACAGCCTTGGTTATTGTGCCAATGATTTGAAAGCTTTTTGCCTTTCCAATGCATGCAAAGGGGGCGTTTCTGCTGCTTCCGAGACACGCTTGTTTCGTCATAAATGGCAATGATGGCGACGGCTCCACGAATTTCGGGGTGACTCACTCTGGCTGTGCGTGGGGCTCACCGCTCCATCGTAGCCGTTGATTTTAGTGACTTTTCACTTCAACGGTGATCATTTCACCTCAGCATCGAACGGCCTAGATGTTGTTTGGGTGATCTAACGGCTAGGGCCAGTTCTATGGTGCCTATAAAAGGCCCATCCGTTTCACTCTCAAGCTTTTACTTTTGCGAAAACCTCTCAAGGCATATTGAATCTCTGCATTCCGGCGAATTCCATCACCAATTTCCGGCAACGTCTCTGTGAACACCGGCGTCAAACCGGCTCCCGGCGGTGCGTTAGGTAACTTTGCACATTTTCAGTTTCTTCACCTTCTTTTTTCTCCGGTTTTTCAACAACGTTCGCGATGGCGAGTGAACAGTCGATAGTGAGGAGGAGTGGGGAGGAACGAGGCGAGGAGAGTACCCTTAGGGAGCCCATAGTAGTGTCTCCGGACGAACTTAGCAAGGCCATTATGGCCGGAGAGAATATCTGGAGGCGTCCTCCTTCCCCTGTAGATACATCTGTCCAGTAGGGGGCTTCAAACTACCCTTCTACAGTCACCTCGGAACAGTTAGAGAGGTGCAGGATAGTGTGTAGGATCCCCCACACTATCGAAATGATCCTCCCCGAACCGCATGAGAGAGCCTGCTACCCTAGGCCCGGGTATGTGGCGGTGAGCGATCATTTGCTTCGGGCCGGACTGAGACTTCCTTTCCACCCCTTCTTTAGGTTAATACTTAGGTCCTACGGGGTGGCTCCGACCCAGTTCAATCCGAACTCATGGTCCCAAATGGTGGGAACTTGGATGCTATGGCGCCGGGCCAGCATCGGGTCGGGTATGCCCTTCAGCGTGTTCCACTCCCTATTCTTTCCGAAAAACGTAGTCGGGGGGAGGAGAGTCGGGGCTGGTACTACCTCTCTCCTTGGGGGTCCCATTCTCCGTTCCTGCACGGGGTGCCTACCTCTATCAAAGGTTGGAAGAGCTCGTGGTTCTGGGTCTCTGGTAGGTGGGACACCATAGAGAACGACCCCATGGCACCTCTGACAATCCCCACCACCTACTCTACTTACAGTAAGTCATTTAACCGAACTGATTTACTTGAACAGTTTTGCTCATGTTTTAATACTTCTGCTCCGTGCAGGCTCCCTTCCGAAGTGTGAGATATCCGAGGAGGAGTGGGACATCATCGGCCAGATCTACCAAACTCCCCCGTCAGAAAGGAGTTATAAAGAGCTCATCGACAAGAACCACCACCTCGTCCTACACGGCTTTATGACGAACCGAGGTAAACCACTTAGTCTCAGTTCTTTTGATCGCGCTTCTGAGTCGAGGAAACTTAATTGTCCCCTTTCTTTTTCGTGCAGAGGATTTTGTGAACAAAAGGCCCCCGAAGCCTGACCTCGCTTCCATTCGCTGCAGCGTGGCTGAGGCCAAAACTTTGCGGACGAGCTCAGCTACTTACAAGAAGCAGTCAGAGCGTCTTCTCTCCCTCAGTCGGGCCGGGCAGCAGTCTACTGAGGAGAACGTGGCGGAGGAAGGTGCCTCCCTCGTTCAGAGGAGAAAAAAGCGAACTGGCCCATCCGGGGCCTCCTCCTCTACACAAGCCGGTGCAGAAGTTACCGAGGACGCCCCGCCAGCTCCGCCGACTTCCCAGGCCATTGTGCCCATAACCGCCTACTTCACCGGCGAGCAGCCCCGGAAGAGGTTGAAGAAGTCCGCCGAAGCCCCGGCCAAGGAAAAGCGAGTCGACTTCCTGGGGAGTAAGGAAGAGGACCTGCCCGAGGCAGTTTTGGAAATGCTACCCCCCGAAACCGCCTCCGCTGTTCGAGTCCACAGCAAGTACCTGACTGAGGATTGGGCCAATCACGCCGCCTCGTGTGAAATTGAGGACCTGTTGGCTGCCAATAACGCTTGCGTCGCAAGGGCGCTAAGTATGGGGGCTTTGGCGGAGGATTTGATCCGAGGCCTTCGCAAGAAAAATAATGAGCTAGAAGACCAGCTGAAAGCCCTGGGGTCCTGGGAGGCTGAAGTGGCCGAGGCCAAAAAGGAGACGGAGGAGGCGGATGAGAGGTGGGTGATGGCCACTTCAAAGTTGGACACCGCGGAGGTTCGCGTCAATCAATTGAAGAACGAGCTTCATGAGTCTGCCTCCCAAGTGGCAGCCCTGACGAAAAGGATTGATGACGCCAATGAGCATCAGCGGATAGCCTCTACGGCTCTGGAAGAGGCTAACAGGGAGAAAGGCGAGCTGAAAAGCCTTACCGAGGCCCAGGCCAAAGAAATTGGCTCCCTGAAGGCGAAGGTGGGGGCGATTGGCGAGGCGGAGGTTCAAAAGTACAAGGAGAACTTTCACACGACTCCGGAGTACGATGACTTCGCCAATTACTGGGCGTCCTGGGCTGCCAAGGAGGTGATGTCGCGTCTGCATGAAAAGCATCTCGAGCTAGACATCAACTTCTTGGAGAAGGAGTTCGGGGGGCCTACTGGAGGTCGCCCTGGTCCTGACGAAGAGGAGGGGGGAGAGGCTGGGGAAGAAGAAGAAGCAGAGGCAGAAGCCATAGTCCGTGTAGACTAGCTTTGCATTTTGCACTTCTGTTTTTGTGGAGGCTTCGGTGATTTTGTAATTCAATGATTTAATTTAGTGTTGTTGCTTCTGCTTGTCTAGCCTTTTCGCTTAGTTGGTTTTTTCAGAAGTAATTCGCCTCGTAAATGTTCAACCATTTAATAAAAATGGGACAAGTAAGTCGCCTCGTAAATGTTCAACCATTTAATAAAAATGGGACAAGTAATTCGCCTCGTAAATGTTCAACCATTTAATAAAAATGGGATAAGTAATTCACCTCGTAAATGTTCAACCATTTAATAAAAATGGGACAAGTAATTCGCCTCGTAAATGTTCAACCATTTAATGAGATGCGTTTCCTCTTCTACAAAGGTGGCACCCGCACCGCCTCTGGCTGAGCAGATCTTCCTTGGGGTGTGACCCCTTGGGGGGGCTTGCACCTCACCAATGATTTGTTTTTAAGTTGCGCGCCCCTGCTTCGACAAGGGAGGCACCTGCACTGCCTCTAGCCAAGCAGATCTTCCTTGGGGTGTGACCCCTTGGGGGGGGCTTGCACCTCGTCAAGGATTTGTTTTTAAGTTGCGCGCCCCTGCTTCGATAAAGGAGGCACCCGCACCACCCCTGGCTAAGCAAATCTTCCTTGGGGTGTGACCCCTTGGGGGGGGGGGCTTGCACCTCGTCAAGGATTTGTTTTTTAGTTTTGCTGGCGAGAACCGTGATAAGAACAAAACATTTTCTTCATTTGATAACAATATTTACATGGCCAATAGGCTTCTTACTGGTAGTACATTCTTAGATGTTCAATATTCCAAAGATGGGGCGTAGCCTTTCCTTCCAGGTCTTCCATTGGATAAGTACCGGGCCTGATTTCTCGGGTTATTCTGTACGGGCCCTCCCAGTTTGGTCCCAGCGTTTCGGCGCCGGGGTCTTTGGTAGAGGGAAAAACTTTACGGAGTACCAGGTCGCCGATGCGAAACATCCGCTTCCTTACCTTGGTGTTGTAGAAACATGCCATTTTACGCTAGTAGGAAGCTAGTTTGATTTGCGAGCCGTCTCTCTTCTCTTCGAGCAAATCCAATCCCAATTGCCTCAGTTCATCATTTGTTACTTCATTAAAGTGGATGCGGCGGTGGGAAGGGACGCCGACCTCCACAAGACTCATGGCCTCGGCTCCGTAGGTCATGGAGAATGGGGTTTCCCCAGTGGCCGTTTTGCAAGTAGTTCTAATAGCCCAGAGGACCTGGGGGAGTTCGTCCACCCAGGCCCCCTTGGAGGCATCCAGCTTCTTTTTCAGGGTTATCTTTATGGTCTTATTGACCACCTCCACTTGGCCATTCGCCTGAGGATGATGGGGTGACGATAAATGCTTTCTGATTCCAAGCTCTTCACATAGGTTTCGGATTTTTCGATTGTCGAACTGCTTGCCATTATCTGAGACCAGGGAGTGGGGTATGCCGAACCGACATATGATGTTCTTCCACAGGAACTTGGAGGTACTAGCTTCGGTGATCTTGGACAGGGGCTCTGCCTCCACCCACTTGGTAAAGTAGTCGATTGCTACTATGGCGAAGCGAGCGTTTGCTCTTCCCTTGGGAAGAGGACCAATAAAATCCACCCCCCATTTTGTAAAAGGCCAAGGGCTCGAAACAACAGTGAGCTCTTGCGAGGGTTGCCTCTGTGTATGGGAGAAGCGTTGGCATTTGTCACACTTACGCAAGAATTCGATGGCGTCCCTTTTCAAAGTAGGCCAATAATACCCCTGCCGGAGTATTTTGTGCGCTAGTGCTGGTCCGCCGGAGTGATTTCCGCAGATGCCTTCGTGTACTTCCCTTAATATGTAGTTCGCCTCTGTTCCTCCTGTGCACCTGAGGAGGGGCGAAGAGTAGCCACGCTTATACAGAACCTCATCGTGAATGATGAAATGGGCAGCTCTCCTCCGAAGCCTTTTGGCCTCGTTCTCATCATCCGGTATGGTCCCTTCTTTTAAATGGTCCAGGATAGGCAACATCCAGGCCGGCGTGCTTTCTACCCACATCAGCTCTTCGCCTTTTTGGATAGACGGTTCAGGAAGGTGTTCAATCGGTACTACCTTTAACAGTTCGAAATCCTTGCTGCTAGCCAATTTTGATAGGGCATCTGCGTGGATGTTCTCCTGACGAGGCACTTGGATCAATTCGGATTTTTCGAAGTCGGGCAAGAGTCGCATTACCAGTCTTAGGTAGGCTTCCATGTGTTTGTCCCTGGCCGCGAAGCTCCCGTTTACTTGGTTTACCACTAGCTGCGAGTCGCTGCTAACCGCGATTCTCTTTACACGCAGCTCTTTTGCCAACCGGAGTCCCGCCAGGAGGGCCTCGTATTCTGCTACGTTGTTGGAGGCTTTGAACCCGAGCCTGACGGCGCAGTTCAGTTTATGCCCCTCCGGGCTTTCCAGCACCACTTCTGCCCCGGATCTGGCTTCTCCTGAGGAGCCGTCGACAAAGAGGTTCCAGGTGGGTGGCTCTGCCGGCTCCATGTTCACTTCGACTTCTGGAGCCTTTGAGAATTCAGCGACGAAATCGGCTAGGGCTTGGCCTTTGACAGCTGCCCGGGGAGTGTAGGTTATGTCAAACTCGCTGAGTTCTACAGCCCATTTGAGCAACCTTCCCGAGGCGTCCGGTTTCTGCAAGACTTGCCTGAGCGGAAAGTTCGTCAGCACGCGGATGCCGTGGGCTTGGAAGTAGGGTCTTAGCTTACGGGAAGCGGTGACTAAAGCCAGGGCTAACTTCTCCATGTCCGGATAACGTTCTTCGACAGGCAGCAGGGCTTTGCTCACATAGTAGACTGGCAACTGGTGTGCCTCCTCCTCTCGCACAAAGACCGAACTGACCAGGGCTTCGGCTACAGCCAAGTATAGCAGTAGGGGTTCCCCTTCCTTGGGTTTGCTGAGGATGGGCGCGCGTCCCAGGTAGTTCTTCAATTCCTGGAATGCTTCTTCACATTCTGGGGTCCACCTGAACGTTTTTCCTCCTTTCAGGACCTTGAAGAATGGCATGCATTTTTCGGTGGCCTTTGATATGAAGCGGTTAAGTGCAGCTATTCTACCAGTGAGTCGCTGTACCTCCTTGGATTTCTGGGGGGACCTCATATTAATCAAAGCCTCGATCTTTTCTGGGTTGGCCTCAATTCCTCTTTGATTCAAGATGTAACCCAAGAACTTGCCTGAGGCCACGCCAAATGCGCATTTGAGAGGGTTCAGCCTCATGTTGTATCTTCTCAAGATTTGGAATGCCTCGTTCAGGTGCCCGATGTGTTTCTCGGTCTTGAGACTTTTCACCAGCATGTCGTCGATGTAAACTTCCATGGACTTTTCGAGCTGGTTTGCGAACATTTTATTCACCAGCCTTTGGTATGTAGCCCAGGCGTTTTTCAGGCCGAAGGGCATTACTTTGTAGCAATAAAGTCCTTTGTCAGTAATGAAGGAGGTGCTGTCCTCGTCGCCTGGGAACATGGGGATTTGATTGTATCCTGAATAGGCGTCCATGAAACTAAGCAACTCGTGTCCTACCGTGGAATCTACCAATTGGTCGATCCGGGGGAGGGGGAAACCGTCCTTTGGGCAGGCCGGATTGAGATTGGAGAAGTCAATGCAGACCCTCCATTTGCCGTTGTGCTTCTTCACCAGAACGGGATTTGATATCCACTCCGGATACTTGGCTTCGCGGATGAAACCGCTATTGATGAGCTTCTCTACCTCTTCTTTCAAGGCCTCGTAACTTTCGACATTTAGAGCTCTTCTCTTCTGCCTATGAGGGGTGTGATTGGGGTTGATCTGCAAATGGTGGCAGCTGATTCCGGGGTCTATTCCAACCATATCCTCGTGCCGCCATGCGAATACGTCTGCATTTTTCTGCAGGAAGTCTCTTAGCCTTTCTTTAGTCCCTTCTTCCAATTCCTTTCCGATCTGCAGGACCTTTGAAGGATCTTGAGGGTCCAGCGAAAAGTTTTCCAGTTCCTCCATTGGGGCTGTCTGCGACTCGGATTCAATTATCCGGGGATCTAGCTCCTCAAGGGATATGTTGGGTCTGACATCTATCATCTCGACATCCAGCATCGCAGGCGATCCTTCAAGGGCCTCTGTCATTTCGGCATCCAGTACCATGTTAACTCGAGGCTCTGCTTTCCTTAGGGAGTTGAGATAACATTCTCTGGACCCCATCTGATCGCCCCGGAGTGTTGCGACCCCCCGATCCGTGGGGAATTTCATGCACAGGTGATGGATGGAAGTGACTGCCCACAGTTCTTTCAGGGCTGGCCTCCCCAACACCCCGTGATAAGCTGACCGACGGTCAACTACCAAGAACTCCATGAAGCGATGTGCTACCTGAGGTGGGGCCCCCATTTCGGCTGCCAAGGTAATCTTGCCTCTGAGGACGATGCTGTCTCCGGTGAACCCATAGAGGGGCGAGGCCGTAGGCGTCAGTTCATGGTCTACCGCCATTTTATCAAAAGATGAGCCGAACAGGATGTTAACCGAACTGCCATTATCCACCAGCATGCGTTTAAGCCCATTGCAGGCTATTACAGCCCGGACCACTAAGGCGTCGCAGTGAGGGTAGTGCACGCCTGCTGCGTCTTCCGTGGTGAACGTTATGGGTTCTACGGCTCTGCCCTGGGGGGTTTGGCTTACTACATAGCTGGCCATTGGTGGAGTTTTTGCCTCCCTTGTGTAATTTCTTTGAGCGTTCCTCGATTCGCCTCCTATATGGGGCCCTCCAATTATGGTGTCAATTTCACGTATGGGGAACCGCTCGTCCGAGGCGGATACATCCCTCCTAGGGCGTTGGCCCCCGCGGGGTCTTTCCCTGTCATTATCTCTGTTATTATGGGGCAAGTGTTGCCTTGTTTCTCCCCTCCTGGGGGTTGAACGCCTTGGAGTGATATTTTGACTTTGATCGTTTCTTGTGTTTCGAGGGGCGTTTGATGGTCGGTTTGCATCCCTGCAATCCTTTATGTCATGTCCATAGTAGCGGTGGAAAGTGCAGTAGGGCCGCGGGTCTTCCTGGAACCTATTGCTAGGCATCCCACCTCGTCCTCTATTCCTAGAGGTTGAGGGTCGTCTGGAGCCCCTGGCTGAGTTGCCCTCGTGGAATCCATCATTTTCGTAGGCCAGGGTAGGCACTGCGTTTAACGTAGCGGTAGCCAATGCTTGTCCCGAGGTGGGAGCCACTGCATGTCCTGCCTGGGTCCACCGTTGGCTCACCATTTGGGACGTGGGCCCTCTGCCCATTTGTCTCCTAGGTGGAGGGATCCCTTGGGCTGCCCTGTTTCGATGGTCAATCATTTCCTCGTTGACAATTTCGACTTTCATCATTTCCACCAGCTCGTCATATGTTGAAGGATTCTTACTTCGGACATCCCTCCAGAACAGTGTGTTCATATTCAATCCCCCTTTCAGAGCGGACAGAGCTTCTTTGTCGGTGACCTGTTCGCAGTAAGTTATTTCGTCTGTGAAGCGAGCTAGGTAGCTTTTCAGAGTTTCTCCTGCGGCTTGCCTCATGTCCTGCAAGCGCTGTATTGGTGCCTCCCCCTCCTTCCTCGACAGGTACTGGTTCAGAAATGCATTTTTCAGGTCTGGCCAACTTCTGATGCTAAGAGGTGCTAGCCTACTCTACCACACTTCGGCAGCGCCGGCGAGGGTCAAGTGGAATGCCCTGCATTTCAGTGCTGGTGAGGCGCCCCTTAGGCTCATTTGCGTTTTGTATTTGTTGAGATGTTTCTCCGGATCGCCCTTTCCCTCGTACTTCGGAACCTTTGGGGGAACGAAGTTATATGGCATCGGGAAGGAGCGAAGTTCCCTTGAAAAGGGCAGATTGTCATCGTCGTCATCAAGCTCGTATGATCTGCACGGTTCGTTGGGGTCCTCTTTCCCCCCAACGGCCTGGAGCGGAGGTTGAGCTGCTGCTCCTCTGTTTCCCCAGTCTATAGCACTTTGCCTCTCCCGCCTGTTTCTAGGCGGAGGGGCCTGAGCCTCCTGACTTCGGACATGCGGCCGTTGCCGAACTTCTTGGGGGATCGACTGACCCCCGTTCCTTGGCGCTCGTCCGATTCGGTCGAAGACGCTAGCGGATCTTTGGGGCTGCTCCTCATAATCCGGGGGGAAATTGTTTTCTCCAGCCGAGGTGCCCCTGATTGGGGCAGCTGTGTAGTTTGACGTGTCCATTTCTACCTCTCGTTCGGCAGGGACGTCGTTCTGAGGCCCCGATTGGGTCCTTCTGCTTGACCCTTCCTCAGACCGCCTATGTGCAAAATGCTGTCGGCTTGGTTGAGCCGAATAATTGTCTCGATTTTGGGCTTGCGCGAGGAGTTCTTGCATGGCAGCGTTCTGAGCTGCAATGTTCCGCATGTTTGTGGCCATAGTGGCTACCTCGGCCGCGAGTTGGGCGGTTCTGTTCCTTCTGCGGTACCTGTGGTGGGGTCGCTGATGAGTGACATTTCGAGAAATCTCTTCTTCAGAGGCTTCTCTCGTTCTCCTTGGGTTTACTTCCTCCTCACTGGAAATCATGGTTCGGAGTAGTAAGGCTTTTTCTCTTCTTGGCAAGTTAGAGTCCTACCGATCCTTCCGCCCTCATTTTTCAAGGATTTCTTGCCGGGCGTTCGAATAGGCTTTTTAGTGGGAAGTTTTCGTGGTTTATGTCGCCCAAGTTTCCCACAGACGGCTCCAATCTGTTGACCTCGAAAAACGGATCTGCCACCGAGCCAACAGGTGATATCCTCGAGTCTATCCGTTCCTGCATGAACCACACAACGTCGTTGCACGTGGCCTTTCCCATAAGAGGTGGGGACGGCCACGGGCACTCCGACGGTCAAGTCAGTGTAGGATCAGCCGGAAATTATTTTGTCGATCTCCAAGTTTTCACTCGAAGGCCGTTTACGGGGTTTGGGGAACAAGTGTCAATATAGGGAAACGAAAAGAGATGGTACTGGTTCCTTTTTTCTCTCTCCAAGCCCATCTTCTTTGAGCGTAAGGGTCTAGTATTTATACCGGGTGTGAGAAGAGGAGGGTCGTTGGATGGGAAGGCACGTGTAGCTAGATTATTAGGGCATGTCCCATCGTAGGTGTCAACTTGTCTTTCCATAGGTTGGCTGGCATTAAGTGCTTCTGGCTGATTTGACCGTTTGGGTCCTGCCACACATCCCATCAACCACGGACTTGACTGCAAAGATCTCTGTACGGGAGATCTTTGCCGGGGCGTGGCGGGGCGAGGCGGAAAGGGGACCAGGTGCAAACAGTTCGTCATCTGCGCAATCGCCTCGGATGGCGTGTGGCACGTCACCCTGTCAACACGTGGAGTCCGAACTACTAATCGGTTCTCACCAGTAACATCTATCATATGTGGTACTTACCACTTAGTATCAGTCTAGACTTCTCTGATACATGATAAATAACATTACTTAATAGAATAATGTGTTCATCAAATGTAAGACAATTGCATTTGTGTTTAACTAATAGAAATTCGATTGTATTAATAACTATTATATGATAAAATTGAAAAATGAATCATCTCTAATTTTAATTTAATCTCGGATGTAGGTGCGCTTCATTGATTCACCAATACTAGTTATGCACTATTTATATTGGAGACTTGACAATCTTATCTTACACATATATTCGAATAGAGCATGTGAATTTTTTTATCGAGGCTATCTTAAATTACTTTGGGTCTATTTGATACCTTTAATTTTCCCTAGAACCAGGAATTCTTTTTTCCATTTTCTAGCTTTTGCCTTGTTTAATAGTAGAAATTTTCTCACTTTCTCTCACACGTGCGCATTTTTCTTGATTTTGTTGAAATTGCTTTCCCATCTTTTAGGTGGGTTTTCAATTTCCAACTTTTTTTTTTATTGGCAATTGGGAAAAATGCTAGACCCAATTGTACAAAAATTTATCACTTTTATTGACAATTTTCATGCAAAACAAAACCAAACGAATAATATTCGGTATGATAATTTTTAAAAATAAAAATAAAAAAATTTGGCAAGTGAAACAAATTCTAGACTCAATGGTAAAAGAAAGTATCACTTTAATGGACAATTTTCACGAAAAACAAAGTCAAACGGATACCAAACTTTCAACATTTTTCAAGTAAAAAATTATATCAATCAAACATAATTAATTACAATTCACAATAAAACAATTTCTAGACAATTCAATTCCCTAAAATTCATTTTCTTTTCACCCATTTTTCACATTTACAATCAAACGGGCCCTTAGTAACTCAGAAATTTCTTTTTATTTTATTTTATTTTTGAACCGAGTAACTAAGAATTTTCTCAATCTAACAAAGTTTAAATATTTTAACATTACTAGTGATTTCACACACTTATTTGTGATTTTATACTTTACAAATTATTGTTTGTTGAGTGAATTTTTACTAAATTTGTTGTAGTTATATTAATTGTAGGAGAAAACCCGACTTGAATACAATTCATGAGAAGAAAGGTATTTTTGAGTTCAATTGAAATTGCTTCATTGTTGATGGAATCTTTAACAAATTTTTTTTCTTTTACTTCAAACATTTTTTCGTCGTTGTATATATTCTACGTTAGTCTCTAACAACAAGTCAATGACAAAACTATTTTTATCATTGAATAATTTAATGATGAAATAATGATATTCAATGACAAAATTCTCAATCACTAAAAATGATTTTCTTGCATTGATCCGTAGAAAATTTATATTTAACAGAAGGATTGATGGCTTTTTTTTTTGTTCCCATTTCACTTTTCCATGGCCTTATCCTCCATTGCCGTTTTCTTCACCAAACAAATTGAAGATGTTGGGGATGTGATACCAGATCCAACCCAATACTTTAGGCTATGGTGAAAGGGGCTTGGTCCATGTTCCTATCTATTGCCCAACAACATTAACTAAAGGAGCCTAGTGAAACCCAAGCCCGATATTCAGGTCCATGTAGAAAACGCGTTTGTTAAATGCAACTTTGGTTGTTTTACCTTATTACTAAAGGTGCAAATTACTATAGAAGTAGATGCACGTTACCTGTGATTGTGAGGGTTATTGTGTAAATATGGTTTTCTGTATTGATACAAAAGGGTACAATATTTCTGAGTCTTCCATAGGTGAAATCTGTTAGCCCAAGAATAACTAATCGAGAGGGGGGTGAATTGGTTTTCAAAACTTTTTCGACACTTAATCTCAAAACAATTCAACACACAAGATATAATTGCAAAGTATAAAACAATAAGTAAATATGCAAATATGTTATCTTAATTCAAGTATGATATTGCACAATGTAAATAGCAATTTAAAGTAAAGTGCAATAATGTAAAGATAACAAACCGATTTAATAGGGTTCGATCCAATGCAACGATCTACGTCCCAGTTACCAAGCTCTCCATCACGAGCAAGGCCAATTTGTATTATAATGGTAACTTACAACAAGGAGTACCGATCCTTTACAACGTTGAGTTTTTCGGGACCTCAACACGACCCACACTATCGAGCTTTAGGGACCTCGATATGACCTACACGGTGACTTACAACAAGGCGCACCAAACCTTATACAATGTTGATCTTTAAGGGACTACAACCGACCCACACTACAAATGAATTTTACAATACAAATCTTCTCTTCTTATCGAATGATAAAATCAAGGTTGAGTACAAGAAGAAAATAGGTAAACACTTTAATAGATGGCAAATGAATTAAGCTCAAGTGTTGATGTTGTAAACTTTGATAAAAGATGGATGATGAAATAATTTGTATTGTTATCAAAGTTTTCAACCAATAATCTCTCTTAACAAAATAACACAAGTTGAGTATGAGGAGAGATTTACACTTCAATACAAGTGTTGGTAAAGAAAACTTTTATCAAGAGTTTGAAAATAGATGAGATTGAAAAGTTTCTTTGCAAAATCTAATTTTTGATGAAATGGATAAAACAAGTTTGAATCAATCAAGAATTCTTTGTAAATGAGATATAATTTAAAACCAAGTTAAGCTCAAAGATTTTCAATAAATAACTCTCTCTATTTTCTCTCCAAAGTTGTACAAATTGAATGCAAAGAAAGTTGATATTTATAGCACTAAAACTAGCCAAAACTCTGTCCATCCGAACGTCCGGATGGTGTAATCAACTAGCCGTTTGAGTCAGTCAGAACGGTCAAAAAAGTGACCGTTGAAATGAACTCCATCCGGACGTCCGGATGGACAAAAAACATTTCTGACCAACGGACGCCTTATCCGGACAGCTTTCAGTATTTTGCTCATATCTTTTTCTGCCGATATCCAATTAAGGTGATTCAAAATGGGTTGGAAAGATAACTCAAGGGCTACAACTTTGATTCATAAATAATCTTCAAATTAGATCATCTTCCATGTCAAAAATCTATACCAACATGAGATTGAAAACCGGAGTATAACTTTTTGATTGAAAGTTGAAGTGTGATCTTTTGAGGGACATTTGGAAATGATTTTTCAAGGTTTTTGATATATTACAAATGTTCATTTTTCCAAAATCATTCTCATGTCAAAACAATTTATGCAAGTGATGAATTTATGAGAAATATTGAGCTTTATGCACTTGCTAAACATTGACGAGTTCTACCTTTATATATATATATATGAGGTTCGATAAATAACTCTATCTTCAATGTTCTTGATCTCTTCGAGCCTCTCTTTGACTTGTATCTCGAATGATTTGTCTTGAATGATCGTTTAACCTTCACTTGTACTTCATTTGAGTGTGAATAATAATCTTTATAACTTTGAAAGTTTAAACACTCAATTCAATTTGTTAGTAAACAAGATGGGCTTGTTTGTTATAATCAAAACATTAAGGTCATGATCAACCATAGGTCGACAAAATCTTAGTGTCTAGTGATTTGAATCGTAAAGTGTTAGAGTGGAACTTTTTGATTTATTGTTTTCTATAGATCTGTTTTGTATGATATTAGTATTAGAGCCTCTTAAGGCTGTTCTTGGAGCTTCAATCGACGTTTTAACCTTCGAAAATTAATTTTTAGTGTTCTTCCTTTGATTGCTTTGAAATCTTAGAACCCTAGACTTGAATTTGTTTTGATTTGGAGTTTATATTATCAGATCTGTAATTTGATCTTGCTGATTGATAAGGTGTTCATGCTTCTTGCGTTCGATCTAAACAAAGAACCCTAAACCTGAAATTTTGGGTTCTAGTTTGCACGTTGGTAATTTGATGGAACACCAAACCCTATTTTTTTTCTATTGCACTTATACATGGTTTTCTGGTAGTTAAATTTCTAACAACCACTCTGGTTTGCGATTCTTAAACTCTATATCACACTCCTATAACTGCATATTCTTGCATGCGTCCTTATTTGCTATTTTTTAGAATTGCTTGTTATAGTTGGACACTATACTGTAACCTGTTATCCCATTTTGTGTATTAGCCCTCGTGTTCAAACTTAGCCTTGACCTGGGAACCTGATTCTCGTGAATCCTGGTGAATTTGAACATTTTGGGTGTCTACTGTAGTTTTTCTCATTTGTTCTTGAGATATTGTTGAGCCTGATTCTTGTCCAGTTCTTTGATTCGAAAGTGTTTGTTGGGAAACATCATTCATTGTGTTATCTTTGGTGCATTCTTTAAGTAAAAATAATTGTGATATATTTCTTTATTGATGTTTATTTTCTATGATCTAGAACCTATTTTTTTGCGAAGATCAAACTTTCCTGGTTTCCGAAAGTTAATCAACTTCTAGTTTTTTAATTTATAGAAATACTGTGTGTTATTTTTTAAATAAAACATGACAACTACTACTTTTGAACTTGGTGTTTTTGAGGGAGGTGGGATTTCTCTATTTGTCAACAAAAAATGAAAGACATTTTAGTTCAACAAAAAGGTTTATAAAGCAATAATACAAGAATTTCCTGAAACCGTGATAGCTAATCAAAAAAATGAAGCTAATGAACTTGCCTATACCTCCATTATTTTGCATCTAGCTCATCAAGTTTTGAGAAAAGTAGGGAAACAAGATTTTGCTAAGGCCATATGGGATGAGTTAGAAAAGCTCATTTTAGTTAAGTTTTTGTCTAACAAGTTGTTTCTATTGGATAGATTATTTATCTTTAGAATAGACTCCTCTAAGGATTTGAATGATAATCTTGACATCTTTAATGGATTGGTCCAAGATATAACCAATACTGCTGACAAAGTTTTTGAGGAATATAAAGTTGTTGTGCTTCTTAATGCTATTTGTGAAACTTATAAGGATGTTAAAGATGTCATAAAATATGGTAGGAACACCCTTATACTTGACATAAAACTAGGGGTCCGTTGCGGAACGAAACAAACGTGCCGAGGCATAGGAGTTGGCAACTCATGGGGGAGCTGTGGCAATTCTCACATTCCCTGGCCGAAAGGAGGGTTCTCACCAGTAACAATAGTCCCCCAAGTCCTTGTACATGTATTTATACGTTATGAGGACTTCCAAGGTTGTGGACGGGGCATGTGGGAAGGAGTGTGGGGTTCTTGGTTGGACTGGGCTTGAAATGGCCCATCATCCCCCGTAGGGGGCTGTTGCGGAACGGAGCTACCTCGCCGAGGCCATAGGAGTTGGCAACTCTTGGGGGAGCTGTAGCAACTCTGCCCTTCGCCCGGGCCGAGGAGAGCTGCAATGCAACCTCTAGGGGGCCGTAGGGGAACGAAGCTATCGTGCCGAGGCCATAGGAGTTGGCAACTCTTGGGGGAGTTGTAGCAACTCTGCCCTTCGCCCTGGCCGAGGAGACCAGGGTTGCAACCTCTAGGGGGCCGTAGCGGAACGAAGCTTATCGTGCCGAGGCCATAGGAGTGGCAACTCTTGGGGGAGCTGTAGCAACTCTGCCCTTCGCCCTGGCCGAGGAGACCAGGGTTGCAACCTCTAGGGGGGCCGTAGGGGAACGAAGCTATCGTGCCGAGGCCATAGGTGGTAAGGTAGTCGATGGATTCCGAATAGACAGCCTTGGTTATTGTGCCAATGATTTGAAAGCTTTTTGCCTTTCCAATGCATGCAAAGGGGGCGTTTCTGCTGCTTCCGAGACACGCTTGTTTCGTCATAAATGGCAATGATGGCGACGGCTCCACGAATTTCGGGGTGACTCACTCTGGCTGTGTGTGGGGCTCACCGCTCCATCGTAGCCGTTGATTTTAGTGACTTTTCACTTCAACGGTGATCATTTCACCTCAGCATCGAACGGCCTAGATGTTGTTTGGGTGATCTAACGGCTAGGGCCAGTTCTATGGTGCCTATAAAAGGCCCATCCGTTTCACTCTCAAGCTTTTACTTTTGCGAAAACCTCTCAAGGCATATTGAATCTCTGCATTCCGGTGAATTCCATCACCAATTTCCGGCAACGTCTCTGTGAACACCGGCGTCAAACCGGCTCCCGGCGGTGCGTTAGGTAACTTTGCACATTTTCAGTTTCTTCACCTTCTTTTTTCTCCGGTTTTTCAACAACGTTCGCGATGGCGAGTGAACAGTCGATAGTGAGGGGGAGTGGGGAGGAACGAGGCGAGGAGAGTACCCTTAGGGAGCCCATAGTAGTGTCTCCGGACGAACTTAGCAAGGCCATTATGGCCGGAGAGAATATCTGGAGGCGTCCTCCTTCCCCTGTAGATACATCTGTCCAGTGGGGGGCTTCAAACTACCCTTCTACAGTCACCTCGGAACAGTTAGAGAGGTGCAGGATAGTGTGTAGGATCCCCCACACTATCGAAATGATCCTCCCCGAACCGCATGAGAGAGCCTGCTACCCTAGGCCCGGGTGTGTGGCGGTGAGCGATCATTTGCTTCGGGCCGGACTGAGACTTCCTTTCCACCCCTTCTTTAGGTTAATACTTAGGTCCTACGGGGTGGCTCCGACCCAGTTCAATCCGAACTCATGGTCCCAAATGGTGGGAACTTGGATGCTATGGCGCCGGGCCAGCATCGGGTCGGGTATGCCCTTCAGCGTGTTCCACTCCCTATTCTTTCCGAAAAACGTAGTCGGGGGGAGGAGAGTCGGGGCTGGTACTACCTCTCTCCTTGGGGGTCCCATTCTCCGTTCCTGCACGGGGTGCCTACCTCTATCAAAGGTTGGAAGAGCTCGTGGTTCTGGGTCTCTGGTAGGTGGGACACCATAGAGAACGACCCCATGGCACCTCTGACAATTCCCACCACCTACTCTACTTACAGTAAGTCATTTAACCGAACTGATTTACTTGAACAGTTTTGCTCATGTTTTAATACTTCTGCTTCGTGCAGGCTCCCTTCCGAAGTGTGAGATATCCGAGGAGGAGTGGGACATCATCGGCCAGATCTACCAAACTCCCCCGTCAGAAAGGAGTTATAAAGAGCTCATCGACAAGAACCACCACCTCGTCCTACACGGCTTTATGACGAACTGAGGTAAACCACTTAGTCTCAGTTCTTTTGATCGCGCTTCTGAGTCGAGGAAACTTAAATGTCCCCTTTCTTTTTCGTGCAGAGGATTTTGTGAACAAAAGGCCCCCGAAGCCTGACCTCGCTTCCATTCGCTGCAGCGTGGCTGAGGCCAAAACTTTGCGGACGAGCTCAGCTACTTACAAGAAGCAGTCAGAGCGTCTTCTCTCCCTCAGTCGGGCCGGGCAGCAGTCTACTGAGGAGAACGTGGCGGAAGAAGGTGCCTCCCTCGTTCAGAGGAGAAAAAAGCGAACTGGCCCATCCGGGGCCTCCTCCTCTACACAAGCCGGTGCAGAAGTTACCGAGGACGCCCCGCCAGCTCCGCCGACTTCCCAGGCCATTGTGCCCATAACCGCCTACTTCACCGGCGAGCAGCCCCGGAAGAGGTTGAAGAAGTCCGCCGAAGCCCCGGCCAAGGAAAAGCGAGTCGACTTCCTGGGGAGTAAGGAAGAGGACCTGCCCGAGGCAGTTTTGGAAATGCTACCCCCCGAAACCGCCTCCGTTGTTCGAGTCCACATCAAGTACCTGACTGGGGATTGGGCCAATCACGCCGCCTCGTGTTAAATTGAGGACCTGTTGGCTGCCAATAACGCTTGCGTCGCAAGGGCGCTAAGTATGGGGGCTTTGGCGGAGGATTTGATCCGAGGCCTTCGCAAGAAAAATAATGAGCTAGAAGACCAGCTGAAAGCCCTGGGGTCCTGGGAGGCTGAAGTGGCCGAGGCCAAAAAGGAGACGGAGGAGGCGGAGGAGAGGTGGGTGATGGCCACTTCAAAGTTGGACACCGCGGAGGTTCGCGTCAATCAATTGAAGAACGAGCTTCATGAGTCTGCCTCCCAAGTGGCAGCCCTGACGAAAAGGATTGATGACGCCAATGAGCATCAGCGGATAGCCTCTACGGCTCTGGAAGAGGCTAACAGGGAGAAAGGCGAGCTGAAAAGCCTTACCGAGGCCCAGGCCAAAGAAATTGGCTCCCTGAAGGCGAAGGTGGGGGCGATTGGCGAGGCGGAGGTTCAAAAGTACAAGGAGAACTTTCACACGACTCCGGAGTACGATGACTTCGCCAATTACTGGGCGTCCTGGGCTGCCAAGGAGGTGATGTCGCGTCTGCATGAAAAGCATCTCGAGCTAGACATAACTTCTTGGAGAAGGAGTTCGGGGGGCCTACTGGAGGTCGCCCTGGTCCTGACGAAGAGGAGGGGGGAGAGGCTGGGGAAGAAGAAGAAGCAGAGGCAGAAGCCATAGTCCGTGTAGACTAGCTTTGCATTTTGCACTTCTGTTTTTGTGGAGGCTTCGGTGATTTTGTAATTCAATGATTTAATTTAGTGTTGTTGCTTCTGCTTGTCTAGCCTTTTCGCTTAGTTGGTTTTTTCAGAAGTAATTCGCCTCGTAAATGTTCAACCATTTAATAAAAATGGGACAAGTAAGTCGCCTCGTAAATGTTCAACCATTTAATAAAAATGGGACAAGTAATTCGCCTCGTAAATGTTCAACCATTTAATAAAAATGGGATAAGTAATTCACCTCGTAAATGTTCAACCATTTAATAAAAATGGGACAAGTAATTCGCCTCGTAAATGTTCAACCATTTAATGAGATGCGTTTCCTCTTCTACAAAGGTGGCACCCGCACCGCCTCTGGCTGAGCAGATCTTCCTTGGGGTGTGACCCCTTGGGGGGGCTTGCACCTCACCAATGATTTGTTTTTAAGTTGCGCGCCCCTGCTTCGACAAGGGAGGCACCTGCACTGCCTCTAGCCAAGCAGATCTTCCTTGGGGTGTGACCCCTTGGGGGGGGCTTGCACCTCGTCAAGGATTTGTTTTTAAGTTGCGCGCCCCTGCTTCGATAAAGGAGGCACCCGCACCACCCCTGGCTAAGCAAATCTTCCTTGGGGTGTGACCCCTTGGGGGGGGGGGCTTGCACCTCGTCAAGGATTTGTTTTTTAGTTTTGCTGGCGAGAACCGTGATAAGAACAAAACATTTTCTTCATTTGATAACAATATTTACATGGCCAATAGGCTTCTTACTGGTAGTACATTCTTAGATGTTCAATATTCCAAAGATGGGGCGTAGCCTTTCCTTCCAGGTCTTCCATTGGATAAGTACCGGGCCTGATTTCTCGGGTTATTCTGTACGGGCCCTCCCAGTTTGGTCCCAGCGTTTCGGCGCCGGGGTCTTTGGTAGAGGGAAAAACTTTACGGAGTACCAGGTCGCCGATGCGAAACATCCGCTTCCTTACCTTGGTGTTGTAGAAACATGCCATTTTACGCTAGTAGGAAGCTAGTTTGATTTGCGAGCCGTCTCTCTTCTCTTCGAGCAAATCCAATCCCAATTGCCTCAGTTCATCATTTGTTACTTCATTGAAGTGGATGCGGCGGTGGGAAGGGACGCCGACCTCCACAGGACTCATGGCCTCGGCTCCGTAGGTCATGGAGAATGGGGTTTCCCCAGTGGCCGTTTTGCAAGTAGTTCTAATAGCCCAGAGGACCTGGGGGAGTTCGTCCACCCAGGCCCCCTTGGAGGCATCCAGCTTCCTTTTCAGGGTTATCTTTATGGTCTTATTGACCACCTCCACTTGGCCATTCGCCTGAGGATGATGGGGTGACGAGAAATGCTTTCTGATTCCGAGCTCTTCACATAGGTTTCGGATTTTCCGATTGTCGAACTGCTTGCCATTATCTGAGACCAGGAAGTGGGGTATGCCGAACCGACATATGATGTTCTTCCACAGGAACTTGGAGGTACTAGCTTCGGTGATCTTGGACAGGGGCTCTGCCTCCACCCACTTGGTAAAGTAGTCGATTGCTACTATGGCGAAGCGAGCGTTTGCTCTTCCCTTGGGAAGAGGACCAATAAAATCCACCCCCCATTTTGCAAAAGGCCAGGGGCTCGAAACAACAGTGAGCTCTTGCGAGGGTTGCCTCTGTGTATGGGAGAAGCGTTGGCATTTGTCACACTTACGCACGAATTCGATGGCGTCCCTTTTCAAAGTAGGCCAATAATACCCCTGCCGGAGTATTTTGTGCGCTAGTGCTGGTCCGCCGGAGTGATTTCCGCAGATGCCTTCGTGTACTTCCCTTAATATGTAGTTCGCCTATGTTCCTCCCGTGCACCTGAGGAGGGGCGAAGAGTAGCCACGCTTATACAGAACCTCATCGTGAATGATGAAATGGGCAGCTCTCCTCCGAAGCCTTTTGGCCTCGTTCTCATCATCCGGTATGGTCCCTTCTTTTAAATGGTCCAGGATAGGCAACATCCAGGCCGGCGTGCTTTCTACCCACATCAGCTCTTCGCCTTTTTGGATAGACGGTTCAGGAAGGTGTTCAATCGGTACTACCTTTAACAGTTCGAAATCCTTGCTGCTAGCCAATTTTGATAGGGCATCTGCGTGGATGTTCTCCTGACGAGGCACTTGGATCAATTCGAATTTTTCGAAGTCGGGCAAGAGTCGCATTACCAGTCTTAGGTAGGCTTCCATGTGTTTGTCCCTGGCCGCGAAGCTCCCGTTTACTTGGTTTACCACTAGCTGTGAGTCGCTGCTAACCGCGATTCTCTTTACACGCAGCTCTTTTGCCAACCGGAGTCCCGCCAGGAGGGCCTCGTATTCTGCTACGTTGTTGGAGGCTTTGAACCCGAGCCTGACGGCGCAGTTCAGTTTATGCCCCTCCGGGCTTTCCAGCACCACTTCTGCCCCGGATCTGGCTTCTCCTGAGGAGCCGTCGACAAAGAGGTTCCAGGTGGGTGGCTCTGCCGGCTCCATGTTCACTTCGACTTCTGGAGCCTTTGAGAATTCAGCGACGAAATCGGCTAGGGCTTGGCCTTTGACAGCTGCCCGGGGAGTGTAGGTTATGTCAAACTCGCTGAGTTCTACAGCCCATTTGAGCAACCTTCCCAAGGCGTCCGGTTTCTGCAAGACTTGCCTGAGCGGAAAGTTCGTCAGCACGCGGATGCCGTGGGCCTGGAAGTAGGGTCTTAGCTTACGGGAAGCGGTGACTAAAGCCAGGGCTAACTTCTCCATGTCCGGATAACGTTCTTCGACAGGCAGCAGGGCTTTGCTCACATAGTAGACTGGCAACTGGTGTGCCTCCTCCTCTCGCACAAAGACCGAACTGACCAGGGCTTCGGCTACAGCCAAGTATAGCAGTAGGGGTTCCCCTTCCTTGGGTTTGCTGAGGATGGGCGCGCGTCCCAGGTAGTTCTTCAATTCCTGGAATGCTTCTTCACATTCTGGGGTCCACCTGAACGTTTTTCCTCCTTTCAGGACCTTGAAGAATGGCATGCATTTTTCAGTGGCCTTTGATATGAAGCGGTTAAGTGCAGCTATTCTACCAGTGAGTCGCTGTACCTCCTTGGGTTTCTGGGGGGACCTCATATTAATCAAAGCCTCGATCTTTTCTGGGTTGGCCTCGATTCCTCTTTGATTCAAGATGTAACCCAAGAACTTGCCTGAGGCCACGCCAAATGCGCATTTGAGAGGGTTCAGCCTCATGTTGTATCTTCTCAAGATTTGGAATGCCTCGTTCAGGTGCCCGATGTGTTTCTCGGTCTTGAGACTTTTCACCAGCATGTCGTCGATGTAAACTTCCATGGACTTTTCGAGCTGGTTTGCGAACATTTTATTCACCAGCCTTTGGTATGTAGCCCCGGCGTTTTTCAGGCCGAAGGGCATTACTTTGTAGCAATAAAGTCCTTTGTCAGTAATGAAGGAGGTGCTGTCCTCGTCGCCTGGGAACATGGGGATTTGATTGTATCCTGAATAGGCGTCCATGAAACTAAGCAACTCGTGTCCTACCGTGGAATCTACCAATTGGTCGATCCGGGGGAGGGGGAAACCGTCCTTTGGGCAGGCCGGATTGAGATTGGAGAAGTCAATGCAGACCCTCCATTTGCCGTTGTGCTTCTTCACCAGAACGGGATTTGATATCCACTCCGGATACTTGGCTTCGCGGATGAAACCGCTATTGATGAGCTTCTCTACCTCTTCTTTCAAGGCCTCGTAACTTTCGACATTTAGAGCTCTTCTCTTCTGCCTATGAGGGGTGTGATTGGGGTTGATCTGCAAATGGTGGCAGCTGATTCCGGGGTCTATTCCAACCATATCCTCGTGCCGCCATGCGAATACGTCTGCATTCTTCTGCAGGAAGTCTCTTAGCCTCTCTTTAGTCCCTTCTTCCAATTCATTTCCGATCTGCAGGACCTTTGAAGGATCTTGAGGGTCCAGCGAAAAGTTTTCCAGTTCCTCCATTGGGGCTGTCTGCGACTCGGATTCAATTATCCGGGGATCTAGCTCCTCAAGGGATATGTTGGGTCTGACATCTATCATCTCGACATCCAGCATCGCAGGCGATCCTTCAAGGGCCTCTGTCATTTCGGCATCCAGTACCATGTTAACTCGAGGCTCTGCTTTCCTTAGGGAGTTGAGATAACATTCTCTGGACCCCATCTGATCGCCCCGGAGTGTTGCGACCCCCCGATCCGTGGGGAATTTCATGCACAGGTGATGGATGGAAGTGACTGCCCACAGTTCTTTCAGGGCTGGCCTCCCCAACACCCCGTGATAAGCTGACCGACGGTCAACTACCAAGAACTCCATGAAGCGATGTGCTACCTGAGGTGGGGCCCCCATTTCGGCTGCCAAGGTAATCTTGCCTCTGAGGACGATGCTGTCTCCGGTGAACCCATAGAGGGGCGAGGCCGTAGGCGTCAGTTCATGGTCTACCGCCATTTTATCAAAAGATGAGCCGAACAGGATGTTAACCGAACTGCCATTATCCACCAGCATGCGTTTAAGCCCATTGCAGGCTATTACAGCCCGGACCACTAAGGCGTCGTAGTGAGGGTAGTGCACGCCTACTGCGTCTTCCGTGGTGAACGTTATGGGTTCTACGGCTCTGCCCTGGGGGGTTTGGCTTACTACATAGCTGGCCATTGGTGGAGTTTTTGCCTCCCTTGTGTAATTTCTTTGAGCGTTCCTCGATTCGCCTCCTATATGGGGCCCTCCAATTATGGTGTCAATTTCACGTATGGGGAACCGCTCGTCCGAGGCGGATACATCCCTCCTAGGGCGTTGGCCCCCGCGGGGTCTTTCCCTGTCATTATCTCTGTTATTATGGGGCAAGTGTTGCCTTGTTTCTCCCCTCCTGGGGGTTGAACGCCTTGGAGTGATATTTTGACTTTGATCGTTTCTTGTGTTTCGAGGGGCGTTTGATGGTCGATTTGCATCCCTGCAATCCTTTATGTCATGTCCATAGTAGCGGTGGAAAGTGCAGTAGGGCCGCGGGTCTTCCTGGAACCTATTGCTAGGCATCCCGCCCCGTCCTCTATTCCTAGAGGTTGAGGGTCGTCTGGAGCCCCTGGCTGAGTTGCCCTCGTGGAATCCATCATTTTCGTAGGCTAGGGTAGGCACTGCGTTTAACGTAGCGGTAGCCAATGCTTGTCCCGAGGTGGGAGCCACTGCATGTCCTGCCTGGGTCCACCGTTGGCTCACCATTTGGGACGTGGGCCCTCTGCCCATTTGTCTCCTGGGTGGAGGGATCCCTTGGGCTGCCCTGTTTCGATGGTCAATCATTTCCTTGTTGACAATTTCGACTTTCATCATTTCCACCATTTCGTCATATGTTGAAGGATTCTTACTTCGGACATCCCTCCAGAACAGTATGTTCATATTCAATCCCCCTTTCAGAGCGGACAAAGCTTCTTTGTCGGTGACCTGTTCGCAGTAAGTTATTTCGTCTGTGAAGCGAGCTAGGTAGCTTTTCAGAGTTTCTCCTGCGGCTTGCCTCATGTCCTGCAAGTGCTGTATTGGCGCCTCTCCCTCCTTCCTCTACAGGTACTGGTTCAGAAATGCCTTTTTCAGGTCCGGCCAACTTCTGATGCTAAGAGGTGCTAGCCTACTATACCACACTTCGGCAGTGCCGCGCGAGGGTCAGGTGGAATGCCCTGCATTTCAGTGTTGGTGAGGCGCCCCTTAGGCTCATTTGCGTTTTGTATTTGTTGAGATGTTTCTCCGGATCGCCCTTTCCCTCGTACTTTGGAGCCTTTGGGGGAACGAAGTTATGTGGCATCGGGAAGGAACGAAGTTCCCTTGAAAAGGGCAGATTGTCATCGTCGTCATCAAGCTCGTATGATCTGCACGGTTCGTTGGGGTCCTCTTCCCCCCCAACGGCCTGGAGCGGAGGTTGAGCTGCTGCTCCTCTGTTTCCCCAGTCTATAGTACTTCGCCTCTCCCGCCTGTTTCTAGGCGGGGGGACCTGAGCCTCCTGACTTTGGACATGCGGCCGTTTCCGAATTCTTGGGGGATCGGCTGACCCCCGTTCCTTGGCGCTCATCCGATTCGGTCGAAGACGCTAGCGGATTTTTGGGGCTGCTCCTCATAATCTGGGGGGAAATTGTTTTCTCCAGCCGAGGTGCCCCTGATTGGGGTAGCTGTGTAGTTTGACGTGTCCATTTCTACCTCTCGTTCGGCAGGGGCGTCGTTCTGAGGCCCCGATTGGGTCCTTCTGCTTGACCCTTCCTCAGACCGCCTGTGTGCAAAATGCTGTCGGCTTGGTTGAGCCGAATAATTGTCTCGATTTTGGGCTTGCGCGAGGAGTTCTTGCATGGCAGCGTTCTGAGCTGCAATGTTCCGCATGTTTGTGGCCATAGTGGCTACCTCGGCCGCGAGTTGGGCGGTTCTGTTCCTTCTGCGGTACCTGTGGTGGGGTTGCTGATGAGTGACATTTCGAGAAATCTCTTCTTCAGAGGCTTCTCTTGTTCTCCTTGGGTTTACTTCCTCCTCACTGGAAATCATGGTTCGGAGCAGCAATGCTTTTTCTCTTCTTGGCAAGTTGGAGTCCTACCGATCCTTCCGCCCTCCTTTTTCAAGGATTTCTCGCCGGGCGTTCGAATAGGCTTTTTAGTAGGAATTTTTCGTGGTTTATGTCGCCCAAGTTCCCACAGACGGCGCTAATCTGTTGACCTCGAAAAACGGATCTGCCGCCGAGCCAACAGGTGATATCCTCGAATCTATCCGTTCCAGGTTCCTTTTTCCTCTCCTTTTTTCTCTCTCCAAGATCCTCCCCCTTTTTTGAGCGTAAGAGTCTAGTATTTATACCGGGTGTGAGAAAAGGAAGGTCGTTGGATGGGGAGGCACGTGTAGCCAGATTATTAGGGCCCGTCCCATCGTAGGTGTCAACTTGTCTTTCCATAGGTTGGCTGGCATTAAGTGCTTCTGGCTGATTTGGCCGTTTGGGTCCTGCCACATATCCCATCAATCATGGACTTGACTGCAAAGATCTCTGTACCGGAGATCTTTGCCGGGGGCGCGGCGGGGCGAGGCGGAAAGGGGACCAGGTGCAAACAGCTCGTCCTCTACGCAATCGCCTCGGATGGCGTGTGGCATGTCACCCTGTTAACACGTGGAGTCCGAGCTGCTAATCGGTTCTCACCAGTAACAGAGGTCATGTTACATTTGGAGATAATGCTAAAGTAAAAATCACGAGCATTGAAAATAATGGCAATCTTTCATCTCCATCTATTAAAAATGTTTTGTTAGTAGATAATCTCAAATATAACTTGCTAAGTATTAGCCAACTATGTGATAAAGGTTATCGTATTAAATTTGATTCTTCGAAATGCCTTATAAAAGATGCTACATAAAAAAGAGGTGTTGTTCATAGGTAGCCGATGTAAAGATGTTTATGTCATCAACATTGAATTTGAAAAGGAATTAAAATATTTATCAAGCTTTGAAGATGATACTTGATTATGGCATAGAAGATTAGGTCATGTTAGTATGTATCTAATTTCAAAAATCTCCAAAAATTGTTTTGTCAAAGGTCTGTCAAACTTGAAATTTGAAAATAAAAAAATTTGTGATACTTGTCAATTTGGAAAACAAACAAAAAACTCTTTCAAAACCAGGCAATTCTCTTCAACTACAAAATATTTACAACTTCTTCACATGGATTTTTTTGGACCATCTAAAACCGCAAGTTTAAGTGGCAAGCACTACGCATTTGTTATCATCGATGACTTCTCAAGATTCACTTGGTTTTGTTTTTGAATTTGAAAAATGAAGTTTTAAAAGTATTTAAACACTTTTATAAAATGGTTCAAAATGAAAAAAGATATTCTATCACAACAATTAGAAGTGACCATGGTGGAGAATTTGATAATATTTCCTTTGATATTTTTGTAAAGAAAATGGATATAAACATCATTTTTCGGCTCTTAGAACTTCTCCACAAAATAGTGTAGTAGAACGAAAGAATCGTACATTACAAGAAATGGCTAGAACCATGTTAAATGAAAATAATTTACCCAAATATTTTTGGACCGAGACGTTAACACCTCTTGTTACATTATGAATAGAGTTTTGGTAAGTCGAAAGAACACCAAAACTCTACGTGAGCTTTGGAAAAATAGAGTTCCCAACATTAGTTATTTTAAAATTTTTGGTTGCAAATGTTTTATATTTAATACAAAAGAAAATTTGGGAAAATTTGATTCAAAATTCGATGTTGGAATCTTCCTTGGATGAATACCTACTAGCAAAGCCTATAGAGTTTTCAATAAAAGAACTTTAGTAGTGGAGGAATCCATGCATGTTACTTTTGATGAAACTAGTTTTCTTGATCAAGAGAAAGGTGTCGATATAGATTTGAAACTTCCTCTTGAGCAAATGAATATTCAAGATCAAAACAAGGAAGATCCCAAGGAAGTTGAAGACAAAGACTTGGAAAACAAATTCATCAACAAGGAGAAGAAGAAACTTCAAAGAATCAAAATGATTCAACACTCCTATTTGAATGGAAGTTTGTTCCCTTACATCCAAAAGAGCTTATCATCGGTGATCATTCCAAAGGTATAAGTACTAGAAATTCTACCAAAAACTTTCTAAATAATTGTGCTTTCATTTCTCAAATTGAACCAAATAATTTTAAAGAAGTCGAGTTTGACGAGTTTTGGATTCTTGCAATGCAAGAAAAATTAAATCAATTTGAGATGAATCATGTTTGGAATTTGGTTGATAGACCAAATAATCAGACCATTATTGGTACAAAATGGGTTTTTTTTGAAATAAATGAGATGAAAATGGTATTGTTGTGCGTAGCAAAGCTAGATTAGTGGCACAAGATTACAATCAAGAGGAATGTATAGATTTCTAAGAAACCTTTGCACCAGTTGCTAGATTAGAGTCTATTCGCATGCTTCTCGCTTTTACTTGTTATAAATGTTTTACTCTCTATCAAATGGATGTAAAGAGTGCATTTTTAAACGAGTTCATTCAAGAAGAGGTTTATGTTGAATAACCTACTGGTTTCAAAAATCACAAATTTCTGGAAAAAAGTGTTTAAACTTAGAAAAACTCTATATGGTTTGAAACAAGCTCCTAGAGCTTGGTATGAAAGATTGAGTAATTTTTTTTTATCTCAAATGGGAAATGCAGACACTACACTCTTTATCAAAACTAAAAATGATGACATGATTGTTGTACAAATTCATGTTGATAATATTATTTTTAGTGTAACTAATATTTCCATTTGTGAAGAGTTTTCAAAATGTATAAGCAAGGAATTTGAAATGAGCTTGATGGGAGAACTAAAGTTTTTTCTTGGACTTCAAATCAAACATACTAATGAAGGCTTCTTCATTAGTCAAACAAAATATATCATAGACATATTCAAGAAGTTCGATTTTGAAGGCTTGAAACCAATGAATACTCCAATGAGTATATCACTCAAATTAGATAAAGATAAAAATGACACTTCAATTAACGTAACAAAATATCGAGGTATGATCGGATCTCTTCTTTACTTAACCGCTAGTAGACCCGATATCATGTTTAGTATTCACTTATGTGCTAGATTTCAATTCAATCCTAAAGAATCACATCTAAGTGCTTTAAAACGAATCCTTAGATATTTATATAGTACTAGGACATTAGACCTTTGTTATCCAAAAGGCACACACATTGACCTCATTAGCTATTCGGATGCTGATTTGGGCGGGTTGCGCTATTGATAAAAAAAGTACTAGTGGAATTGTCACTTTTTAGGCTTTGCCCTTGGTCATGGTTTAGCAAGAAACAAAATTTTGTTGCACTATCAACCATCGAAACCAAATACATATCGGCTGCTAGTTGTTGTGCTCTAATTTTATGGATGAAACAAACCCTTAGCGATTATCACATAACTTTTGAAAGTACTCCTATTATGTATGATAACACTAGTGCTATAAATTTGTTAAAAAAAAAAAACCCATCTTGCACTCTCGCAAAAAAACATATCAAAATTCGACATCATTTTCTTAGAGATCATGTGCAAAAAGGTGATATTTATTTGGAATTTGTATGTACTAATAAACAACTAGCCGATATTCTTACCAAACCTCTAGCTCTCGAAAGATTTTCTTACATTCGTAGAAGCTTAGGTATTATTGATGAATCCGAGATTCGTGGTTAAATATGTTTAAAATGAAAAATTACATTCAGTATTTTTCGGTTGACTAATTTCACAATTTCGGTCGATCGAACTGATCTACCGAAATTGACTGAGGCGCTCAAATATTTTTTTTCATATTTTTGATCGACTATCGCAACTTTCGATCGACCGAAGATGAAGAGTTGGGAAATTTTGATCGATCGAAATTCCCAGAGAGTCGGTCTTCTTTTAATTTTTTTAAAACACCAGAACTCTCTTTTCACAAACCAGAACTTCATTCCCCTGATTTTTCTTCTCTCTCTCTTTCTTCAAATCTTACAAATTTCTTCTTACACACCAAAATCACTTAACCTTTTCACCAAATCTATCATTTTGATCATTTTTTTCTCATCAAATCAATAGTTTTTCTTCTATTTCTCATCAATTTTTTTTTTCAAGATTTAGGTTTTTTAGTTCATCACTCAAAAATCTTGATTTCTCTTCCAAACTTCATTGCAAAGTGTTTTTAAGCTTTAATCAACTTCAAAGGATCGTGAACCCACTAATTTCCCATCATGTTTCACTAGCTTTCTCACCAAAAATCAAAAATTCCGAAAATACACATGCCTCCAAGGAAGAATTCAAAAGAAAGGGAAAGCAAGCTCATTGAATGTTGAAGTTGACACACCCGTGCTCGATCGTTTCGCCGATTGTCCCATTCTAATCGGTAAGTCCATTGATTTCTTTGAATTCTCTACCAAAGCTCCTTCATGTAGGATAGAGGAATATTTTGAGAATATTGGTTGGACAAATGTAGCTACTATTTCGGAAAATGTTTATCCTAATTTAATTTGTGAATTTTATCGAGAGCTCTCATTTTATTCACTCCATGTCACTTGTAATCTTAAAGAGAAACGAATTACACTCGCTAGGAATACCATTCGAGAAATACTTGAGTTAGAGGCATGTGAAAACCTTGCTTATCTTCATCACTATCTCGTTAGGTTTGAGAGTTCTGACGAACTCGAAGCTTGTTGTCGAGTCACAGATTGACCACTAACCACCACAATGACCTTAAACCTAAATCACCTTACTATACCATGTAAAATTCTTCATCATGATATTGCTCATATTATAGTTCCTCAGAGTGGACATTTTGAAGAGGTTCATCACCTCGACTTGTTCATTCTTTACTCATTCCTTGTTGGTTGACAATTGGACTTTCCTTACCTCTTTTTGAAGAACATTTGACAAATCCACAAGTCTCCTAGAGCTCTAGGTTTACCTTATGGCATGCTTCTTACAAAAATATTTCAACATTTCAATTTGCCATTAGATGATGAACCTTTTCTTAAGCCCAAACACACCGATATCATTAATCTCAACACTCTTAAATGCATGAAAATCGTTAAAGGTAATGAGTAATGGGTGTGTCATACTCAAGGCTTCGACAGCAACTCGGGGCCTACTACTTGGTCATTCACTTTAGAAGAGATGGAAGAAGGAATGGGTGTTCATGGTGGTAATGGTGATGACAGTGATGGTTCTCCTCGAGCATAACATAGGAGTCCTACTCCACATGTAGCACCGACCCCTGGCCGATTTATGACCGTAGATCATTTCAACATCTTACAAGGCCGGATTGATTCTCTTCCTATTACCATCAATGCACTTGATCAACGTATGGAGCAAATGAGTTTATCTCAAGAGACATTCTTTGCACACATGTATTCCATTTATCCTCAAGGGCCTCCTCCACTGACGAAAGATTAAAGCATAATCTCTTAGTTCTACTTTCGTTTTCGAACTCATGTTTTATTTTCCATGTCATGACCTATGCTTACTTTCACTTGTTTTTCTTAACTTGCACCTATGCTTTAATTAAGGGAGAATTTCTTCTAGCTTCGTTGTCCCCATTCCTTTTTGATGATGCCAAAAGGGGGAAAAGGAAGATGTGATATATGATTGTAATTGTGACTTGTTATTTCTATTTTGTTATGAACTATTGTGACTTATCATTTTAGAATTTGTGAGTTCAATTATTTCTATTAAGTATGATTACTTCTAGATGTGATTTACTATAAATTGTGGAAATGCATGTCTTTAGAACATCATGCTATATATGATACAAACTTGGTTCCCATTGATGTGTAAAAGATAGGCAGAATATTTTGTATATTTCTACAAACCACATATTATTTGTCATAATAAAAAATGAGGAAATTGTTGACCTATGATTTAATATAACTCCACTTTTTTTTATTATAACAAACAATATACTTATGTTTCTAACAAGTTTTGTTTCTTGAGTTTTTCATAAATATATCATCTTAAGCATTCAAATAGTCAAACTATCATCCGTTGAAGAACAAGCAATCAAATGAGACTCGAAGAGAACAAGAACAAGAGCTTTGAAGATTAAAACTTAGAAGTAGTTTATCGGAATTTAAATGTAAATGTATTAACTCTTTAATTCTTAGCAAGTACATAAAGTTCAAATTATTTTCATAATTCATCACTTGTATAAAAATGCTTTTGAATCATAATATTAAATAGAATTAAAAAAAAAATTGGTCAACTGAACTTGGTCAACCGAAAGTCCAATGGTTAGAATCTTGCAACGACTATATTCAAAAAAAATGGTCAACCGAACTTACCTGATAGTGTCTTTTTTTGGTCTATAAATATCTATTTCTTTTATATTCAATTCTACCAATTTACAAGAGATTTTTTAAAAGTTTATTTATTAAAAATCATTAAGATTACTTGAGTCTAAATTCTATTTCATTTATTACAAGGAAATTTCTGATTGATTCAACCTATTTCATTCATTCTATCAAGAATTCTATTTTGCAAAGAACTTTTCACAACTTCATCTATTCTTTATTCTTGATAATGGTTTTCGTTGCCAACCCTTAGATTTAAGTATAAATCTCTCTTTATACTTAACTTGCATTATTTGTTAAGAGAGATTATTGGTTTGGAAACTTTGATACAAAAATACAAACTATTTCATTGTCAATAATTCATCCAAGTTTTCATCAAAAACACTTGAACTTTATTATTTGCTATCTATTGAAGTGTTATCATAACTTTCTAAATACTTGACTTGATTATATCATTTGTAAGAGAGTTCTTTCAATTGTAAAACTATCATTTATGTTTTAGTGGTTTCGAGAGCCTTGTGAAAACTTGATTGTTGTTAAAGATAGGTGTTCCTTATTGTAAGTCACCTAAGGATAAGTGCTCATTGTTGTAAGTCACTTAAAGATCGCTACTCCTTGTTTGTAAGTTACTATTATAGTGCATTTGGCCTTACTCGTGATGGAGAGCTTGGTAACGGGGACGTAGAACACATCGTATATCGAACCCCATTAAATTGGTTTGTTATATTTACATTATTGCACTTTACTTTTAATTGCCATTTATATTGTGCTATATCCATACTTGAATTATCGAACTTGCATATTTAATTCTAGTATTATACTTTGCAATCATATCTTGAGTATTGAAGTATTTTGAGACTTAGTGTCGAAAAAATTTCAAAAACCAATTCACCACCCTATTGATTAGTTATTCTTGGGTTATCACATATTCATTTTCAAATTCAAAGTCCATAATTGCATATTCTTTAGAAAGAAGGGTGCAACCATCCTTAATCAATTGTCTTAGTAATATTAATTCCAAGTTAATATTCTGATACAATAAATGAGTGTAAGTTAGATATATTGAATATGGAAAAAAAATTGATTATTGTGATTAAACTTTACTCAACTAACCACAATATTAATATCTTTTATTGGATCCAATAAATCTTTCAACACGTCTCTTCCATATAGATTGTTGTTTCCAACGTTCCAATATGTACTGTATAATAATTGACATTGTTATGAAATAAATTAAATGGAAACTATAATATTGAAGTTAATAGGATAAAATTCGATTTCTTACCTGGATGGATTTCATAGTATCCAATCTCTAGTTTTTGTGTATCTTTCCATAACATAGTCTTCTAAAGGATAACCTGAAGATTGTACTTTTTTTACTTTACCCTTTTTTTGTTGTTGAGATGTTGAGGTATATTTTGGTTCTGGAACCATACTTTTATGGAGAGGAATATCTTCTTGGAAAGAAGATATATCAGCTTCCTTATTTGATTCTCAGTCAGATAATTTCTTCTGTATGTTGCTATTTTCTTCGTTAATATAAGATTTTACTGAAGTAAAACTGGTATCCATGTTTTGATAATGTTCTTCTTGCCATTGTTGTTGTTGTTCGAAAAAATATTTTTGGTTGTCAAGAATTGTTTGGTACTGAATTTCTTATTTTCGTGCTTCTTCATAAATACATGGGTTAAACACAGTATCACAAAAACTTAGAATATCTTGCATGGTAGATTATATGTGTTGATAGTGATCATGTTGCCATTTTTGTTGTTGCTCAAATAACTCTTTTTTATTTTGGAGAATTGCTTCATAATGGCTTTATTGTTTCATTTTTTATTTATAATCTCTTCCATCTCCTCTCTAGTTACATAGTTAGTATTAATGGAAGTAGAACTTAGACCAGCTTCAACTGAAGTATGTGTTCTTGAAAGATTAGGATCAGTAGGTATGTTATCAGTGTCATCTTCATCTTCTTCATGTTCTTGAATTTATTGTGCTATATTGTTTAATTCTCCATTTACAGTACGATCTAATATGTTGTGGTGATTGTCTTGAGCCAAGGAAAGAGTTCTGTACCATACTATCTGAAATTCTTTTTCAGTAGGTTGTAATATTGAAAGTACTTAGATCTATAATTGTAATGAAATATTTAAATGATTTGTTTCGAATTTTTGTTTAAAAGAAAATAAATATAGTTAAATACATAATAATAAAGAAATATAGCTAAATGATTAAATTGCATCTTGCATAGTTAAGAATTGTTTAACTATTTGATCCGATAATACTCTATTTTGTTTCCACATGTGCATTTCTGGGCTCTGTTCCGTTTTATATCTACTTCGACCAAATTTTCGCACAATTTGTGGAAATGCTTCATATATCCAATACTGAAAAGTAAGTGAAAATAAATATTAGAAATAGAAGATATCTATAAGTAAATTAGGTAAAAAAATAGACAGGATAAAATACCTGGAATGCAAGTGGATATCCATGTAATGTATATTTACATTCGTTTTGGTTATGTTTTTGCATCATTTGTACTCGTTCCAATTGTGAATGTTGCAATGAGTTTAATAAAGTAAAATATGTTTTACGGTCCCTTTGATACTGAAGGAAGTCTTAAAGTTGCTCAACCATACCAAGAGTTCTGTAGTGAATGTATCTACTGGTATGTTTTAAAATACATTCTACTAATATCACCCATCCAAGTTTAAATTTTTATTGTTGATTTTTGCATAGATGGAATGTTTCTGAAAGCATTCTCATACTGATTTTTTTAGTACAGTTAAGTACTGGTTTTGGAGCCTATTATTGTTGGAGTTAAGATTTACAGATATTTCATGACAAGGTAAACCAGCAATGAGACAAAATTCTTGCATACCAAAATGGACTAGATAATTACCTAATTTTACCCACACTTCATTGTTTTTTTCCAGAATTGACAAATCTCATTATGAATTCATGAATCAATTTGTTGCTAAATTGTTGTTCTTCTTCCACACTATGAATAACTCTATATATAAATCCATAGAAATTACTGCACATAAAAGAGGATTGTTCATCTGCATGAAGAAGTTTTACGAAATCTTTAAGATATTGGTGATTTGGATATTGAGTAATTGTAGCCAATGGGTTGGAGATATTATATATTCCAAAGAACATCTACAGAGGTAACCAATAAAGTAAAACTCAACTATTAAGATTGTATAGTCATGATATAATTTTACTAAATATAACATATTTGGCTATTCCATTAATGAATAATGGAAGAGCGATGCAAACTTTAGAATCTTAGCTTAAAAACACACACAGATACTTAGATACTTGTGATGGAATAGAGCACTAGAATTATCAATTATTTCATTCTCATAGGATCGGTCTGCCAGTTATAGTCCAAGTTTTTTCTCTAGGCGAGCTTCGAAATTCATTTTTAATATCCTTAACAGTTGCATTTGAAACTATAAATGTCTTTCCCAATTTAAACTGATCATGTAATGTAGTAATATTTGCATCATATATTGTTACTATTACTTTATTTCCCTGTTTAGTTGTAGAAAAATAAAGAAATATTAACAGAAGATATAAATATAATGAAAAACTAATTTTTTTTTTAAATGAGAGCAAGTATATACTTGTAAATCCATCAAAGTAAGATTTTGATAATGACTGTTGGAATTCCGAGCAGTTTTAGGTGATTGCTTTCCTACGACTATAATTTTGGCTAACCAATTAGTTTCTGAAATTGAAATTTGTGGAATGAACTTATAAAGTGAAGCCATTTGATATGTGTAAGCAATTTAAAGAATAAATTAGAACATAACAAATATATATATATATATATATATATTAATTTGTTATGTTCTATGTATATATATATATTAATTTGCAAAGTTTCCACGTTTGACATTTGTAATTTTATTAATTTGTCTGCTATCAAAAATATGGTTTTAGTTAAAGTTAGATAAAAAAATGAAGATAAAGTTAGTTGAATAGTTTTGAGTTTATTTCCAATCATTTTTTGCCTAAATTTCCAGTTGTTCTTATTGTAAAAGAAGTAGTACTTCCTCGTTTACTGATTTAATCTTCATTGTAAAGAAAGTAGTACTTCCTCATTTTTTGCTTTCATTAGTTTTATTTAACTACAGTATTCCTCCGCTATAAGTGAGAGCAAATTAATAAAATCTCGGAGGTCCCGCCATTCTTTAACAAAAAAAAAAAAACTAATATAAGTATAACAAAGAAGTGTGATTTTCACAAAAAAAGTGTAATTTAACAACAAAGTATATTTTCACTTAAGTAGTAGAAAAAATGAATATTTTAAATTTGACTTAAAAATGAAATCATTATAGAATATTTTTTTATAGTATAAAAAAATGTTTATTTTTGTCCAAAAGAATAAAAGAAAAATGTAAAATTAAATTTTTTGAAAAATTAGGAGTGTGCAGCAGAGGAACTCCGCAAGTGCGGAATAAAACTCCGCACTATGTGCGGAGTCTAACTTTGCATAGTGCGGAGTTAAAGGAGTTTTTACATTTTTTTTATTTCATTATATATCAACCTAAATAAATAAATAAATAAGACTAAACCATTAATATAAAATATGTTTAGTTTAATAACTAAATGACTATATTTATTCTAAAATTCATACATAAAACTGACTTCATAGATTACCTCCATTTTAATAACATAATAAAGCCAATTTTGGAAAATTTGAATTTCCTAAATTTGAATAAAAAATGAAATTATTCACAGATAATTTTTAAACACCAAACCTGAAGTTTGCATATGAAAAGTCACATTTAATCGCATCCAATTAAATAAAGCTTCATTGTAGCTGCAAGGTTGAGCACAATCTTAATACTAATTGACCAATCAAATTATTCACTCAATCAGTTGAATGAAACATATTTGTCTATTAATGAAGAAGCAATAGTCTTGTAGAAAACTTGTTGATAACACCAATACAACTTTTTAGAACCTGTATATAAAATGAAAAGAATAGAAATTAGGAAATCATTGAAATCAATGAATACGAAAAAATTCTAATAAATTTTTTTTGACATCATTAAATATACCTTTGATAAGTTTGTAGTTCTATAAATGTATAAAGGAAAGAATTTCTTTATATACAACATTTTCAGTGCATGAGTTATGCGAAGTATTTGTAGTTGGTGGTTTGAGTAGAACTTTTAGAGATTTGCTTGTTTTTGCTCTCGATAATGCTATATATAATTGACTATGATAGAAAATTGGTTGGGAAAGATATAAACCAACAAAATCAAGTGTTTGACCTTGAACTTTATTTATTGTTATTACAAAACATGGTCTAATTAGAAATTAAGTAATTTTAAATGGAATCGTGGTTTGATCAGATTTAAGAGGTATAAAAGGAATTCTTGGTAAAAAAAAAATTTCACGATATTCACCGGTTGTGATTTCAGTAAGTATAAACATTTCTCTCAAATTTTTGACAAGTAAGACGTGTTCCATTGCATAAAATCTTCAACATGATTAATATTCTGCAACAACATTACATGACAATTTACCTTCAATTTTAATTCATGAGGTTGAATACCATTTAATGTTAAAAGTATTCAAAAAATCTTCTTGCATGCTTTGTTCCGATTTTTCAATTACTTCATCGAAACTATAGTATGTAAAAATTTGACCAATAATTTGTTCAAGTAAAAGTTTGTTAATGTAGTCAATATATTCATTTGTAGACGTAAGAATAACACTGTTTACTATAGTTTATAAATCATCAGCATACATTTCTATATTTGAAAAAACACAATGTATCAACATTTTCAAAGACGTGATTTCATCCTTAAATGGTAAAATTATACTATTTGAAAGCTTAATAAGAGTGTGTTTGGTATAGATTTTAATCCAATTAAAATTGAAAATATAGTCATTATTGGATCCCACGCGTCTAATAAAAGTCAATAATAACGGCTAGTTTTTCAATTTTAATCTAATTTTAATCCCTACCAAACACATTCTAAATTTACAATTATGTTATTTTTCTGTTCCGTCACCAATTCTAAGTAAGTGATTGCAAAAGTTAGAATCAAACTTTGCTCTCATATTCTGTACCAATGGTAAATGTACATATAAAGACCATAAATATGAGAAAACAAGTCTAGCTTTCATTATATCTTCTTTTTTTCCTTTTGGTAAAATTGGTAATACTTGTCGAAAATCTCCTCCAAATACTATCACTTTTCCACAAAAAGGTAAATCACAATCAGTAATATCTCTAAACATTTTGTCTATAGCTTCAATAAAACAACGATTTACCATAGGTGTTTCATCCCAAATTATTAGTCTACACATTTTAAACAAAGTCCCCAAAGCAGATTGTTTGCTGACAGAACAATTAACTTCTCCTGCTGTTTCTAAATGAATTTTAAATCTTGAATGTGCTGTTCGACCTCCAGATAATAAAGATGCAGTTGCTAAAGCAATTAAATGTCAAGATCTTACACCACTTAAGAATGCGTTGTATAAAAAAGTCTTACCTGTCCCACCTGGATCGTCGATGAAGAAATCACCACTTGATTTAAATTCTACTTTTTTCATGATTATATCATATGCAAACTATTCTGTATTAGTCAAAGCTTTCTTCAACATCTAAATTAATTGTTTCATTTGCAATCATTTTTCTCAATCTTGCATCCTCATCTATATTTATATTAAATAATACAATTCCATAATTATTTATATTTTTACCTAGCGATTCTAAAGTAGAACTTATATCTTCTAGAGCTTATGTTTTAGCAATTTTAATAGATATATTTTGGTGTACATAATCATCTATTATATAAGATTTAAATTTATCCGATAGTAATTTTGGATGATTAGAATTACACAACGTAAGAAGTGTAGCAAAAAGTCGTCTTAAAGAAGAAGACATTTCATAAATAATACTTTCAGATAAACGTTCTTCACAACGATAGTCTCCACTTAATAAACCATGTAAAAGTGCTACTTTTCAAAATGTGCCAACAATTGTTCCATTGAAAGTTTTAATATTGTCAAATGATGTTGACCCTTTAATATGATTAAGAAGAATGCGAAGGAAATATAGTTCTCCTTTAGATGGATTTATCGAGACAATTCATCCTATAACTATTTGTATCTTTCTGGGAGTCCAGATTTTTTTATTTTCATTCCAAACAAAATATGTTGGTATATCTCTATACAAAAGTGTTCGGGCAAAATCATTAGCTTTATTCAACCTGAAAAATTCAGTTAACATCGTTCTTCTTGTATTTTGATTTTGAATAATAGTAGATAAATCATCCATATATTTATATGTAACTTGTTGATGATTTTCAATATGAAATTGTAAAGAACAAACAGTTGGATAGATTTCTGCTAAATTGAATGAAAAAATCTTTCATATAGCTTCGGTGGGGATATCCATCTAGCAGATAATTCATCAATGTTTTTTATTTGTTCATCTTTATTTATACAGAAATTAATACGATCATATCATTTGTATACATATTTGTATAAATATTTTACAACTTTAATAGAAAAACATATTTCAACATTAATATGACAGACAAATTTTGCATTTAAATAAGAATTATATGGTATAACCCATTGATTGTCTAACATTTGATTTTTAACTTTAATACTAATACCATTATTATGAAGTCTATATAATGTATATGAATTATCTCCAAATATAGTATTATTATAATAATTTTTTGGATATTTATTTTTACAAACATTATTTGTAAGCACACATACATTTTGAGGATTTAAGTTTCCACAATAGACATGTATATTGTGTTTTATAATAACCGAATGAAGATAAGAATGTTTGTTTTTATCAGAAATTTCACAAGAGATTATCTTATCAACTTGTTCAATAGAAGAAATTTTATGGTCATAGTTAAAAATCATCAATAAATGTGCATCAGGAAGCCCCATTTTTTGAAATTCAATTATATATATATTGTTTTTGAATAAATCATTTTAAGCTCTTCTAATTTTCTCTAAATACACGTACAATTAGATCTGGTCGATTTTAAACTTCATCATTATGTTTCAATTCTTGTTTAATTTCTAACCAATTTGGATTATATGTTATAGTTAAGAATATATCCGATTTTTCATAACGTTGGACAAGAGCCATAACATCTAAGTATTTTCCTTGCATATCTCTATGTACACACGTAAAAGATTGTGGTAAAATAAATTTCTTTCCAATTTTGTATCATCTTGTTTACCTGTTTTCAACACTATCTACAATATTCTGATAAAGTTCAGCACGAATTTATTTTTGGTTATAACGAAAGTAATCTAATCTGGTTGTTTCAATTTTAACATATATATCTACAACATATTGCTAAAAAAGTCTACCACTATGAAGCAATACAAACTTACTAGAATGCCTAATTTGCAGCTTGTATGCATAATATTCTTGACATAAAACCTGAGACCGTTTCTTCATTTTATGGAGTACTGTTCAAGGGGAAATGAAACAATAGTTACATTAAATTAAAACATTTATATTTTTAAAATTCCAAAATATATTAAAAGTATATAGACAAACCACCAGGCTCTTTTTCAATAAGTTCAGTTGTAGACTCTATTGTTTTAGAAAAAAACAACATAGTTAACCAAATTCTGAGGTTGTGAAGATGTGTGTTTATATCTTTAAATATCTCATGCCAACCACATTCATTAAATGTGGAAAGTAATGGATAATGTAGATGATCATAACATTCACAATAATAATGAACCTTATGTGAATAACCAGAATGACTATATATAGTAATATCACGAACATGATTGTTTGCATTTTCGTCATCTTCAACCCATACAGCTACTACATGAATATTAAAGACTCTCTGATCAACTCTAGGATGACATCTTATTTGTATTTGATGGTTGTGTAAATTCGTTATATTACTTAAAGACCTAAAAAATTTACTATATGGATTTACTTTTAAGACTTCAATTAAAAACATCAAAATAGATTCTACTAAGTTTTCTGAAATTGTCGCACAATTTTGAATTTTATTTTCTATATCATAAAAATATAATTGCATATAATCTGGTGTATTATTTTTTGGTATAAGTGGATCTACATAATGATATACCTGTCTTTTAACTCTAAATGTGTAAATATCTCAGTATAATTTAAAAAGTTCATTGTCATAGTTCACACCAAATGAAGTAAATGCAAAATAATTGTTATATCCACATGAAAGATTTTTGAATTCCATACATATAGGTTCAGTAGAAATAAATAATTCACATAACTCATTTTGTGAATCAGATATAAAAAAGTTTTATATTTTCATCAGAACAACAAAAACCTTTTGTTTCTCTATAAAATTTGCGTGCAACACAATACTTAACAATAGGTACACGTTGGTAATACATATGGAGTAGTTGGTATATTTAACAGATTAAAAGTTGCATTAGATTAATCAAGAAATTCGTCATTTGAAATCGAAGTCATTTAAAAATTTTTTTTTATCACGATTCTTACATCATTTCAAAATGAACAAACAAATCTTATTCACCAATCGGGGTTCTCCAAACCAATCCACTCCACAACCAATACCCAATTGAGGTGGTGAATTCAATAGCATAGTTGCCCTACTACATTATAATCAATGCGATAAAAGGTGATGGAATGTGTTGTTAAAAATTTATGAATTCTATAAAATATATGATTAAAATTAATTAATATATTTAATTTCTATTTTAATCAAAAAATTTAACGATTCCAAAAATGAGGCATTATAAGCATTACATATTCATCATTTACATGTCCGGTTGGATGGGGGAAGGGAAGGCCATGGGGATAATGGAAAAAAAATATGAAAGAAAAAAAATCGGGTCTTCACAAGAAGGCAATTTTTAAGTACGTTGACATTCTCACATATTCTTTAAGCCCTTATTCAGTGTAGATTAAAATTAATTTTTTAGTAAATTTAGATAAAAATTAATAAAATGTGTAATTAAAAATTGTGAGTAGGTATGAAATGTGTGATTAAAATTATATATCAATTTTAACTTGAATTTTTTATTAGTTTTTACCATGATTGTTGCAATTTAAGATGACCTCGCAGTTTTCATGACATATTTGGCCCCACCACATTAATAAAAAGCAAGAAACACCACACGAAAATAATGGAGGACCTAAAAGCACCTAAAGATTGCACTGTACATCTGCTTTGGGCAATTTCCACCAAGATTGATTCAAGATCTTCGCTTTGAAAAAAATTATTTCTTGATTTAGTCCGTGTTTGATTTAATGGGGATGGATTGGCAGTAGAAATGATTATATTATATTATATTTTTTTTTATGTGAATGACATGGATTTGAGAAGGGTAGTAGACGCGTGGTGAGATACTGACGATGGTGGAGATAGTTGTGATTGTTGCAGCTGACTGGTGATGTTTTGGGTAGGGTTATGGGGTGAAAAGAATTTACAAATTTTTATTTATTTATTTGCTTTCCTTTCGTTTTTTATTTTTTTATTTATTTAAAGAGTTGATAAATTCATCATTTTATGTGATCAAAATGGGTGAAAGGACGTGTTTTACTACATTTTCAAAAGGTTGACGATGTCTAGTGCCAAAAAGAGTCAAGGATAGATTAGTAACATTTTGCAAAGATGGGGGACTCTAAATGCCAAGACCCCTTTTATTTATTGTAGACTCATGGTGGATAGTATTGAAAAACTTATTTTATTTTTATAATAATAATAATTTCGTATAGTTATGTTAAAATAAAATAAAAAATATCTATAAAATTTCAAAATTTATAAAATTATAAATAAGAACACAGTCTAAATAATAGAAAAATAATTAATTAAAATTCCAAATAGTAGAAAAGTAATTAATTAAATAAATTAGAATTAGACTTAATATTTTAGTTACATATAATTAGATAAGCTAGATATCATCATTGGTCACGTTGCGTAAAGAGGTCAGATTGTGAGGGAACAGAAAATTGAAATTTTTAATAATTGTTATTGTTTAAGCCATTTTCAAAAATCAATTATTCTAAAGTATAAAATAAGTAATGTACACAAATATAATTATATATGTAACGTATTCACATGTTTATTTCTTAGTAGGAACTAGGAAGATGGATTTCATAGATTTGCCCGATTGAGCCAACATTGAGCTACTAAACCTTCCCAAAAAATCAATCTATTATCGATACAGTAACTTTTTATCCATTATGCGATGATCCTTCCATTCGACACTTCAAAGCACTGAATTTGACTTTTGATCTTGCTTTGGAGGTGAGGTCTAATCAAGTGCGGAGTTAGGAGAGAATAAAGCGTTTATTATTATTATTATTATTATTTTGAGCTAATATGTAAAAAAATAAAAATCATAGAAGATTATTATCACACATAAAAATTTACAATCTAGAAAAAATATAGCACCCATTCAAGATTAAGTTATGAAAATTGAGCCAATAAAATAAGCCCCTACTTTGATGGCCATTGTTTGACAAAAATAAAGTTTTGAATTAGTGAATGTTTGAAGAATGTATGGTTCAAAAAATAGGAAAACAATTGGGTTTATGTGCAGAACATTTTATTGTGTGAATGTATAATTAAAAATGAGTTTGTAGAATAAAAAGTTTTAAAATTGTTGCGTAACCCAAATTCTATTGAAAATTGATGTTTGGTTTTAGGATTTGGAGTTCATTTGATAAAAGAAATCTAAATACTTAATCGTTTCAAAGTCCGGTTTGAAAGATGATCAAGTTTCATTAACGATTGAGAGTTTGTTTAGAGGACTTTGGATAAGTTGAAAACTCAATTTTAGAGTTTTAGACAGAGATAGAGTACCCAAGCACTAGGAGTGCGACGCCCATGACGGAAGAAAACAACAAATTTGACCTGAAACTTAGCGTCCAAAAGTCTAGAGGCAGAGCTTGAGTGTTGCCTACATCACTTGCTCATTGTGAGGCTATTGCTTAAGCGACAATATTATCAAGGTAAAGTCCTGTTGTGATTCTACTTCTATTTCTTGAATTGTAATCCATCCAAAACACTACAATTAAGATTCTATATATATCCCATGTCTTGTATACTCTTCAAATCTTGTAAAACAATTTTAGCTTCTTGATTTAGGAAATTCTCCTCCTCTACGTGTTTTTTCATTTTGGGTTTTCACGTAAAATCTTGATGTTATTGTTTCAATCATACAATCATAACAAATTTCATGTTATTGTTCCAATCATAACAAATTGGTATTAGAGCAAGGTTGCTTTTATGCATGGCAACGATGAAATATGATATTCTGCTAAGGGATCGCAACACGAGGTTTTCACTACGACAAATGAAGATGCGAGTTGTGCTCGCGCATATGGATTTGGATGATGCCCTATTAGAGTTTGATAAAATGCCTTCTATTTGAAAGCAAGAAGAAAAACATCGTAATGATCGAAAAGCCAAGTCACAAATTTATCTCCATCTATCAAATAATATTCTCTAGGATGTTCTTAAAGAGAAAAGTGTCGTTGTGTTGTAGTTGAAATTAGAACAACTTTGTATAACAAAAAGTTTAGCCAGTAAGTTACACTGGAAACAACACTTATATTCTTATTGTATGTCCGAACGTACGTCTATTGAGGATCACTTGATAGTTTTTAAGGAAATTGTAGCTAATCTTGAGACTATGGAAGATAAATATAATGAGGAGGATCTTGCATTAATAATGTTGTGTTTAGTGTTGGCTTAATAGATGACTTTTAGAGAACTATTCTTTATAGTCGGGATACTCTCATGGTTGATTAGGTCTATGATACTTTACTATCAAAGAAGAATATGAAGCATCTTGTTGTAGAATGAAAGGGCCAAGTAAAGGGTTTGGTTATTCGTGGGAGGAACTAAGATAAGAATCTTAGTGGTAATAGCAGATTGAAGTCTTAAATAGAGAAGACATGTCACTTTTGCAAAAAAAAAAAAAAAAAAAAGAAACATATTAGAGCCGACTGCTCAAATTAAAGAACTTGAGGATGGCTGCTAATAAAGAAAAAAGGAAAGAACCTGAAGAGACATGAGAAGTCAGTGTTGTTGGAGTTAGCCAAAGTGAGTGAGAACTATTGGTGATTTTTTACCGTAGTCTCAATCATTATAAAGATTGGGTTATTGATTCAACTTGTACATTCCATATGTATCTGATAGGAGTGTATTTTACACGGTTAATTCATGAGTTTAACTTGGATATCCATCGTTATATGCGTGAAACATGGCTAAATTGGTTACAAATCTTGTTTGTAGGTCAACATCGGTGATCGTGGTAAAAAAGGAAGAAAAATGGAGAAAAAGGACCAAAAAGGAGACAAATCAAAGTTCATGGACTAAGATGCAAATACTCAAAAGATGACTCAGAGAAGAAATTGAGTACATGGAGATGAAAAGATTCAATTGAGTATTGAAAGTGTGCATTGGAACAAGAAGAAGATGGAAAAAGGGTCGAAAAGTGGAAAAATAGGATTCAGGGACCAAATCGCCACGAATTGAAAGATGTTACCACTATGCGGTCGCATAGTGGTCCCCTGCATGCGACCGCATTGGTCCATGCAGGGAATTTCAGAGCACAAACAGGCCCTTCTATGCGACCGCATTCATTCCTTCTATGCGGTCGCATAGAAGGAAAAGGTGGCGAGATTCCGAGTTTCCTATTTCGAATCCAACTCTTATGGTAATGACTTGGGGACTCCTATATAAGCCGAATAACGTCCAGAAGCTAGGGTTACGCCTTTCTAGAGAGAATTTCATCCTTTTGAGGCAAGAACAAAGGCTAGGACAAGGATTTTCACATCAAGACCAAGGATTTCAAGCTTTATTTCTACGAATTGGGTGATGTCTTCCCTTATTTATTTATTTCTTTATTTTAATTCAGTTATGCTAGGCTAGTTTCATTTGTGCTAGGTGAACGATGAACCTCGTATTGTAAACTTCTAATTTCTTATTTTGCAATTTGATTCTAAACATATTTGTTGGGTGTTGAATGGTTTGTATTCACGTTATCGTCTCCATAATTATATGCGCAATGATTATGTGAGTTTGGGTGATCTATTTCATGCATTCGAGAGAAGGGGAATAGATTCTACAAGATACAAATCATCGTAGGGTTCGATAGGGGATAGAGATATACCGCTATGCTTTACGTGAGTCTTTAAGTGTTCACAAAAATCCATGCATTCTTGTATATTTGCATTTGTCATAGAGATATAGTCAAATGGTATGCGAGAATAGGTTCAACTCTACTCGAGAGAGATTGTTGAATAAAATAGGAGCATTGATTCTTCAACCGACGCATTGTGTCATCAAGTTGTGAAATAGGGATTAGAGGTGAGCTTACGAGGGGATTCGGGAACCTAGTACGCTTTTCATACATATATTTTCATCAAACATTCACATTTGGCATTCCATTAGTTAATTTGCATTCAATTTCATAATTTTAGTTCAATTTAGTAAAAATTCACAATTTCATAAAAATCTCTTTGGATTCGTTTACTTTAGGTTAGGGTCGAGATAAATAATATCTAAACTACTCAATCTTCATGGGAACGATACTTGGACTTTAAAACCCATTTTTATTACTTGAACGATCCGTACACTTGCGGTAATCAAAGTCGAACACTTTTTCGACCTGTCAAGTTTTTGGCGCCGTTGCCGGGGATTGAGTTTTAGTTTATTTTTAGTTATCTTGACTTTAATTCGAAATTTCTGCTATTTTTGTCACTTTTACTCTCATCAATTTTTGTGTTTCTTTGAGTACTGAATGCTTTTGGTGTTCGTTTCTCCAGTTTTATGCTAAGGTCGTCTGGAGGTGAATTGATTCCAGCTGATCCTGAAATTGAACGCACTCTCCACCGATTTCAAAAAGAGACTCGAGAGGCACAACAACACCTAATGGCTAACGCACAGGAAGATCCTGTTGTTCCAGAAAATGCAGACGAAGTTGTGGACGAAGGAAATATGCTAGTGGGGGATTTCATGATTCCTCAAATCATTCAATGTCAGTCCAGCATCGTCTATCCACCTTTTGGGCAACCGAACTTTCAGCTGAGGACTGATGTCATACATCTGTTCCAAAATGGGCATCAATTTTATGGGAGAGCTGAAGAAAACCCGCACACTCACGTTTCTCGTTTCATGGAGATGTGCCAGAATTTCTCATATCCGGGGATTTCGGTTGATGCTATCCGTCTGAGATTATTTCCACACACTTTGAGGGATAAGGCTATTAAGTGGCTGGACTCTCAACCTATTGCAAGCATCACTACATGGAATGACTTAGCACAAAAATTTTGTACCAAGTTTTTCCCACTAGCCAAGATTGCACAGCTGAAACACGACATCTCTGTTTTTCGGCAAGGCAATTCTGAATCATTCGATGAAGCTTGGGGGAGGTTCAAGAACCTGCTTCGGAAGTGCCCACATCATGGGATTAGCAAGGGACTCCAGGTCCAATACTTCTACACTGGGTTGCATCCATCATTCAAGAGCATGATCGACTCGTCATCCTGTGGATCAGTGTGTAGAAAACATGTTAATGAAGCATTAGGGTTGTTTGAGACAGTTGCCAACACTTCAGCTATGTGGTCATCCGAACGGGACGTTCAGAGAAAAGGATCGGGGGTCTATGAGGTAGATGCCTTCTCAGCCTTATCAGCAAAAATTGATTCATTGTTTCACAAGGTCAAAAATATGAAACCAACCGCCAATGTAGCACAAACCAGGTGGTCGGTCTGTAATGAGTGTGGGGCTGACCATGACACAGCAGCATGTCCACTTCTACTACAAAGGGTGGAGCATGCAGATTTTGCACAGTGGGGGCAACGCCAACAGAACAATCAGTTTGGAGACACTTATAATCCGAGTTGGAGAAAGCACCCAAATTTCTCATGGAGCAATCAGAATCAACAGAGACCACAGGGTCAGTTTCCACCTCCAGAGAAAAAGTTACCATTAGAAGAGATGTTTGCAAAGTACATGGAGGCCAACAACAATTTTATGAAGAAAACCGAGGCAACACTTCATGATCAGAATGCAGCTATAAAGAATTTAGAGGCTCAAATGGGGCAAATGGCCATTGCATTGACAACTAGACAACCAGGTAATCTACCCAGTAATACGGAAATCAATCCAAGGGAACATGCCAAGGCCATTACAACTAGAAGTGGGGTACAACTACCAGAAATCCATGTTAAGAAGCCGGGGGCAGTTCCAGACACGGTAGTACCTGTGGAAGAAGAAGAGTCTGTGGAAACGGAGGAGCAAAAGCTTAAAACTGCATCAAAGGAGAAATCAGAGACATTAATGGAAAAGACAACTACTTCGGTAAATCCTTATGAGCCACCCATTCCATTTCCTCAAATGCTGAAGAAACATAGAATGGAGCAGCAATACAAGCGTTTTCTCGAAATCTTCAAGAAGCTCCATATCAATATCCCGTTTGCGGATGCACTATTTCAGATGCCAAGCTATGCAAAATTTCTGAAGGATATCCTCTCAAACAAACGCAAGCTGGAAGAACATGAGACAGTCATGCTCACTGAGGAAGTTAGCGCAAGACTTCAGAAAAAGCTTCCACCAAAGCTTAAGGATCCAGGGAGTTTTACTGTCCCTTGTACAATTGGTGATATTTATTTTGATAAGGCTTTGTGTGATTTAGGTGCTAGCATTAACTTAATGCCATTGTCTATTTTCAGGAAACTTGGATTGGGAGAAGCTAAAGCAACAACAGTGACACTCCAGTTAGCCGACAGATCTCTTACATATCCACGGGGGATCATTGAAGATGTGCTTATCAAGGTGGAAAAGTTCATATTTCCAGCTGAGTTTCTCATTTTGGACATGGAAGAGGATCAGGATATTCCTCTCATTTTAGGCAGACCATTCCTAGCTACCGGGAGAGCCTTGATCGATGTTCAAAGGGGGCAGCTAATTCTGAGATTGGGTGAGGAACATATTTCATTCAACGTGTTCAAAGCCATGCAGTTCCCTTCTGAAGTGGACAGTTGTTTCAAGATTGATGTCATCAGCCAGGCAGTACAGGACACATTTTTGTTTCACAATCCGTCGGATGCTTATGAGGCCTGTATTGTGCATTCTCAATCCACACAATCTGAATCCAGTGAGATGGAGACTTGTGCACGATTTTTGGAAACAAATCGCCCATATACACGCCACAGGGCCTTTGAAGAACTTGGGATTGGTCCATCAAAACCTTTGCCATCTATACAGCAGCCACCCAAATTGGAGCTTAAACAACTTCCACCACATCTCCGATATGCCTACTTGGGTGAGTTATCTACACTTCCAGTTATTATCTCAAGTACAATCAGTGATCTAGAGGAGGAAAAACTGTTACGGGTGCTGCGGGCACATAAAACAGCATTAGGTTGGACCATTGCCGACATAAAAGGGATCAGCCCTTCGCTATGCATGCATAAGATTCTCATGGAGGAGAATTTTCGGCCCAGTGTGGACAGCCAGAGGAGACTGAATCCAAACATGAAGTGGTTCGGGCTGAGATACTGAAGCTTCTGGATGCAGGCATCATTTATCCTATCTCTGATAGTGCGTGGATCAGCCTTGTTCAGGTTGTGCCAAAGAAAGGGGGAATCACAGTTATACCAAATAAGAAAAACGAGCTCATTCCTAACAGAACAGTTACCGGATGGAGAGTTTGCATTGACTATCGCAAACTTAACACAGCAACCAGAAAAGATCATTTCCCTCTCCCATTCATTGATCAGATGTTGGAGAGACTCGCTGGTCACACACATTACTGTTTCCTGGATGGTTATTCAGGGTACAATCAGATACTAGTGGCACCGGATGATCAGGAGAAAACTACTTTCACTTGCCCCTACGGTACCTTTGCCTACCGTAGAATGCCTTTTGGCCTTTGTAATGCACCTGCTACCTTCCAGCGTTGCATGATGGCAATCTTCTCTGATATGGTTGAAAAGTTCATTGAAGTGTTCATGGATGACTTCTCAGTTTTTGGGTCTTCATTTGATGAATGTTTGGATCATTTGAGTTTGGTTTTGCAGAGATGTGAGGAGACAAATCTGGTACTGAACTGGGAGAAATGTCATTTTATGGTGCAGGAGGGCATTGTATTGGGACACAGGATTTCAGCTAAAGGAATTGAAGTGGATCGGGCAAAAATCCAGGTCATTGAGAAATTACCACCACCTACTTCTGTGAAGGGTGTTCGCAGTTTCTTGGGTCATGCTGGGTTCATACAGGATTTTTCCAAAATCACTAAGCCATTGTGTAACTTATTGATGAAGGATACTCCATTTGAATTTACTGAAGAGTGTTTGGTGGCTTTTAAAACTCTGAAGGAGAAACTTATTTCAGCACATGTCGTTGTTGCACCGGATTGGGAGCTACCGTTTGAGTTGATGTGTGATGCCAGTGATTTCGCTGTTGGAGTTGTTTTGGGGCAGCGGAGGAACAAGGTTTTTCATGTGATTTATTACGCTAGCAAGACCCTCAACGATGCACAACTCAATTATGCAACCACGAAAAAAGAGTTGTTAGCAGTGGTGTATGTTTTTGATAAGTTTCGTTCTTATCTTGTTGGGTCTAAAGTAATTGTCCACACCGATCACGTCGCTTTGAAGTACTTGATGACTAAGAAGGATGCAAAACCTAGGTTGATTCGTTGGGTTTTGTTGCTACAGGAGTTCGATATTGAGATCAGGGATAAAAAGGGCAGTGAGAATGTGGTAGCAGATCATCTCTCCAGGTTGGAATTAGGTCAACAGGACCGGTTGTTGGACATTAATGAGATTTTTCCAGATGAACAATTATTCAGTGTGGAGACAGCACCTTGGTGTGCAGATATTGTGAACTACTTGGCTAAGACCATCCCACCACCAGAATATTCAGCTCATCAGCATAAGAAGTTCTTTGCAGACTTGAAGTACTATTTTTGGGAGGACCCAATTCTCTATAGGCGTGGGGCAGATCAGATTATCCGACGTTTTGTGCCTGAAGAGGAATTACCAACAATCTTGGAGCATTGCAATCATCAGCTTATGCAAGACACTTTGGGGCTTCTAAGACAGCGGCAAAGATCTTGCAGTCGGGGTTTTACTGGCCTACGTTGTTTCGAGATGCCTTTGATTTGAAAGAATGTGATCGTTGTCAGCGAACTGGAAATATATCAAGAAATATGAGATGCCATTGAAGAATATTTTAGAAGTGGAGCTGTTTGACGTCTGGGAGATTGACAAACTTCATTGGACCGTTTCCATCCGCATTTTCCAACAGTATATTCCGTAGCAGTTGACTATGTCTCCAGATGGGTGGAGGCAGTGGCTTTACCCACCAAAGATGCAAAAGTGGTGATTTGATTTTTGAAGAAACATATTTTCACCCGTTATGGCACACCTCGGGCTATTATCAGTGACGGGGGAAAACATTTCTGTATTCGCCAGTTTGAACAGCTTTTGAGTAAATATGGGGTAAAACATCGCATCGCCACTCCATATCATCCTCAGACCAGTGGGCAGGTTGAAGTATCCAACAGAGAATTGAAGAGAATCTTAGAGGTCACAGTAAATTCTTCGAGGAAGGATTGGTCCAGAAAGTTGGATGACGCGCTATGGGCATACAGGTCAGCATTCAAGACACCTATCGGGATGTCACCATACCGGCTGGTGTTCGGGAAAGCATGTCACTTACCAATGGAGTTGGAACATCGGGCCTATTGGGCACTTCGCATTAAATTTTGATCTACAACTGCAGAGAGCAGAGGATATTTCAGTTGAATGAGATGGAAATTTCGTCAAGAAGCTTATAGAATGCAAAAATCTACAAGGAGCGAACCAAGAAATATCATGATTTGCATATTCAGAGACAGGAGTTTCTTGTGGGACAAAAGGTTTTATTGTTCAATTCTCGTCTGAAGCTTTTTCCGGGAAAATTGAGGTCAAGGTGGTCTGGCCCGTTTACTGTCACACAGGTATCTCCACATGGGGCTGTTGAAATCACCCACGAGAGCAAAGGTACCTTTAAGGTGAATGGACAACGCCTAAAGCACTATTGGATCGGTGACTCCTCCAGGGACAAATCCACCGTCCATCTCACACCTCCGGAGTGACTCCACCACGGTACAGTCGAGCTAACGACTATAACCTAGCGCTGGATGGGAGGCAACCCATCGTTTCTTCCCTTTTACTTCCTTTGCTTTCTGCAAATTCATTTAGCAAATTTTTGCTTCATGCATTTTTCTCTATTTTTTTTTTTTTTTTTTTTTTTTTTTTTTTTTTTTTTTTATTTATGAATTTTTGTATGATATTTGAGTTTATTTAAAAAAATAAAAATTGCACGCCTATCGAGGTACCATAACGCATTTTGGGATTGCTGTGTGATTTGTTTATGTCTCACTGTTTTGTGGTACATTTGGGAGTGAATTTTATGTTTCAATGTTCGTTTCTCATTTCCAAGCCCTTTTCGTGGTTCCAATTCACTTTCCTTGTCTCGGATATGCTTGCATTTCACGAGGACTCACCAAGTGGTTCCGTGGTTGTTCTCTATTTTGAGTGTGGTGCATCAGACTTTAGATTATCGAGTGGCATTCATGCTTCTTTGGAATACCCATATGCACGGTCCACTATTTTCCGTCTCTTCACACCTTGTCCCCGGGCTCACGTTGGTAAGTTTGGCGGTGTTAAATTGCACATTTGCGCGTCTTATGGGATTTAGCATGTTGGCACGTAGTCTAGGTTTGGAGGGTCCAGCAGGTTCAATACCCGACCTCCGTTAGGGACGAAGCTGCCTAATGTTTTTCCTGGTAGTACTATGTCACCGCATAGTACTACCAGGAATGCGGTCGCATTGGGTGCTCCAGGGCCAAACTTGGCGGAACTGACTCCTCTGTGCGACCGCATGGAGATATTCCTATGCGATCGCATAGAGGGCAAAATGGGGGCCGTTTTTTTTATTAAACCCTAACTCCCCCTCTTCCCCCCATATTTCTTCCACTCCATTCCCTCAACCCCTCGACCACCACTACCATTTCCGACACCATCACTCCATCTCTCGCCCCTAGCAAACCGAATCACGCATCTCCTTGATTGCACCTTGTGCCCTAGCCCTTCCACCTCCACACCAACCGAAGGTAAGGGTCCCTTTTACCCCCTCCCATTTTTGTATTCTCTTGGATTTTGTTTGATGATTGAGGCGTGGGAGCTTGGGTTGATGGATGTTTGTGTGTTTGGTTTTTATTGGGTTTAACAATTTTGGTTTTTCGTCCATTGCCATAGTCATTAAGATCTCCAACTTTGTATGTTGCTTGCCAAGTGTTCGATGAATTGTCTCTGTGACATTTTTGGCTATTTTTCCAACACTTGAGCACTCTTGCTTGCTTGTTATGCTTGCACCAAGCTTTCACACGAGTTCTTTATGCATTCACTTGCCTTGCCATGTCCATGCCACCTTGAATCCAACATATGTGATATTACATAGGTTCACGGCACCTCACGTCACCTACTTCGGCCCCCTGTTTTTCTATCCATTTGAACTCCGTTTGGCCTGAATTTTGGATATGTTATAGTTGGCATTATACACTTTCATATGCCCGAAAGTTGGTCGCGGAAAAAAAAAATTTCGAGTTTTTCATGCCGGGTCTCCGGCCTCAAGTTGCACAGTCGTTTAAAAACAACAATATTTCCATTTGCTTCTTTTGCTACCTGTTCGACTTCATTTGTTGCTTTCTTCTTTATTCTACTATAGTTTTAGATGTCCGCATGTTTACTTTTACGTGATATGAGTTTCAGTTTGGTATTGGTTGCATGTTTCACCTATTTCCTCTACATAATTGCTCTTAGTTCGCATTCTTTCATCTCTTATGTCACCTCTCCTGCAATACCTCGGCGCTTTGCTTTGGTTTGCTTGTTGCCCTTCTCCTACTTCACATATGCCTTACTTCTTCATTTTTGTTTTTTTTAAAAAAAATGAAATTGTGGGATAAAATGGGAAAGGAGAAGCAGCTAGACTTCAGGCACAGCCCGGACTCGGGCACCTGAAGGGGGGATTCGTCGGTTCCTACACCCCGAGGCCTATACTCGTTATTCTGAGATCATCAGTCGTTGGACCCCTCTACTGGAACGACCGGTCCGATTATCAGATTTCCCAGGTTTTGAGTTGACCTCTTTGGTGGGTATTTGCGGATGGGATATGGTTGTTGATCGTCCACACCCAGCGTTTGTCGATTTGGTTCGCGAGTTTTATGCAAATCTCAATGTTGATATCGACACCCCCGGCTCAAAGCACGAGCATCAGACTTGGGTCAGGGATCGCTGGATCATGTTCTCTCCAGAGGTGATACAGGATTATTTTGGCCTCACTTGGGACGACATTACACCTGTCCCTGGGGATTTTCACTGGGAGACTGTCGTTGAGGTACTATTGGGGCGTGCGAATGCTTGGCCACTGCCGACCCCAGTCAGGGAGCAGATTCAGCTTACTCCATCCATCGGCATTCTATGGCTCTTTATGTGCTACAATGTCGAGCCCACTTTCCATCGGACCACTTTCACCGATCCCACTGCCGGTTTGATTTATCACTTAGTGCGCGGACAAAAGATTGACTTGCTACATTCTATATGACCAAATTCACTACTTGGGAACCTCTTCTGATCGCCATCATTTCCTTGTCTTCCCATGCCTTTACAGTGGTCTATGTCGCCAAGGCAGTAGTCCCTTTCCCTCCATAGCTTCAAGAGAAAGCCAGTGCGGTAATCAGACAATCCACGTTGGAGGCTCATGATCGGGCTCGGGCTAAGCACCGGGCAGCCCAGGAGCGGGCGTTTCAGGGGCATCATCAGGCTGCGCCCGCACAGGGGGACGATGACGCCGATATGTATGATGCACCACCACCACAGGCACCATTAGATGTTGACACACAGCTGCTCTGCCAGATGTTCGCTACGATGACGGCATCTGGTCGTGATATTGCGGGGTTTGGGCAGACTTTGGGCACCATGGGTACCACTTTGCACGCCATTCGGAATGATGTGATCACCGCCAGGACCCTTGCCGTGGCAGCCAATAGGGAGGGTTTGAATACTCGCCGATCAGTGGAGGTTTTAGCTGGCGTCTGAACACCTACGTAGGTCGGGTGGACGGGATTCAGACGCGGGTGGATGACTCTTGGGATCTGTTGGGCGCTATGGAGACCGATATTCGAGAGATGCGCACGAGTTGACCCATCAGTCAGAGCTTATGCGACAGATACTTGCCCGTTTACCCCCACCGGCTGCTGATGACAGTGCTGCACCAGACGTTCCTTCTACCTCTCAGCACTGATCAGGGGCGTTTTTTTTGTATTCCATTTACTTTCCCCTCTGCATTCCTTTTTTTTTGTTTGTCTTTTTATTCCATGCCCATTGAGGACAATGTGTTATTCAAGTTTGGGGGATGGAGTTTAGTAATTTCTGCATGATCGTTTCTTTCTTTGCATGATCGTTTCTTTCTTGTGAGTTAAAACAAAAAAAAAAACATATCTTTATTGCATTCTTAGGTTCGTTTATAGTTTTTGTGTGCGTGTGTGGGTTTGACAATCCTGCTAACCATGATGAGTATTATTGGACTATGATTGAACTGTGGGGGAGGAAAACTGTGCTCAGTAAGTTAATCAATACATGTTTATGTGAGACTTGATTTATTCTGCGCACGATGCTCATGCTAGTATACTGTTGAGTGATTTAACCCATTATCTAGAACTAAGTGAACATAGTGATTACACCCAGAAGCCACCTCAGATATGATATCATACCAAAAGCTTAGAATGGTCTAAATGTTATATTGTTACAACAGAACACTGAGATGAGTAAGGGTTCCATGCTTGCTAAATTGTGTGGATTATCTGAGACCAATGAGATGAAAACCATGTGAACAATTCAAGTTAGGGAGTGGTTTTAGAAACTGGATGTCTAGAAAGAACAGGGGCATTGCACTAATCAAAAAAAAAAAAAAAATTTATAATAAGGACATCTGTTCGAGCCTATGTAACTCGGGTGATTAAGCCTGCAAGGGTTTAAAACCTGGTGCCCTATGGTCATCAGACTTGGGAGTCATCGGCCTAAAGCTCGCTACAGGGGTTACATAGAAAGCAAATGAAAAATGTTAAAAAATAAAAAAAATAAAAAAAATAAAAAAAATAAAAAAACAGTTTTGATAAGTAGCATGTGCATTCTCACATACAAACATCATTGATTAGCCCCAGACATCCAGTTGATGAAACTATATCCTTGATACGAATTTATTAGCTGAGTCTAATCTAAAAGGTTGAAGGAATCAAAGAAATAGGAGAACTTCTACTCATTAAAGTGAGAACTTGTGATAATACAACGTATCTGGACTATGAGAGGGACATGATTAGAACTTGATGAATTTAACCTATGACACACCCCGGGATACTTGAGTGAAAAGAATGAGTTTGGGGGAAGTGTGTATCGTTCGAGGGATGGAAGGAAAAATTTGACCACATGGGATCGGAAATGAGTTAATCATGATACTACTATGTTGGCATGAGTTTACACACACACACTTCAAGTTTTCATATTATATGCAGAGATTGATGCGATGTTGCACAGTTGTAGTTACCCATGTTCTTTCATGCTGTCCCAATCCTGAGATAAGGCAAATTGTCAAACCATGTGTCATGTAGGGTAAGTTATGAAATAGTTTGAGGACAAACAAAGATTCAAGTTTGGGGGAGTTGATAGAAGTGTATTTTACACGTTTAATTTATGAGTTTAACTTGGATATCCATCGTATTATGCGTGAAACATGGCTAAGTTGGTTACAAATCTTGTTTGTAGGTCAACATCGGTGATCGTGGTGAAAAAGGAAGAAAAATGGAGAAAAAGGACCAAAAAGGAGACAAATCAAAGTTCATGGACTAAGATGCAAATACTCAAAAGAAGACTCGGAGGAGAAATTGAGTACATGGAGATGAAAAGATTCAATTGAGTATTGAAAGTGTGAATTGGAACAAGAAGAAGATGGAAAAAGGGTCGAAAAGTGGGAAAATAGGATTCAGGGACCAAATCGCCATGAATTGAAAGTTGTCACCACTATGCGGTCGCATAGTGGCCCCCTGCATGCGACCGCATTGGTCCATGCAGGGAATTCCAGAGCACAAACAGGCCCTTTTATGCGACCGCATTCATCCCTTCTATGCGGTCGCATAGAAGGAAAAATGGGCGAGATTCCGAGTTTCCTATTTCGAATCCAACTCTTATGGTAATGACTTGGGGACTCCTATATAAGCCGAATAACGTCCAGAAGCTAGGGTTACGCCTTTCTAGAGAGAATTTCATCCTTTTGAGGCAAGAACAAAGGTTAGGGCAAGGATTTTCACATCAAGACCAATGATTTCAAGCTTTATTTCTATGAATTGGGTGATGTCTTCCTTTATTTATTTGTTTCTTTATTTTAATTCAGTTATGCTAGGCTAGTTTAATTTGTGCTAGGTGAACGATGAACCTCGTATTGTAAACTTCTAATTTCTTATTTTGCAATTTGATTCTAAACATATTTGTTGGGTGTTGAATGGTTTGTATTCACGCTATCGTCTCCATGATTATATGCGCAATGATTATGTGAGTTTGGGTGATCTATTTCATACATTCGAGAGAAGGGAAATAGATTCTACAAGATACGAATCGTCGTAGGGTTCGATAGGGGATAGAGATATACCGCTATGCTTTACGTGAGTCTTTAAGTGTTCACAAAAATCCATGCATTCTTGTATACTTGCATTTGTCATAGAGATATAGTCAAATGGTGTGCGAGAATAGGTTCAACTCTACTCGAGAGAGATTGTTGAATAAAATAGGAGCATTGATTCTTCAACCGACGCATTGTGTCATCAATTTGTGACATAGGGATTAGAGGTGAGCTTACGAGGTGATTCGGGAACCTAGTACGTTTTTCATACATATATTTTCATCAACCATTCACATTTGGCATTTCACACCAAATTTGCACTCAATTTCATAATTTTAGTTCAATTTAGTAAAAACTCACAATTTCATAACAAATCTCTTTGGATTTGCCTACTTTAAGTTAGGGTCGAGATAAATAATATCTAAATTACTCAATCTTCGTGGGAACGATATTTGGACTTTAAAACCCATTTTTATTACTTGAACGATCCGTACACTTGCGGTAATCAAAGTCGAACACTTTTTCGACCTGTCAGGAAGCACCTATATGCAATAGCCAGAGCATTTCATAGTTATTGGAAATGAGGACTATGTGTGTAAATTGAAGAAGTATATTTATGACCTAAAATAGAAACCAATGCAATGGTATAAGAGGTTCGACTTGTTGACATATGTTTGATTATAACCTTAAAGTTTTGATTATAACAAACAAATTAATCTTATTTATTAACAATTGAATTTAAAGTAATTATAGTCTTCAAAGCATCCAATAATAAATTTATCGATTGTCACCAAAAGATCTTAAAAGACAAACGTCGAAGAAATATCAAGATCACTAGTTTAAGAGCCAATTCGCCAATGGAAGATCAAGATGAGAGCCTAAGAGCCAAAGTTTGAAACAAGATCAAAAATTAGATTTCTTAGTTCAAATATAAATGTACTGATACTTTGATATTTAGTAATAAATGATAAAATCTCAAAAATCACATTCTGTACTAAAAGTTATTTTGATTATCACTTGCATAAAATGTTTAATCAAAAGTAAAATTGATTTTCAAATGACGTTTGAACTTAGATAATATTTTTAAAACATCATTTACTTTGAAAATTAGTTAAAACAAACTTTTGTAAAGTCTACATTTGTCAAAATATTCAAATCGGATCAAATATGGTAAAAAATGAAAAATTCGATAGAAACGACTGAATGTCTAGTCTGAGCATGAGGATGTTTGGATGCTCATCCGGATTCCTAGAAAGTTTCGCAAATTCTCTCTATATAAATCGTGAAAGGTGGACGTCCAATTGATGCAATGGTCAAATTTTTGGCCGTTAGATTTCATACGTATAACAGCTATTTCGGTCTTTCGGATCCAAAGGCGGATGCTCGATTGATTGTTCGGTTCGATATAGTATTTTGTTTTTTGAGCTTTATAAATACCCTTACTCTTTCCATTCTTTAATTAGAGTTTCAAGAATATTAAGTGAGATATATTTTGAGAGATTTTTTTTAAGGCTACATTGCACTCAATTTATTTATTCTTGGTATTAAATTTTTTGATTGATTCAAACTCTTTTCATCATCTTCATCAAAGATTTTCATCTTTCTTTTTGTATTTAACTTAATTCTATCATTCATAGAAGAGAAATATATTTTGAAGAAATTTTTTTGAACTTATATTGTATCTATTTCTTCTACTTCTCTATATTAAAACTTTGATTAATTGAATTAAACTTATAAAATCATAATATTTATTAAAGTTTTTCATCTCTCTTTTGTTACTTAATTTATTGTCATTATTTATTAAAAGAGAGAGATATTTTGAGAAGATTTTTGAACTTAAATTGCATTTAATTCTTTTTCTTTTTATTATTAAAAAACTTTGATTGATTGAATCTAGTTTCCAATTATCATATTCATCAAAGTTTTCATCTAACACTGAACCATCATCTATTGCTATTTTATTGAAGTTTCATCACCTCTTAGTAGTTAATTTGTTTATATCATTTATCAAGAGAGGAGTTTCATTGCAAAATCATCTTATTATACTTGTGGGTCATATTGAGGTCTCATAAAACTTAATATTGTAAAAAGATTGTGCCCCTTGTTTGTAAGTCAACGAAAACATTGTAAATGGTTCGATTACACCATAAATCAATCAATATAGTGAAAAGGCATTGCTCGTGCCGAAGAGTTTGGTAACAGAGGATGTAGATCATTGTCTTGGATCGAACCTTCACAATTATATCGTTTGCATCATCTCTTCCCTTTTACTTATCGTTTTCATATTTGTGCTTACTATTTGAATTAATCTATTTAGTTTTTATTTGCTTGAATTTAGATTATTTTTTCGAAAAAGTTTTAAAAATCAATTAATCCTTCTTATTTAGTTATTTTTAGGATATCACGACTCATTCATGACTACTCATGACTTTGAAAGATGCAGTTATGATAGTTGTGTGTACCTTAGAAAGTGTGAATATGGGCCCATTACATATCTGCTACTTAATTTTGATGATATGTTGATAGTTGCCGATGTTAAATTAGACGTAATGAAGGTTAAAGCAAAATTCAATGAATAGTTTGATATGAAAGATTTGAGAGCAGCAAAAAATATTTTTGGAACATATATTTTGGGGGATGGAAAGGCTGGTACATTATACTTGATTCAGAAAGGGTATATTGAGAAAGTACGTAAAATGTTTACTATGATGAGTGCAAAGGCTGTCAAAACTCCATTGGCTGCCACTTTAAGCTATCGTTTGTTTTGTGTCTACAATTAGATAAAGACATTGATTACATGTCATGGGTTCTTTATGCAAGTAAAGTTGGATCATTGATGAATGCTATGGCTTGTACATGCCAAAACTTGGCACATGTAGTCAGTACAATTAGTAGGTAAATGAAAAATCTTGATAAAGAACATTGAAAAGTAGTACAATGGATATTTAGATACTTTCGTGGCTCTACAAATTCTTGTTTACATTTTGAAAGAAATTTGGGATGAGTCATTGGGTATGTTGATTCATACTTTGTAAGAGATTTTGATAAAATGAGATCACTTATAAGATATGTGTTTATTGTTGCAGTGTGTTTGGTTGGATGGCTACATTACAAAATACAGTGGCATTATCTACTACTGATGCAGGATATATGCATATTACAGAGGCTTGTAAGGAAGTCATGTGGTTAAGGGGTTTATTTGATCAAATCAGTGAAGACTTTTAGATTTTTATGGTGTATTGTAATAGTTAGATTGCTATTTTTCTAACTAAGGATTAGAAGTTTCATGAGAGGACAAGGCACATTGATATTAGTACCACTTTGTGCATGATGTAATTGCTCATGGTAATATTGTAATGAGCAATGTTGATACCAAAGACAATCCCGCTGATACGTTGACAAAGACACTCCCTGTTGCCACATTTGAGCATTACTTGGACTTTGTTGGTATTCATTGTTTGAATTAGCCCTTAGAGAGCTTGTGGGAAAGATGGGAAATTGCTTATTGAAGAGTGAAAACTAATTATTTGCATTTGAAATTTTGTCAAGATGGAGATTTGTTGTGGTGTGACTCAAATTCTATTTGAAATTGACGTTTGCTTGAATATGATTTGGTGTTTGATTGATAAAGGGATCTAAGTACTTATTAGTTTGGAAGTTCAGTTTGAAAGATGATCAAACTTCATCAATGGTTGGGAGTTTGATTGAAATATGGACTTTAGATAAGTTTGACCTGAAACTTAGTGCCCAAGGGCTATGGAGGCAGCGCTCTGTGCCGCTCGCTCACCGCAAGGTTGTCGCTTGAGCGACAGTATTATCTGAACAAAGTCATGTTGCGATTCTACTTCTATTTCTTGAATTGTAATCCAACAAAACACTACACTTAATCTTATATATATCCCATGACTTGTATATTCTTCATAACATAGAAAACATCGAGAGAACCATAGAAACTTGTGAGGAATTGTTAGATTTAGATTGATTGCGTCATATATTGTAAAGCAATTTCAGTTTCTTAATTTAGTGAATTCTCCTCCTTAGTCCGTAGTTCATTCCCATCTTGAATTTCCACGTAAAATCTTGATGTTCCTATTTGTGATTGTTTTATTTCATCCTGCAAGTATCTTGTTTCAATCATAACAGAAACCATGATTTTCAAAAAAGGGCTAAATAACTCACTTATTTTTTACTTTAAAGAATAAATAAGGGTAATTAGCACATAATGTCCCCACATTTCAATGTTATTGTGGAAAACGTCCATATTTTTCATTTTTTTTTGGCAATTTCACCCTTATTTCCACATTTCATTACACAAAAGATCATTTTCCTCCATTTTCTCAATTAAAAATTGTGAAATGACAAATATACTTTTCTCTTTAAATAAAACAAAAGAAAAAACGAAAAAACAATAATTACAATCATAGTCCTAAATTTCTTTGAAAAGCTCAAATGAGTTCCAAATAAATTATTAAAAGGATAATTAGAGCACAATGTCCATACTTTTTACTATTATTGCAAAAAAAAAGTTTTTTTTCTCACCTTTAATTACACATTTAATTGCGCAAACAATCATTTCTATCCATTTTCATCCAATTTCTCAATAAAAAGCTGTGAAATAATGAATATAAAATATTTAAATTGAAATAACGAATATAAAATATTTAAATGATGAATATTACTTCTATTTAAATAAAATATAAAAATTTAATTGTAACTATAGTCCCAATTTTTTTAAAAAGTGCAAACAAGTTCCCAACAAATTATTAAAACAAATTGATTTTTTTTTAAAAGTGCAAACGAGTTCCAATTAAATTTATTTTAAAATTAAAAAAATTAAAAAGTGCGAACGAGTCTCAAATAAATTATTAAAAAATTAGAAATTAGAAATTTATATTTTTTATTTAAATATGAGGGTATATTCGTTATTTCACATCTTTTTATCGAGAAATTTGATAAAAATGGATAGAAATGATGGTTTGCGCAATTCAATATGTAATTAAGGGTGAAAATACTAAAAAAATAAAAGGTAGGGACACCTTTTGCAATAATAGTGAAATGTAGGGACATTGTGTGCTAATTACTTTTTTAATAATGTATTTGGAACTTATTTGGGCTTTTAAAAAAAATTGGGACTATAATTGCAATTAGCTTTTTCATTTTTTTTTATTTAAAAAGAAAGGTATATTTGTCATTTCACAATTTTTAATTGAGAAAATGGAGGAAAAAGATTTTTTGTGCAATGAAATGGGGAAATAAGTGTGAAATTGCTAAAAATTGAAAGGTATAAATATTTTTCACAATAATAATAAAAGATGAAGACGTTATGTGCTAATTACCTAATAAATAATTTATTCATCTAAAGATGTATAGCACATATTGACTTCTTTTTGATAGTTTCAAAAGTAATACTGGTTTTAAAAGTTGACTAATTCTACAAAAAAAGCAAAACCTGTCACGCTATTACATTTTTACTTATCACTCTTACTTAAAAGTAATTATTTTTCTAATTTTAGTCAAACAAACATCAAATACTAGTTTTTGTTACGTCATGGAGGGTTTATCGAGAGGCTTTGTCACTGCCTACTTGCCCCTTCCTAGGAGACCTTTCAACCATCTCACGTATCTCTCTCTACCCCCTAAACACACACTATAAATGCTGTCACTGAGCACTCTCCTATCCGCATCTGCAAATGACTCTCAAACCAGAATCTCCGAGCCAAGCCCGTACCCGAACTCGAACCCGGATCCGTACTCGTCGCCTCTCCCCGTGTTACCGCCACCCTGATGAACCAGTCACCGGCATCTGCGCTTCTTGTCTTCGCGAACGACTCTCCGGCCTGGATTCATCCGCCGCCGACATTGCCGCCTCCTTATCGCCGGAGCTCCGCCGCTGCAGGTCGGTCTCCACTTCCAAATGCGAAGCTTCCTGTAGCAGCTTCACCGAGCAGCGGCGGAAGTCATGCGACGTCAGGTCGGATCGGAGCTCCCTGGCTCATCTGTTCGATGATGATGATGAAAAGAATGGATCCGGTGGCTGCTCCAAAGTTGAGTCGAAGAATTTGGGGCTTTCGAGAGTCACTTATACGGTGACTGAGTCAAGTGAAGAAAATAGATGTAGTGAAGAAATTTGGTTTTCGCGTAATGCTTTGGTGGCAGTAAATGTGAAAGCGATTGACGATGATGTGGAGGTTGAGGAAGGAGAATTCAAGACAATGAAGGAATACATAGATCTTGAATTTCAGAATAAGAATAATAAATCTAAGGATATTAAAGGCATTGCTGGAAATTTATTGGGTGCAGCTTCTGTTTTCACCAAGAAATTGCAGAAATGGAGACAAAAGAATAAGACGAAGAAGGCTAATAATAGTAGCACTAGCAACTGTGAAACTGCGGGTAGCCATTGTAGTAATGATGTGGTTTCGAACAGGGAAAAGTCGAGGGAAACTCCATCCGAAATTGTGGGGAGAAGATCTTGTGACACAGAGCCAAGGTTTTCGGTTGATGCAGGTAGGATTTCATTTGATGAGCCTCGGGCCTCTTGGGATGGGTACATGATTGCAAGGTCTATTCCGAGGCTTGCACCGATGTTTTCTGTCGTTGAGAATGGGATATTGGGTAATGCCAACGGATTTGAGAATCGAAGGTTGTCGGTTGATGGGCTAATGCATTCTATAATGGAGGACGAGACTAGCTCTGGTGGATCAGGTTACTCTAATTCAGATTCTTCTTCCATGATGCGTAGTAGTTTTGATCGGTCGAGCTCTGTCAGAAGTTTTGGAAAGAAAACAATGGGTTTAGAGGATCAAAGGGTATCTCCTGCGAACTTGAAGTTGGTAATCACGGAGAGGGAATTGAAAGATTGGCATATGAATTCCATTAAAGATGATGACTTGGAGAACGTTGGATCCATTTCTAAAAGAACTGCTGCTATTGAAAATGTTGGTAACATGAATGTACCTAAGAAGACTGTTAGATGGCACAAAGTACGCAATGTCATTAGTTTCAAACACAAGAACTGCGAAGATAAGTGTGAAAGTTTCACACGAAATGTAATTGACAGCTCAATTGATGACCCCAAGCAAGGGGAGGATGCTAGTGGAGCAGTAAAAGAAGTGTTGGGTTGGAAGCTTGCACGCAGTAGTAGTGTTGTTGGTTTGAGAAATTCAGGTGAAATCCCGGGATCAAGTTATGGTAGGAGGAGTGTTGATAATAGTGGTGTACGTGCTTGCAAGGGCAGGGAAGAATTTATGCTGGAGAGAAACATGAGTGCCAAATATTCGTCAATGGATCTTGACAATGGCATAGCACCATTCTATATGACACCATTGAGGAGTTTGAGGAGCATAAAGGGTGGAAAATTTAAGCTGTAGAACTCAAATTGTTCTGCAGTTGAATTGACTGAAGGTAGACAGTTCTTCTCTGCAAAATAATTAAGCGAAACTTGCAACAAATTTCCAAATCTAGTACCTTATTCATGTTTGACCTTGTAGTTTCCATATCTTGTAATCTTATCTGTAACACAGTAATAATTGTTTCATATTTTTTTCTTTTGTTCATTTAAAGGCCTCTTGTTTCGAATCTTTTTTCGTCTGTGTACAACATATTATTTCAAGTATGATGGTTTAGGCCTAAGCCAGATTTTGATTTTTTTGCAACTTGCATTTTATTAGGACCTCTCAGGAATTCCAAGAATCACTTTGATCTTGTGTCTGAGGAGTGGGAATGTGAGAGCAGATTTATGTGGTGTTAATAGAACCTAATGCGTTCTCATTTTATAATTGCATGTCTCCGAAATCCAGGAGGTTTGTTATCTTGTATATGAAGAGTAAGAATATGAAAGATGATACATAGGGTGTTCATATTAACTATGCATATTTCTTTACTATTTCATTTGCCGTTTTTCTTCCTTTTATACAGCAGGCAAAACTTAAATTTCATACCTTCCATAGATTCACAAGTCCCTAGGTAGAAAATAAGGAAAAGCTCTTTCCTGTATGCAGAATGGATAGCCTTCTGTTATTGAGGAGTTGAGCATGGACTGGAAGCTGTTTTATAGCGTACTTATTCACAGTAGTTTTCTATCTTAACATATTTTGATTGAGGTTCAATGCTGGGCAATTAGGTCTCAATCACAGGTGAAATGTACCTAGAATTACTGATGTCCTGAGCATGCTAAACTGGGCAAAACAATTAAGGAAGAAAACAGAAGTTAAAATGTTGTAGTTGGTGTAGCATTGTGACTTTTTCCAATACCATATACCATCTATTGTTTTGTCTTATATTGAAATTATTGTTTGAGAGGTGCTTCACATGGTTTATGACAAATGTTTGGGAGTGCTGTCTCTTCAATAATTGCACATAGGGTAATTTCCAGCCCTGTGGTAGCCAGTCTCTGGAAAGTGAAACTTACCATTGAAGTGTTTGGCTAGAATGGAGGGGAATATTAGGGAAAAATGGTGACTGATTCTGGACTGACGTGCAATTTTCATAAATTGGTGGTTGTCATACTTGAATTTACGATGTTTCTGTGCTCTAATATTATAACTACCGAATCTAAGATTAAGACTATTAGACCGGGGAGAAATTTGTTCATGTTTTATGTTCAACATCTTTCATTTTCGTAGTAAACTTATACATAGTTCATTGACACTGAAAAGGAAATGATAACACATTAACATGGTTGTCACGCTGCACTAGACATAATTGAACATGATCGAAAAAAAAAAAAGGAAAATAAATACTATCCAACATGGTTGTCACACTGAAAAGGAAATGATAACACATTAACATTGGTTGTCACGCTGCACTGGACATAACTGAACAGGATCGAAGAAAAAAAGAAAATAAATATTATCCAATATGTACAGTGCTATCCAGTATTGCATAGTTGTCACTTCACATAGTCATCAACGAAGAGTTCCCACAGCCCTTTTGTATGTATATCTCTTTGCCACCCCAATGAAAGCTCCCAAGTTGAGAAAACTCAGAACAGCCAGTAGCAAAAAGAAGTAATGGAGGTGACCATGGTTCAAATTGTCTGCTATCCATCCAGGCTTCCCATTCCTAGTACTTATATCTGTAACAATAGTCAGTAACAAAGAACTCACATAGCTTCCCACAGCGGTTGTTGTTAAAGATAGGGCTGCACATAAACTTCTCATAGAATCAGGTGCTTGTTCGTAGTAGAATTCGAGTTGTCCTATGTTTGTGAACACTTCCGCACATCCTATGATGAAATACTGCGGGATTTGCCAGAATATCGAGATGGGTGCTTGCTTTGTGTTATACAGGTCGTGTCTTCGTACAATTCCTAGTCGAACGACCTCTAGAACTGCTGCAGATATCATAGCAAATATCGATATGAAAAGCCCAACCCCCATACGCTGCAACTGTGTCAAACCATTCTTATGGCCTGTGAATTTTCTTACTATAGGAATCAGGATTTGATCATAGACTGGAACCCAGAAAATGACACTGAGAGTGTCAAAAATGCCTAGGGATGCTTCCGGGATGTCAAAAGTGCGCAGTTTTGTGTTCATGTATGTTCCTTGTAACAAAATTAAGTTGCCCATTTGTGCATACACTGTGCAGAACATTATGCCAGTAGCCCATATGGGAAGTAATCGGATAATTGATTTCAGTTCTTCAACTTGTGTAACAGTGCAAAGTCTCCACGGATCTATTGTGTCCTTTTTATAATCTGATTTTAGTATCACTGCTGCCTTATCAAAGAACCTGAAATTTGACAAATTTAATAGACTAGAAACTTTTTAAAAAAGTAATCACTTGAATTGTTGGCAGGGGCGGATCCAGCACCTGGCCAGCCCCCGCGGCCGCCTGTGCTGGATCCGCGGGGAACAATTTTTTTTTTTTTTTTTTGTTGACAATAGATAAAGAGTTAGAATATATAGTTGATAATTCATTCTATTTTCAAACATCTCTCCTAGCTCATTTGGTTGGAGTTAGTATTTTCATTTTATAGGTCATGGGTTCAAGTCTCATTCCAACCAATCTATTATGTAATAGTTTTAGTTCTACAATTTTTAGTTTTTACCAAAATTAATAGAAGAGGGAGGGGTTCGAACCGTTGACCTTTCTTAGGATTATTGATATGTTTACCATCAAGGCAATTGTGAATTTGATACTAAAATTAAACAAAATAATATATGTTAAGTTTTAGTGGTGTTAATGCTATTGTAAAAATTCGAACTCGCTCTTCCTTTGAATTATAACTTGACTATAATGTCATTTGGTGAATATTGTTAACTCATATAACAAAATTATATTTAGTTTGAATAAAATAATTGTTATATTTAAATTTTAGGTTTTGATTCCCATTTTTTTTTTTCATAATACATTTTCTCTCTTCTTTACAATCGTATTTTTAATAAAATAATATTATACGTAACTTCAAAACTTCTCCTTATTTTTAAACACATATTCTTCATCAAATCAATATTCTAAAATGTATTTTTTGCAAAAAAAAATAGGCATCATATGGGTTTTTAATATTTTATTGCTACCGACGATCAACGACCGCCCCACCGCCCGCCCGTGCTGACTTAAAATCCTAGATTCGCCCCTGATTGTTGGTCGAATAACTGCAATAAAATTGGATACTTGTTCTTGATGGTTACCCGATAAGGCTTGTAAAGACTCAAGTTTCCTCAGCTTGCTTACCCAGTGAAAGGAAGTTGATTATATAATAGAAGTTGAGTGTACTTTGTATTTAAGAACTTCTATTCTCTCAAGAACGCGGTGTTGGTTTGCACGAAGATGCTAGTTCCGTAGTTGAATACAACATTACTAAAGGTCCTCGTACTTTTAGGTAGTTCGTTAAAAAAAGGATTTATGATGCGTATTGTGGCTAAAGTAAACACTCAAGATATGTTTAGAATGCTGGACTAGATAAGACTAAACAAGATTAAAGAAGAGACATGTAACAATCTATTGGTTGTCTTGTCTTATCCTAATCAATCAAACGTACCAAACACAGTCCATAGTAGAAAAAGGGTACATACCGAAGTTCATCCGTGTGATCAAGCTTGCGGCTGCCTACTGTAACGGATTCTACATTTGAAGTCTCGTATAGAAGAGACCTGTCCTCAGGTACCACAACTCGAGTTTTTCTCAGTGTGGCTACCACCACCTTGCAGAGACGCGTAAGAGGGCTGCCACCGGGTTTCTGGTACCGAAAAAGTCGAGTACCCGAAAAGAAAAAGGCTACAGCTATTGCCATAGCCACAGCAGGAATACCAAATCCCCATCCCCACCCAATTGTAACTTGAATCCAAACAATCACAGAAGAGGCAATAAGTGCACCAATATTGATTGAAAAATAGAACCAATTGAAGAAAGAACTTCTGTGCTCCTTTTCAGCCTTATCAGTGTCATCAAATTGATCTGCACCGTACGATGAAACACATGGCTTAATCCCACCGGTTCCGAGTGCTATCAGATAGAGTGCAATAAAACAGACAGATGTTTGAGTATGTGTTGCAGTACAGACGTCTTTCTTTGAACAGGTTGGCCTCAGGCCAGAGACTGATGCTGATAATGTCAATAATGTCATTCCCTGTTGATAGAATTTGGCAATGGTTATATAGTTGAGAAGACCTAGAGATGAGAAATGCTATCTTTCAGATAAATTAAGCTTTTAGACGAGATGATCAAAATATATCATAATGACAACAAGTTAAGCCCGGTTCATTTTCTTTCCAATTTGTTCAGTTCGTCGCTACCTCTACTAAAAGAAACAGATAGTTGAACTTACGATAACATAGATGGTCGAAAAGCTTGCAATAGTCCAATATCTTCCTAAATATGCATCAGCAAGAAAAGCTCCAAGTAATGGCATAACATAGCAAGTACCCGACCAATTCGACAGATTTTTCGAAGCAGTTACACTGTGTTGATTGAGTTGATTAGTGAAATAAAGAATCAAATTGGAGCTCATTCCATAGTATGCTAATCTTTCACAACATTCATTTCCTGCAGAAAAAAAATTCAATACTCAGCAAGAAGTGTCATTACCAGAAATGACTTAATTTGGAAGAATTAAGAATGAAAATAACTGACCTAGGATAAATGGACAGGCTTTCCAGTTTCCTGTTTTCTTCTTGTTAGCAGGTTTATTACGATAATCGACTGTCCCGTCTTTCGTATAGTTATCGTCATCTTCTAAGATGGCAAGAGGTTGCATGCTCGATTCTGTATCTTCCATTGTTTGGAGATTTCTGTAACGACCAAGAAGAAGAAACACTTGAAAACCGACAAAGAATTAACTTCAATTTTGAGGTACTTCTTCGATATAATCAGAATTTTCTCTAATGTAATCCTGGAAATCAGAATTTAAATGTTGTGAAACTTAAACAAGATGGTCATATCAAGTATATTGGCACGGCACGTTTTGTACAATCGACTAGATATGGCTGGACAGAATAACTGAACATTTGCCTCGTTTGATCCTGTCGAGTCGTTCCTTTTAGTGTACCAAACACGTCCTAAGAATTACTGCTTATTACCTAAATGCTGAGTTCATGAGAATCAACACAAACAAACATCGACAAACAACAACAACAAAACTAAGACATATTTTGAATAAATTTCGAGTCGACTAAATTAATCATTGCAAAGAAGGATCACTTAAGGTTGTAAAATTAACAGAACTAACCTGATTTATATAAATGGTGTTCTAGCAACCTTCAAAACCACCTCAGATTTGAACCCAATAGAACTATATAAAAACCTCAAAAAACAAATGAAACTTTCTTAAAAGTATTCATTTGAAGAGAACAAGGTTTTTAAACTTAGGAATCCTCCTCCAAGGCTGAAACAAGCTGTAAATACAGACCATAATTTATGTGAAAATTGTTAACCACAAGATTAAGAGGGATTTGGACTATGCAAGAATTGTACTAAATTGTTAAATAAATAGCTGTCTGTCAAACTTAATTACTGTTATTGGTAGATTTCATAAACGCGTAACTGGGAACAGCACGCAATTAATTCCATTATGATCTTTTGTAATGCAGTCCCTTTCGTCCTTTTGTTTTTGGTGTGGAATTCTAATAAAAATTCATCAGATTTTTTTTTTTTGAGGTCCAACTCCTTTTCATTTATGAGATAGAATCCATCTTTTCTTCAACACGTTTATTCACGTGCATGTCATATTCATTTCCACTAAATTTTGATATTTAGTCTCACATAATTTTTTATTTAATTTTATGACGTACAATTCAACAATTTAATGCAGTCCTTCGACCCGAAATTAATCCCAATGAAAGGAGTATGATATTCAGAGAAATGAAGATTTAACTTTCGTGCGATTTCTTCTTCTTGTAGTCGAGTTAAAATTTAAAGTTCAGTCACACGAACTATCCAACGCTAATTTTTCAACATCTCTCGCTCATAAATGATGAGTTTGACGTGAATCCAATAATAAACGAGTCAAGGGAAAAAAAACAAAAATTTAAATGGGAACACAAGGACATTTAGTCATTGACAAATAACAAAGGACAAGAAAGTAGCTTACAGAAAATGACTTGCCGAAATTGGAATCTTGAGAAATAAAAAAGTATTCAACAATAGACAGTAGAAAACCAAACGTCAAGCTACTGGCAAAGCAAGCAGTCGGACATATTTCGTACGCAGTATTTGATGAAAATTTAAAAAACGAGGATGAAAAATTAATTTATTTTTGTTAATTATGTGCATCGTTCAGGCTAATTTAGAGATTGAGTTTGAAACTAGCATATATCCTTAATCCCGATACTCTTTCGTAGCATTCCAACAATTTCTCATACTACTCAAAAGCCCGCACGAGTAGAGCTGATGCTCCCCACATGCTTGCTTACCATTGAAGTGGTAGCCAGTCTCTGGAAAGTGAAACTTACCATTGAAGTGTTTGGCTAGCCAGTCTCTGGAAAGTGAAACTTACCATTGAAGTGTTTGGCTAGAATGGAGTGGAATATTAGGGAAAAATGGTGACTGATTCTGGACTGACGTGCAATTTTCATAAATTGGTGGTTGTCATACTTGAATTTACGATGTTTCTGTGCTCTAATATTATAACTACCGAATCTAAGATTAAGACTATTAGACCGGGGAGAAATTTGTTCATGTTTTATGTTCAACATCTTTCATTTTCGTAGTAAACTTATACATAGTTCATTGACACTGAAAAGGAAATGATAACACATTAACATGGTTGCCACCCTGCACTAGACATAATTGAACATGATCGAAAAAATAAAAAGGAAAATAAATACTATCCAACATGGTTGTCACACTGAAAAGGAAATGATAACACATTAACATTGGTTGTCACGCTGCACTGGACATAACTGAACAGGATCGAAGAAAAAAAGAAAATAAATATTATCCAATATGTACAGTGCTATCCAGTATTGCATAGTTGTCACTTCACATAGTCATCAACGAAGAGTTCCCACAGCCCTTTTGTATGTATATCTCTTTGCCACCCCAATGAAAGCTCCCAAGTTGAGAAAACTCAGAACAGCCAGTAGCAAAAAGAAGTAATGGAGGTGACCATGGTTCAAATTGTCTGTTATCCATCCAGGCTTCCCATTCCTAGTACTTATATCTGTAACAATAGTCAGTAACAAAGAACTCACATAGCTTCCCACAGCGGTTGTTGTTAAAGATAGGGCTGCACATAAACTTCTCATAGAATCAGGTGCTTGTTCGTAGTAGAATTCGAGTTGTCCTATGTTTGTGAACACTTCCGCACATCCTATGATGAAATACTGCGGGATTTGCCAGAGTATCGAGATGGGTGCTTGCTTTGTGTTATACAGGTCGTGTCTTCGTACAATTCCTAGTCGAACGACCTCTAGAACTGCTGCAGATATCATAGCAAATATCGATATGAAAAGCCCAACCCCCATACGCTGCAACTGTGTCAAACCATTCTTATGGCCTGTGAATTTTCTTACTATAGGAATCAGGATTTGATCATAGACTGGAACCCAGAAAATGACACTGAGAGTGTCAAAAATGCTTAGGGATGCTTCCGGGATGTCAAAAGTGCGCAGTTTTGTGTTCATGTGTTTTCCTTGTAACAAAAATAAGTTGCCCATTTGTGCATACACTGTGCTGAACATTATGCCAGTAGCCCATATGGGAAGTAATCGGATAATTGATTTCAGTTCTTCAACTTGTGTAACCGTGCAAAGTCTCCACGGATCTATTGTGTCCTTTTTATAATCTGATTGTAGTATCACTGCTGCCTTATCAAAGAACCTGAAATTTGACAAATTTAATAGACTAGAAACCTTTTTTAAAAAGTAATCACTTGAATTGTTGGTCGAATAACTGCAATAAAATTGGATACTTGTTCTTGATGGTTACCCGATAAGGCTTGTAAAGACTCAAGTTTCCTCAGCTTGCTTACCCAGTGAAAGGAAGTTGATTATATAATAGAAGTTGAGTGTACTTTGTATTTAAGAACTTCTATTCTTTTAAGAACGCGGTGTTGGTTTGCATGAAGATGCTAGTTCCGTAGTTGAATACAACATTACTAAAGGTCCTCATACTTTTAGGTAGTTCGTTAAAAAAAGGATTTATGATGTTCATTGTGGCTAAAGCAAACACTCAAAATATGTTTAGTATGCTGGACTAGATAAGACTAGACAAGATTAAAGAAGAGACATGTAACAATCTATTAGTTGTCTTGTCTTATTCTAATCAATCAAACGTACCAACACACAGTCCATAGTAGAAAAATGGTACATACCGAAGTTCATCCGTGTGATCAAGCTTGCGGCTGCCTACTATAACGGATTCTACATTTGAAGTCTCGTATAGAAGAGACTTGTCCTCAGGTACCACAACTCGAGTTTTTCTCAGTGTGGCTACCACCACCTTGCAGAGACGCGTAAGAGGGCTGCCACAGGGTTTCTGGTACCGAAAAAGTCGAGTACCCGAAAAGAAAAAGGTTACAGCTATTGCCATAGCCACAGCAGGAATACCAAATCCCCATCCCCACCCAATTGTAACTTGAATCCAAACAATCACAGAAGAGGCAATAAGTGCACCAATATTGATTGAAAAATAGAACCAATTGAAGAAAGAACTTTTGTGCTCCTTTTCAGCCTTATCAGTGTCATCAAATTGATCTGCACCGTACGATGAAACACATGGCTTAATCCCACCGGTTCCGAGTGCTATCAGATAGAGTGCAATAAAACAGACAGATGTTTGAGTATGTGTTGCAGTACAGACGTCTTTCTTTGAACAGGTTGGCCTCAGGCCAGAGACTGTTGCTGATAATGTCAATAATGTCATTCCCTGTTGATAGAATTTGGCAATGGTTATATAGTTGAGAAGACCTAGCGATGAGAAATGCTATCTTTCTGATAAATTGAGCTTTTAGACTAGATGATCAAAATATACCATAATGACAACAAGTTAAGCCCGGTTCATTTTCTTTCCAATTTGTTCAGTTCGTCGCTACCTCTACTAAAAGAAACAGATAGTTGAACTTACGATAACATAGATGGTCGAAAAGCTTGCAATAGTCCAATATCTTCCTAAATATGCATCAGCAAGAAAAGCTCCAAGTAATGGCATAACATAGCAAGTACCCGACCAATTCGACAGATTTTTCGAAGCAGTTACACTGTGTTGATTGAGTTGATTTGTGAAATAAAAAAACAAATTGGAGCTCATCCCATAGTATGCTAATCTTTCACAACATTCATTTCCTGCAGAAAAAAAATTCAATACTCAGCCAGAAGTGTCATTACCAGAAATGACTTAATTTGGAAGAATTAAGAATGAAAATAACTGACCTAGGATAAATGGACAGGCTTTCCAGTTTCCTGTTTTCTTCTTGTTAGCAGGTTTATTACGATAATCGACTGTCCCGTCTTTCGTATAGTTATCGTCATCTTCTAAGATGGCAAGAGGTTGCATGCTCGATTCTGTATCTTCCATTGTTTGGAGATCTCTGTAACGACCAAGAAGAAGAAACAGTTGAAAACCGACAAAGAATTAACTTCAATTTTGAGGTACTTCGATATAATCAGAATTTTCTCTAATGTAATCCTGGAAATCAGAATTTAAATGTTGTGAAACTTAAACAAGATGGTCATATCAAGTATATTGGCAGGGCACGTTTAGTACAATCGACTAGATATGGCTGGACAGAATAACTGAACATTTGCCTCATTTGATCCTGTCGAGTCGTTCCTTTTAGTGTACCAAACACGTCCTAAGAATTACTGCTTATTACCTAAATGCTGAGTTCATGAGAATCAACACAAACAAACATCGACAAACAACGACAACAACAAAACTAAGACATATTTTGAATAAATTTCGAGTCGACTAAATTAATCATTGCAAAGAAAGGATCACTTGAGGTTGTAAAATTAACAGAACTAACCTGATTTATATAAATGGTGTTCTAGCAACCTTCAAAACCACCTCAGATTTGAACCCAATAGAACTATATGAAAACCTCAAAAAACAAATGAAACTTTCTTAAAAGTATTCATTTGAAGAGAACAAGGTTTTTAAACTTAGGAATCCTCCTCCAAGGCTGAAACAAGCTGTAAATACGGACCATAATTTATTTGAAAATTGTTAATCACAAGATTAAGAGGGATTTGGACTATGCAAGAATTGGACTACATTGTTAAATAAATAGCTGTCTGTCAAACTTAACTACTGTTATTGGAAGATTTCATAAACGTGTAACTGGGAACAGCGTACGCAATTTTGTAATGCAGTCCCTTTCGTCCTTTCGTTTTTGATGTGGAATTCTAATAAAAACTCATCAGATTTTTTTTTTTCCAACTCCTTTTCATTAATGAGATGGAATCCATCTCTTCTTCTTGGTAATCATAATCAACACGTTTATTCACGTGCATGTCATATTCATTTCCACTAAATTTTGATATTTAGTCTCACATAATTTTTTATTTAATTTTATGACGTACAATTCAACAATTTAATGCAGTCCTTCGACCCGAAATTAATCCCCATGAAAGGAGTATGATATTCAGAGAAATGAAGATTTAACTTTTGTGCGATTTCTTCTTCTTGTAGTCGAGTTAAAATTTAAAGTTCAGTCACACGAACTATCCAACGCTAACTTTTCAACATCTCTCGCTCATAAATGATGAGTTTGACGTGAATCCAATAATAAACGAGCCAAGGGAAAAAAAACAAAAATTTAAATGAGAACACAAGGACATTTAGTCATTAACAAATAACAAAGGACAAGAAAGCAGCTTATAGAAAATGACTTGCCGAAATTGGAATCTTGAGAAATAAAAAAGTATTCAACAATAGACAGTAGAAAACCAAACGTCAAGCTACTGGCAAAGCAAACAGTCGGACATATTTCGTACGCAGTATTTGATGAAAATTTAAAAAACAAGGATGGAAAATTAATTTGTTTTTGTTAATTATGTGCATCGTTCAGGCTAATTTAGAGATTGAGTTTGAAACTAGCATATATCCTTAATCCCGATACTCTTTCGTAGCATTCCAACAATTTCTCATACTACTCAAAAGCCCGGACGAGTAGAGCTGTTGCTCCCCACATGCATAGCACGAGCACTTAAAGCTAGTGAATGATTTGAAATTTGAATTATTTCAAAAATAACACTTGTATATATTGAGCTCAAGCTCGTTATGGTACACTAAAACCAATAGGATATAACTTTAGAGAAAACAAATCAAAAGGACAATCCACTAATCAAGAAGTGCACGTTTGCCTTGCGTTTGAACCATTGAAGTTACAATTACCTTCCCGATGAAGGGGCGGAAGCGTACAAATAAATAAAACTGTTCAAGATAATACCGCAAGTGAACGGAATTGTTGACAAGAAATACATAGTGAGTTACGGATAAAATCCCACGAGGATTAACATTCAATCTTAGTATATTAGTGTTTACGAAATTCAATCTATTGTAACAAAATAATTTGTTTGTTGAGTTTTTCTATTATGCTAAATTATGAAAGCAATAAATTATGGTTTTTATCAGATACGAGATGAATGTATTGGATTTCCAACTCCACCTATTGACGTCTTGATATGATCCGGGATGAGCCACAATTTATCAAGATTTTGATGATTGTTGGAGAGACGGAAGGGTCAAATTTGAGACTTCAAAGAGTCGATAAAGCTGGTCATTTACATGTTCGAGCAATGGAGTCCATAATATTAAAGACAACAAGCCAATCGTCAAGTAACATGTTGGGGATGGAAGCCAGAAAGCACTCGAATTTTCAGTCTCAATTTGAGACCCATTTTTGGTATAGAATACGTTCGAATTTGAAAATTTGTATTTCTAGAATTCGAGAAAACTATTTTAACGTGAATTTCCTTATTAAACTAGAATTCTATTTTATTTTCAATTTTACAATATTTTGTAACTCAATTACGTTTTTACTAGGTTTTCTAACATTAGTATAAATATGAGATTTATTTCATTGTAAAACCAAGATTTTTGATAATAAATTAACGAGATTTTTCTCTCATTTGGTTCTTGAATGAACTACCAAACTTATTAAATATATTTTTATATTTGTGGCGTTCAACACTTAGAACTTCTCAAAGGATTAGACACCCCCTTTGTGGCATTCGCAAAATTATGGTTCTTGTTTCCGCATATCAACGGGTCTAGGGTTTAATAAACCTTAAGTTATTGGTTCGTGAGGCTCAGGTCAGGATTCTATCGTCTACAACCTAAATTTGGACTTTTCCGACGTTTTCAATTAATTTCGCGATTTCCACGCTGATTCCATACCTGAGTTCGCGTCATTTGGTATCAGAGTTTGGGCACCAGATTCAGGTTTTATCTTTTTCTTTTGTTTTGAGTTTTTTATTTTTGTTCTTGTGTCCAGTAATATTTTTAAGTCTTAGATCTAGAAAATTTCAAAAAAAATGAATCAAAATTGTTTTTCGAACTAATTACAAGTCCAAATCAAATTTTGTTTGTTTTGTTGGATTTGTAGTTGAATTCTTGGAGTAAAAAAATAGAAAAAATTTCGAAAAAAAATTGTTATTATCGAGAAATTTTCAGCAGTTTAAATTTTAGATTTAAGTAAAAAAATTAATGTTCATCCGTACAGAGTCCAAAAAAATTGTTCTTTCTTTGCTTGTGTTCCTGAGTAAGAAAACAAATTCCTTTTTGCTCATCTATGTCTAATTCATCATCTTGATCTTAGAAATCTTTTTCTTGACATCGTGAGAAAATCTGTATAAAGGGGATGGATGGTGATTAGGGATATATTTTTCAAACTCAGTGTTATGTGGGTAGTAAGGTATGCAGTCTAGTTATTGATAGGGACTACATATCAAACTTGGTTAGCATCACTTGGTTAAAGAATTGGGGTTACCTGTACAACAATATCCCCGTCCTTATAGGATGACTTGGTTGAAGGGTTGTGGAAAGGTAGATGTGACCGAGTATACTCTAATAAAATTCACCATTGGGAGATATAGTGATGATGTGTGGTATGATGTAGTTCCCTTAAGGTCATTTCATGTCATGTTGGGGAACCTTGGAGGCTTGAGAAAAAAGCTATGTATGATGTGGTGAGGAATATGTATAGCTTTTAAAAGAGTGAGGTCGCTAAGTATGATGAAAAAAGAGAGGAGTCTCATGAGAGAAAAGAAGTAGAAAACAAAAATGAGAGTGGAGCGGTGGCAAGAGGTAAGCGAAATCATTCAGGGAGAAAAAGAAAGGTCGGAAGTGAGCTTGATTTAAAATGAAGGTGAGGGAGAGAGAGCTTTGGTGAAAACTAACAATTCCCTCCCTAGTTTGGCTATTTTTGTTTTGTAGGTTACCGAAGATTTTATTCCAGCAAACTACCCCATTAGAGTACCACCCGACCTAGGGATTGAGCTTTAGTTGAATTTATCTTATTTGCCGAAAATTGACTTTGTGATTCCCGATGAAACAACGGAGTATCAAAGGTACTGGAAGAATTTCATATGCAGAGGTCTGAGTGAAGAAGATGATCGAAGAGACAACATTGGTACATTAGAAGTGATATTGTTACAAGTGCATGGATATTTTAACAAATATATTTTTGAGATATTTCGAGAGGCTATTGTGCTTTTCAATTTCGTTCTTCTTAGAACAATCTAAGCTTATCAAGAGGATTATTGTGGCATTCAACACCTAGTGCATATCAACGTATTGTGTAATCAAGAGGTCTTTCAAATATCGTTTTTGATTGGTTGCTTGATTCATTTAATTCTTTGTTCAAACTCAAAATCGAAATTACCTTTTGGACTTTCTTGGGTTCTTCAATCTCATTCTGGGTTGTATAGTTCGTTGCTACGTGATTCTCGTCACTTGTTATGGGAGTATCCCAAACTTGCAAGATCAGTCGAGGCGAGCACACTTTGATCCAAGTGAAGGTGATTTGGTTTATAATCGAAGGCGGGAGGATCGAGTTCAAAGGAGGTTCAAATTGCATATAGGTCGTTCATGTTTTTGCATTGGTTGGCAGTAAGGGTTATAATCTGGACATTGAAGGTACAGATTCGAAGATAAATCCTCTTGAAGAGGGAGAGTATGACATGATCTGAGATGCGCCACAATTTATTAAGATTTTGATGATTGTTGGAGAGAGGGAATGGCCAAGTTTGATACTTCAAAGAGTTGATAAAGCTGATCATTTACATGTTCGAGCAACGAAGTCCATAATATTGAAGACAACAAACCAATTGTCAAGTAACATGTTGGGGACGGAAGCCGGAACGGATTAGAAAGCACTCGAATTTTAGTCTCAATTTGTCACCATTTTGTGGTATAAAATACGTTCGAATTTGAATATTTGTATTTCTAGAAAATTTGTAGCCCTTGAAATAAGATTTCCAACGCATTTTGAATCGCCTCAATTGAATATCGAGAGATGAAGATATGACCAAAATACTGAAAGCTATCTGAATTCGAGAAAACTGTTTTGATGTGAATTTCCATGTTAGACTAGAATTCTATTTTATTTCCAATTTTACAATATTTTTTAACCTAATTAAGATTTAACTAGGTTTTCTCGCATTGGTATAAATAAGAGATTTATTTCATTGTAAAACTAAGACTTTTGATAATAAATTAACGAGATTTTTCTCTCCTTTGATTCTTGAATAAACTATCGAACTTATCAAATATATTTTTATGTTTGTGGCGTTCAACCCTTAGAACTTATCAAAAGATTATGCACCATTTGTGGCGTTCATAAAATCATGGTTCTTGTTTTCGCACATCATTGGGTCTAGGGTTAAATATACTTTTGGTTCTTGGTTTGTGAGGCTCGGGTCTGGATTCTATCGTCTACAACCTGAATTTGATTTTTACCGACGTTTTCAATTATTTCTACAATTTTCATGCTGATCCTGTACCCAGGTTCACATCATTAATTAAAAATGTGGAATTAATTGAAAATGTCGAGAAAGCCCAAATTCAGGTTGTAGATGATAAAATCGTGACCCGAGTCTCACGAACCAAGAACCTAAGGTATATTTAGCCCTAGACCCAATGATGTGTGGAAACAAGAACCATGATTTTGCGAACGTCACAAAGGGTACATAATCCTTTGATAATTTCGGTTGTTTATTCAAGAACCAAATGAGAGAAAAATCTCGTTAATTCATTATCAAAAATCTTGGTTTTACAATGCAATAAGTCTCCTATTTATACTAATGCTAGAAAACATAGTAAAAATGTAATTGGGTTACAAACTATTGTAAAATTGGAAATAAAATAGAATTCTAGTCTAACAAGGAAATTCGCGTCAAAACAGTTTTCTAGGATCCGGACAGCTTTCAGTTTTTTCGTCATATCTTCCTTTCTCAATATCTGATTGAGATGATTCAGACTGAGTTGGAAAGCTTACTTCAAGGGTTACAAATCTTCTAGAAATGTAAATCTTCACATTCGAACATATTCTATATAAAAAATGGATTTCAAACCGAGACTAAAAATTCGAGTGCTTTCTAACCCGTTTTAGCTTCCGTCCCCAACATGAGACCATTGGCTTGTTGTCTTCAATATTATGGACTCTGTTACTCAAACATGTAAATGATCAGTTTTATCAAATCTTTGAAGTCTCAAAGTTGGCCATTTCATCTCTCCAACAATCATCAAAATCTTATAAATTGTGGCGCATCCTATATCATATTATACTCTCCCTCGTCAAGAGGATTCGTCCTCGAATCCGTACCTTCAATGCCTAGATTATAACCTTTGTTGCCAATCAATGCAAGAACATGAAACGACCCATCACCTCTAGGATTCAATTTGGACCTCCTTTGAACTCAAACCCTCCGCCTTCGACTGTAAACCCAATCACGTTCACCTAGATCAAAGTGTGCTCACCTCGACTGCTTGATCTTGCAAGTTTGGAATGCTCCTATAGAAACTCTATCTAATGAATATCCAATTGACGTGAGCCCGGGTACGGGATCAGCGTGAAAATTGCGAAATTAATTGAAAACGTCGGGAAAGACCAAATTCAGGTTTTAAACGATAGAATCTTGATCTGAGCCTTACGAACCAAGAACTTAAGGTATATTAAACCCTAGACTCATTGACGTGCGGAAACAAAAACCATGATTTTGCGAACGCCACAAATTGTGTCTAATCCTTTGATAAGTTCTAATGGTTGAACGTCACAAATATAAAAATATATTTGATAAGTTTGGTAGTTGAATCAAGAATCAAATGAGAGAAAAATCTTGTTAATTCATTATCAAAAGTCTTAGTTTTATAATGAAATAAATCTCCTATTTATACTAATACTAGAAAATCTAGTTAAAACGTAATTGAGTTACAAAATATTGTAAAATTGGAAATAAAATAGAATTATAATCTAACAAGGAAATTAGCGTCAAAATAGTTTTCTCGGATCCGGAAAGCTTTCAGTATTTTGGTCATATCTTTATCTCTCGATATCCGATTGAGGTGATTCAAAATGTATTGAAAAGCTTACTTCAAGAGCTATAAATCTTCTAGAAATACAAATCTTAAATTTTCGAGCCTATTCTATTCCAGAAATGGGTCTCAAAAAGAGACTGAAAATTTGAGTGCTTTCCAACCCGTTTTGGCTTCCGTCCCCAATATCTGGCTGATGTGCTGTCGTAGACACCCAAAAATAGTTCTTAAACTTATAAAACTAATGTAGTAGTGGAAGTAAGGGTCGATCACACGAAGAGTGTGTAATTCAGTATTTTATGCTTCGTATAATGATTGGGGGGTTTTGTATGTAAATAATTATAAGTAACGCAATAAATAACAATGATAATTAAATTAGCGAAAACAATCAAAAGAGTAACTTTGGTTCAAGTCAATATCCACCTTCGAAAATCCACAATTGATCATAGCTGTAAGGATAATTCAATTCATATTTTGAATAATCACTGTTAGAATTATTTTCCTATCTTTCCTTATTTTTAGTTAGTTAGAAACCATCGTTCTAATTAACCCTAATTATTAAATAACCTCAAATCAGCGCTCAAGATTCAATTTAAATAGCTTTACACAATAGAGAAATCGATGAACTAGATAACACAAATACCAGCGGTTGCATTCAATCTATTTAAACATTTTTCTTAAGATTTAATAACATCTATCGTAGAAAATCATCAAATCTTAGTACTTCACAAGTTAAAGGAATCAAATAATTACGAATTTGATATTTAACTTAGCGGTAGATTGTAATGCATAATAAACTAGTATGTCTCCTAGCAATTAAACATAACAATCATAGAAATAAGTGTAGAAGAATATTCAATACTCAAGAACATGAATTAAATTAAGAAAAACCATTTATATCTCACAATATGTGGTTCTGAAGCTTCAATCTCATTCGACCAAGTGTAAAAATTTAGTTACAATTCATGAATCTAAAAGAAAAATAGAGAAAAATAAAGTTAGGAGGCGTTCTCCCCGTTCTGGTTGTGTTTTAGGGTTTAAACATCGTGGAATATTATGTTTCCATACGTGTTTCAATCAAACAAGAAATAGGAAAAAATCGTATTTTGGCTTGAGGCGCGTGCCTGTAGAAACTAGGGCACGAGCCTTAGCCTTTTTCCAAGCCTCAAGCGAGGCTTTTTGGGTCTGGGGCGCGCGCCTCTCCAACAGCCGAACAACTCTCAGTTGTTTTGTCATAACGTTCTCTTCTGATATCCGATTGAGGTGATTCAAGATGCTTTAGAAAGATGACTCAAAGGGATACAACTTTACATATTCGAATTAGATTGTTTTCCATGTAAAAAATCGGTCGTAATATTAGATTGAAAATCGATGCAAAACTTTTCAGCTTGAAAGTTGATATATGATAATGTCTTGACTATATTTCATCCATTTGACTCGTTTTTTCATCCAATTGACCTCTAACACTCCCGAATCTTCATCCCAAGGTTAGAAATAATTTTATAGTATTTGCTTTTTAGTCCCTGAACTTTCATTTCCTTTCACTTTGGTTCATTTTCACCAATTTCTTCCAAATTATGGCATATCCATATAATTGCCACCTAAAACAAAATATGAGCGTAATGAGTATATTTTGGTACAAAATAAACATACGAGCGCATAAAATAAGGAGGAAAAAATATGCATTTTACATTACTATCAAATTCTCCCACACTTAGCTTTTGCTCGTCCTCGGACAAAACTCAAATTTAATTCCCTAAAAGCACCAGGTCATAATGCCAATAACATAGAACCATCAAGTTTTTTCAAAACACATAAAATATCATGAATAAACATTCCACACAACTCATAATCAATTAACAAATATTTTCACATAAAGATGGAATAAATTAAACATGTAGACCTTCACGGATATAAGCACTCAATTCTCATGTGTTTAAAAGGGTAAGTGCTTCGCTCAAATTCATTCCAATGGAGATGTTCTACCATATGATTGCATATCTTCTCATTCGCCACCACTTAAATCACATGCTTTAGAAGAATCATAAGGTGAGTCAAAGGTTATAATGTGGCTTATGGTCGAGGTAGGAAATATTTGGGTATGTGACTCAAGAGCCGTCGAAACTAGTGGAGTAAAGATGAATAGACTTAGCTCAAACATATACCTAAGACATGTAAACCAACCGCTCCACATGATAGCTTCATCATTTTTGCATCTATCCTATACAAATCGAACTCTTTCTTGATATGTAGGAAAAATTATGAATATAAATCTTTTTCACATAAATATCACTTTCTTTCATCACTTCTTATTATTATTTTTCAATCATTCATTTTTTTCCTTCTTCTTATTGCGTTTTTCTTGTACAATGTAAAGTCCAAATTATACACCAATAAAAAACTCCCTGAATTGACATAGAAAATTTGTTCCAATTTATCAATAATAGCACTACCATAAATCTTGATACCCCACACTTATTTCTCTTGCATATTCACACATATCATGATGATGAACAATACAAATTTTCAAATTCGAACGTATTCTATTCCAAAAATGGGTCTTAAATCGAGACAGAAAAATTCATGTGCTTTCTAACCCGTTTTGGTTTCTATCCCCAACATGTGACCATTGGCTAGTTGTCTTCAATATTATGGACTCCGTTGCTCGAACATGTAAATGACTAGCTTTATCAACTCTTTGAAGTCTCAAACTTTGCCCTTCACTCTCTCCAACAATCATCAAAATCTTGATGAATTGTGGCGCATCCCGAATCATATCATACTCACTCTCTTTAAGAGGATTTGTCCTCGAATCCGTACCTTCAATGCCCAGATTATAACCCTTACTGCCAATTAATACAAGAACATGAAACGGCCCATCACTTTAGGATACAATTTGGACCTCCTTTGAACTCGAACCCGCCACCTTCGATTGTAAACCAATCACCTCTACCTAGATCAAAGTGTTCTCACCTTGACTGTTTGGTTTTGCAAGTATGGGATGCTCCTATAGCAACTCCATCTGATGAATATCCAAATGATGCGAACCCGGGTACATGATCAGCATGAAAATCGCGAAAGTAATTAAAAACGCCAAGAAAGTCCAAATTCAGGTTATAGACGATAGAATCCCTACCCGAGCCTCACGTACCAAGAACCTAAGGTATATTAAACCATATGTCCGTTGATGTGCAGAAACAAGAACCATGATTTTGCGAACGCCACAAAGGGTGCCTAATCCTTTGATAAGTTCTAATGGTTGAACGCCACAAATATAAAAATATATTTGATAAGTTCAGTTGTTCATTCAAGAACCAAAAGAGAGAAAATCTCGTTAATTCATTATCAAAAGTCTTGGTTTTACAATGAAATAAATCTCCTATTTATACTAATGCTAGAAAACCTAGTAAAAACGTAATTGGGTTACAAAATATTGTAAAATTGAAAATAAAATAGAATTCTAGTCTAACAAGGAAATTTGCGTCAAAATAGTTTTCTCAGATTCAGACGACTTTTAGTATTTTGGTCATATCTTCCTCTCCCGATATCCAATTGAGATGATTCAAAATGTGTTACAAAAGCATACTTCAAGGGCTACAAATCTTGTGGAAATACAAATATTAAAATTGGAACGTATTCTATATCAGAGATGGGTCTCAATCAGAGAGTGAAAATTCGAGTGCTTTCCAACCCGTTTTGGCTTTCGTCCCCAACATGTGACCATTGGCTTGTTGTCTTCAATATTATGGACTCCATTGCTCGAATATGTAAATGATCAGCTTTATCAACTCTTTGAAGTCTCAAACTTGACCCTTCTCTCTCTCCAACAATCATCAAAATCTTGATAAATTGTGGCGCATCCCACATCATATCATACTCTCTCTCTTCAAAAGGAATCATCCTCGAATCCGTACTTTCAATGCCTAGATTATAACCCTTGCTGTCAATCAATGCAAGAACATGAAACGGCCCATCACCTCTAGGATGCAATTTGAACCTCCTTTGAACTCGAACCCTCCGCCTTCTACTGTAAACCCAATCACGTTCACCTAGATCAAAGTGTGCTTACCTCGACTGCTTCATCTTGCAAGTTTGGGATGCTCCTATAGAAACTCCATCTGATGAATATCCAATTGACGCGAATCCGGGTACGGGATCAACGTGAAAATCGCGCAATTAATTGAAAACGCCGGGAAGACCCAAATTCAGGTTCTAGACGATACAATCCTGACCTGAGCCTCACGAACCAATAACCTAAGGTATATTAAACCCTAGACCCGTTGATGTGCGGAAACAAGAATCATGATTTTGCGAACGCCACAAATGGTGTCTAATCCTTTGTTAAGTTCTAATGGTTGAATGCCACAAATATAAAAATATATTTGATAAGTTTGGTAGTTGATTCAAGAATCAAATGAGAGAAAAATCTCGATTCATTATCAAAAGTCTTGGTTTTACAATGAAATAGGTCTCCTATTTATAATAACGCTAAATAAACCTAGTAAAAACGTAATTGGGTTACAAAATATTGTAAAATTGAAAATTCTAGTCTAACAAAAAAATTCACGTCGAAATAGTTTTCTCGGATTCAGACAGATTTCAGTATTTTGGTCATATATTCCTCTCCCGATATCCGATTGAGGTGATTCAAAATTGCGTTGGAAAGCTTACGTCAAGGGCTACAAATCTTCAAATTCGAACATATTCTGTACCAAAAATGGGTCTAAAATCGAGACTGAAAATTCGAGTGTTTTCCAACTCGTTTTGGCTTTTGTCCCCAACATGTGACCATTGGCTTGTTGTCTTCAATATTATGAACTCCGTTTCTCGAATATGTAAATGACCAGCTTTATCAACTCTTTGAAGTCTCAAACTTGACACTTCTCTCTCTCCAACAATCATCAAAATCTTGATAAATTGTGGCGCATCCCAGATCATATCACATCTAGTTTTAATTATTAACTTGTGTTGATTCATGTGATTAACATGTTTGTGACGATCGATAATCAAATTTTATTCAATATGTTTTTCAAGATATATCAAATATGTGTTTAACACAACCCGACCATGTTCCTAATCTGAATTTGTATGAAAAACATGTATTTAATTATAGAATCGTCACACGCGATCGCAGATGCCATAAATATTATTCGTAAATTTTATTCATAACAACTACAATTTATGCATATGAAATCTCAAACACGAAAAGAACTTGAAAACCAACAAGCCTTGAATTAAAATTGTAAATCACAAGGTTTTGTCCTCCGTTCAATACGTAGATTTGTTTAGCCTATAATTGCTATATGAAAATAACATAAAAGAATAAGAAAAGACATCACCGTAGACAAGAAATATGATGAAGAACTCGAAAACTCCAATTATTCACTTTAATCTTCAACCCAACAATGATTTCTCGATTCTTCAATGTAATAATCCTTCTTACACTCACAAAATAATGATAAAAAAGGCATCCTCGTTCTTGACGGCTCATGATATATATAGAGTGCAAAAATCTTGTATACCAAAAATTTTCGGAAATAAATTTTATTTGTTTATTTATTTTTGAGAATTGAACCATGCATGCGCATGGTTCAAAATGAGTGCACACATAATACACAAAATTTGGTCTCAAGTAAGACATTTTGTTACCTTGCGTATGCAGCCCATGTGTATGCATGGTACTCCAATTGGCTTTTGATATTCTTAAATAATCATTTTGCATTCCAACCCAACTTTTAAATTATTGCATTTTAATTCCTGAACTTTGTATTTGATGTAATTGAGTCATTTTTTCGTTTATTTTCCTTACTCCCGCATCTTTCATCGATTATTACCTAACAAACAATATTTACATAGAATTAGACCACATTTCATGTAATTTCTCAACGAACAATCAAATTTAGCGGCCTAGATAAGTATATAAAATACACTTATAAAAAACAAACACGTTATTGAAATTTATTTAATTCTAAACGAATATAATAACACAATCACCTTCTAGTTTATATTGATTCTTAAGAATACAAAAAATCTAGGCATAAAAAACTTCTTAATTCTCTCACATATGTAGAGAATTCGGACTCATTAATTTTAAATATCACTTATCGAGAATTTAAGAAATTGAAAAATATCTTAAAATTGATAGTTTATTTCAATTCTAAAATCACTTTATGCCCTGACGACTTACAATCCTTATTTAAAGAAATAAAGGTGTATTTGATTGAGATTTTCTCAATGAAAAATATTTCCCTAAAAAAATAATGAAAACATTTGCTTTAGAGAGAGAGAGAAATTTTTATTTTCAAGATAATTGTCTTTCTCTCTCTCTCTCATCTACCCCATTTATCTGATTTATTCGCTTATAAAAGATGAGCAAGTATAATATTTTCTAAATTGAAAATTAAACCAATAAAAAATATTTAATTAATAATTTGCATACAAATAAGTTCGACAATTCAATTGCCTAGAATTTATTTTCTTTTTATAGAAGTTCCATGTTTACAATCAAATACACTCTAAGGGCATGTTTGATAGGCCATTATTTTCCATGGAAAATGGAAAATAAATTTTAACTTTCACTTTTGCCCTATTTGATACACTTATTTTTTCATGGAATTCATTTTCTTAGTTTGGCTCACATTTTCCTTGGTTTTGTGGAAAATCAATTTCCATCAAACTAGTTTTTTTTTTTTTTTTTTTTGGCAATTGAAAAAAATTCTAGACACAATGGTAAATTTTTTTTTTATCACTTGTATTGATAATTTCCATACAAAACAAAGCAAAACGAATGATATTCGGTATGGTAATTTTATTTATTTATTTATTTTTGGCAATTGAAACAAATTATAGGCCCAATGGTAAAAATGATAATTACTTTAATGGACAATTTTCATAAAAAACAAAGTCAAACGGAAACCAAGATTTCAATATTTTTCAGGTGGAAAATTATACCAATCAAACACAATTAATTACAATTCTCAGTAAAACAAACTTTAGGCAATTCAATTCTTTGTAATTCATTTTCTTTCCACCCAAATTTCACATTTGCAATCAAACGGACCCTAACCAAAATCTGAAGAACAACTATGTTCTAGATAATGACCAACTCCAGACGATGACTAACTCTAGACAATGACAAAAACTAAAAGGTAATTATGGAAATTAAAAGTCCTAATACACAGTATTTTAAAAAGCAGTGTCTAGGCGCGAAGTGGGAGCAAAATGCCTCGTTTCATGCTTTTTTGTGCTTTTTCATTTTTTAATTTTTGTTTCACGCCTTGGTGTGCCTAGCATGCTTCTTTTTTTTTTTTTTCTTTTTTTTTTAAAGCTTTTTTCCCTCTAATTATTACATAATTTTTAAATTGATTTAATAAATAAAAATAATATTAAAATAAGAAAATACATTTTTACGCTTTTTAACGCCTAAATGAAGCCTAGGCTTGTTTAGGCCAAAACTTGATCTTCACGTTTCGCTGCACTACGCTTTTAAAAACGATACTAATACATAACTAAATACTAAACGCTCCCTAGTGACTTCTAATGCAAGAAACTAAATAAAAGATAATAAAGCTCCGCCCTCTTATTTAGTTGTATTGAAACGCATAATTCTACTTGTGTATTTCTGAGATCTGGTCATAAAATTACATGTACCTCAAATATGCAAAGAAGAATACAGATCTACATTCATAATAAATGGAAATCTCCAAACAGCCAATCATTTTTTTTTTCCCAATTAGTCCAATTTTGTATATGGTCTATATAATCATCAAGAAGGTGTTTAGTATACAGTACAACAAACAAGATTTCAACTTATTTTTCATCCTTTATCTTGAATTATAAGCACTAGTGTCCAACCCACTATACCAAATACCATCACATATCATCAGTTAGTTCAAATCCCCCTTGTTTTAATAGCTTAACCCGAAGCCAAACGGAAACAAGGGGTCGTACGAATTCTGTTTTCCAATATGCAATGGCAGTTGATCGACACTTTTAAACCACGTCATTGGAAGCTGTCCATGAAATCCATAATCTCCAAAGATAACGTCTGTGATTCCACGTCCTTCACTTCCGGGCAACCAAGCAACAACCAGAGCATCTATTTTTTCCAAGAGCCATGGCTCCAATACTAAAGGTCTTCCAGTAATTAGAATTACCAATGTGGGAACTTGATCGGTGACTAAGCTCACCAATTCGGCACCATTAAGAGGAATTTTGAGCACTGGATCGTCACCGCCAGTTTCAACATATGGAGCTTCACCAACGGCTACAACAGCATAGGACAACTCTTGACCAGAAAATGTTTCTGGAGAAGGATTTAGCTCGTATGTTACTTCTGTTTTGCTTCCCACGACTTCTTTAATTGCGTCCAAAATAGTTGTGCCTAAAAAAACAAAAAAAAAATAATAATCAACAAAGGTTGCCGGAGGGAACTGAATCAAGGAAACAAAAGTGTCCTGCAAAAAATTCTACAAAAATAATAGAAAATCCTACATAATCCCAAAAAATACTATAAAAAGAAAAAAGCTCAGAAACAAAAAATAGACAGCATGGATGTATTCTGGTGACATTTAGCAGACATGACAAAATTACTAATGTTCGAGATCAGGCATGTTTAAAAAAATCTAAATCCTGTTGTTGTCAAACAGGAACATGCAAGATGTATAGAGAATGTCAATAGTATTCAAACCTTGATAGATTTAATGCAATAAAATCATTTACCATCTGTGATTCTGCCGCTCTTTCCTTCCCATGTGGCTGTCCACCCTCCACACTGATATCCAAGATCGTCAGCATGTGTTCCGGCAACGAGAATTCTCTTAGCATTCTTGTCTAATGGAAGAAAAGGTATCTTTTGATCCTTTCCATTCTTTAGCAAAACCAAGGATTTGCGAACAGCTGCACGTGCCAATTCTCTATGTGGCTGAAACAACAGATGTGATCAAAAAATATACTTCAGATCCCAACTTCGCCTCAAAATACTTAACTGAATATATCTCCATATAAGTTGAATTGAGATATTTAAAGAAATAAATAATAAAACATCCAACCATAAACCACTGATAATCCTTCATATCTTTTAAGCTCTTAATGTGTGTTAACAAAAATGGATAAGGCCTACTTGGTCAAACTATAAACCAGTAGGGTAAAGTTAGTTATCTCACATCAAAAGTTACAAGAATCAAGGAAGATGATATGTGTTGATATCCATTTGGTTTGCAGCATTATTAAACTAAAATAATGAGTCAATTAAACTTGATTCATAGTGTTATAGCTATGAACTATAACAAAGTAACTTAATTAGTGGAAGTTATAAAAAGAGATAAATCCTGAACTAGATCAACATGGCAAGGTTTGAGAATGCGTCGTTCATTTATGATTGCAATTAGAAAGTGTAGAATATGTCCATAAGGCACATATAGAAGGGGAAATATTTACCTTGCAACCAACCACTTCCAACAAAGATCTATCACTCAGGGGATGCTCAAAAATCCCAGCAACAAATTTGACTCTAAGAATCCTCTCAACAGCATCATCAATCCTGGTCATTGGTATCTCCTCTAATTCCACAAGAGACATAAATTTTTCCAAAAATAATTCAAATCTAAAAGGCACCATGATCTGCAAAACTCAGTGAAGCAAAAGGAGACAAATTATGTCAAGAAGCTCCAAATTGTACTAGGCTTTGTGCATTGAAGTATAATATTTACCATGTCAATTCCTGCATTGACGGTGGACAAAATGCAGTGATCGTAGTTTGAGCCACGCGGAACACATAGCCGGTCCAGTGCTTCCCAATCTGAAATCACAAAGCCCTGCAGTGGAATATTGCTTATATAATCATTCAAAATCTCTGCAGCAAATACTTTCACTAATTTTAAAGAGAACATAGTTGAAGGACTCTAACAGGATTGAGCGCATCAGTAAACTGAAAACAGAAGGCAGATTAAGCATGAGCTGGAAAATTCAATACAAACTAGATTTAAGTATGATAGTCCAAACCTGATTCATGCTTTAAGTAGAAAATGTAAGAATTTGGTACTATTCAAATTTTTATTGAAATACAAGCCAAATTTAACTAGTTCTTTGTTCTTAATGAATAACTCTAGCTGTGCCCATCTACGATGCACCGACACGGACACGTGTGTCCGACATGATGCACGTCAGATACGTTGACACGCGATTTTTAAAAAAAGTAATGACACGTCGATTAATTTTTAAATTCCTCATTCCTACGGTATAAATTTAACTTTATACTCGTTATTAATTTTTTTTTATTTAAATTTTTTAAATATGAGTACCTATTTGTGATTTACTAATAACATTGAGTTGAAAATATATAATATTTCTAATAAAAAAAAATAATCACGTTAGAGTGTCGATATCCGACATGTGTCTGATACAGACACGTTACCCTAGTTGAAGTGTCTGTACGAGAAAGGTGCCCATATTCAATGAATCAACGTACTAATAAGTACTTTAATATTATAATAACCAAATTCAATTATAATGTTTTTGTATCACATTTTTATGTTACTTCTTTGAACTTGGAGAGAACGGAACATTTTAATAAGAAATCACTTTGCATTCTTCTTAGAACATAAAAGCAGGGACAGAGAGGGAAGATGGATACTGCAATGCATGCGAATATTCAATTTACTTTACCTTGAATCCCATCTTTTCTTTCAAGATTTTTGTTAAAAGAAAATGGTGAGCATGCAGTTTGGTTCCGTTCCAGCTAGAGTAGGATGCCATTATGGTGCAAACTCCCTGAGATATACAATCAATATATGGTGCCATGTGGATCCTCTCCAAATCATCATATGATGTCATAGTATTCCCTTCATTTGTACCATAATCAGTTCCACCATCACCCACAAAATGCTTGGCACATGCAATAACATTTTTTCTGGAATCAATTGGCTAAATTAGATAAATTATCTTTGCAGTTGAGGAGAAACTAATTGAATCATGAAACAGAGAATAAAAATAATGTTAACTATCTTACAATGTGAAGAAATAATAGAATTATATTTTGGAAATGATGCAAGAATCTTGTGCGTAAAGAAATAACAGATTTTGGAGTGCCAGAGAGTATAAGGATGTGTTTGAGCCACATTATTTTGGAATAATGCATTTTGGAATAGTAGATTGATGGAGAATGTGTGGTTGAAAAAGAAGGAAAAAATATTGATGTGATGGAAAATATTATTTTATTGAAGAATATGTGGTTGAAAATAAGTAGAAGAATGAAAATAAAAATTTTAATATGTACCAAACAGGGGCTAAATAGAAATGCAACACGGTGCATTTTGTCGTCTGACTTTCCTCTACAAAGTAATGTCTAAAAAGATTTCAAGGGCAAATCTTTCTCCATAAGTTAAAATTGTAAAATCACTGTAATCTTTCTTTATCTGTTTAGGCACTTGCTGACTGCTGTTTCAGTGAACTCCACAAGGACTGCATTGTTCATACAATTCATCATGGAAGTGACAATGACATGACCAAAATACACCTTCAGATAAAAAAAGTTGTACGCATGAAAGAATGCAAATCACTTTTCTTTTACCTTCCAGCAAGAAAAGGGTAACCCTTGGGATGCCCTTCAGGTGGTTGCCCTTGCAAGCCTGTAACAAGGGAGGTCATCTTTCTGACAACTTCAGTGTCTTCGCTATAACTCTCGTAACATCTTCCCCATCTGGGATCTCTGCTAACCTAAGAAGATAAATTCAAAAATTACTGCTGTATACTGTTAATCTTACAAAAGTGAACAAAGAAAAAGACTTATCACAAATGTGCTGTTCTCAAGCATTAGCATAATTATTTGTTCTCAGAATTGAGCTTTGAGCACATGCATTGACCTTATAGTTGAATGTTACCAGTCAATAAATGAAAAATCCCACAAACTGTTAGTGTATGAAGCACCAACTCTTCCAACAATGGTTAGAGAGTGAAAGGGTGCCTTGTTTATAAATGAGTACTGAAAGATGGGTGAGTAACAATTACTTAAGCCTTTTTAGGCAAGATTTGACTTGGTTTAATTTCATGGTGCCAGTATAGATTTCAAGGTACATACAGTATTGAGTGCCCATGGAACTTGGAAATCAAGTGGCATGTTCTGAAATAAGTGAGGTAACCAATTGGTTTGGAGTGATTAGTTTCTAAAAGATTGCAAAGCAACGCATACAATGTCTAAAAGATTTCATGCTAGTGAATGTCTGAGAGTTAAGCAATGCACAGATGTATGAAACAAAGCTACCCAATCTGATTTGGGCACTTTATTTAGAAATATACAACAATAGCAGGATTTCAACTCTCTTAAGGAAAATGAAACTTTGATCCTATGCCAACATTTTATCTTCTGCTAGTTATTATCTAATGTTTAAAACGGAACACTTACAGAAGGAAAGTTGTCAATATCAAACTGCGGAATGTGTAAATAGCAAATTTACACCAAAGGATATATAAAAAGTGTCTGCTTCTAAATGAACATCCAGTTATATAATATTGATTGATATATGCCTCATTTTTCCTTCTCCTCTGAGGAATGAATGTTACTATATCAGAACTGCAAACATGTGAATCAGCTATAGAACTATAAAATGGGCCTTTTATAGGAAGTTCATCATTGCCTGACTCATTTTTTTATTTTCCATGTACTACAACTTAAAACCCTCCAGTCTGATCACCACAAGAATTTCAAGACCCCTAATATACATTTTACCAAAAGAACCAGAACATTTCACAAATCAGAAGATCCAAAATAATTTATAGGGCTAAATAAGAATCTCAAGTGATTTACTACTTGATAAATTTTCAACTTACAGCAACACATGGTGCAAAGGTATACTGAGCCCCGCTTGCCCTGACTTCAAGAGAAGTTACCTCCCCTATCCTCCTAACCAAATCTGCATCTCTGCATTGCATAATGAATTCCACAAATATCAGATGGTGATTTTTCAGTTTATTGGCAACCCACAATCAAAAGTACTACAACCAATTATTGCCTCTAAATCACTTGCTGAATTTTGTTCGTTGTTTGGAAATATTGGTCCCTGGCCGCTTAAGTCGGGGCCTTTGAATACTTTAATAACACAACGAAGGATTCTTATCTAAAAGGTAAAATGGTTAAGAGTAAACACATTTATTGTTGATTTAAATTTTGTCATCCACACCCGAATCCCTCCCCTTCTCTTAATAGATAACTGCTAAATAGTGCAAGAAAGTCAATTGAGCCAAAATGCAGGTGGAAAACTCATTACCTGGTGGCACCAAGACCAATATTATGAGGAAAAATAGTGGCACCATAAACATTATTATTGCCATGAACCGCATCCACCCCGTAGATCAAAGGAATGCCAAGGCGCGATTCCAGCGCCGCATTCTGGAACCCATCAATCATATCAGCCCAGTCGGCCGAATTCGCCTTGTAAAATGGCTTGCTTCCACCCCCACTCAGCACACTTCCTGCAAATTCGATACAAGCCCGCAAATTCACACACACGGTACACCCTAACTACTAACTAATCCTACAACCATATGAAATTAATGGACCTATACAGCGGTCTTTAATGGCAGAAAGCGTTGCAACGCTGCGTTCGATCTGGGTCATTTGGCCGATCTTTTCTTTGAGGGTCATCCGGGAAAGGAGGTCTTTGATTCTGGATTCGATAGGGGCATTTGGGTCCTTGTATATACATCCCATTTTCTTGGTGAAGTACTCTAATTGTGGTTCAGATGGTTTTGTTGTGGCACGAGGCTCTGATACTATTAGCAGCTGAAGCAGCAGATTTCAGATGCTAAAAAGATAATATTACTAATGGACCCTGCTTCAAACCCGGGCACAAATCCCCTGTAAAGGGGGATTTATCCTATTACTAATAAATATGTAATGATTAAAACTAAAGGCGTTTTCTTTCTTTTATATCATGGCGTAATGATTAAAAATAAGAGTGGTGCTAGTGGTACATTAGGGGAGTCATAATGGTGTCCATAATGGACACATGGCTCCCCCTATTGGAAGGTGTGTTGGTGTATTGGCACCAACACACCTTCCAATAGGGGGAGCCACAACACACCTTCCAATAGGGGGGAGCCATGTGTCCATTATGGACACCATCATGACTCTCATAATGTACAAGAAGAATTATCCTAAAAATAAAAGTGTTATTTTTATATGTGGCATGTTTGGTAAATATTATTTAAAATGTATTTTTAATCACATACTTTTTAATACTATAATTTTGCATTTAGACTTAATTTTTCCTACTTTTTAATCACATATTATTTAATAAAATCATTTCTCACATAATCTATTTAAAAAAAATTACACCAAACGTGCTCTACATAGCAGAATGAATCCCATATCGGTCACAGTTCTGTCAAATAATAGAAAAGAATTCTTTATTGTGTAACTTTGATAAATTAATACAATATAATAGAAAATATATGATGTAAAATGTGCATAATTATGGACTAATATTATTTAACCTTCTTTAGCCAAAAGAAAGACAGTTTGGTTTGTTCGTTGAGGACATTGAATTCGATCATGAATGCTCCAATGCAATAATTTGTATTTTCTAGTGCAACACATATCTACTAATTGACGCATATGCCTAAAATAAATAAATACGTATCTTATTCGTTCAATTTGATGGAAACCCCCTAGACGATATTTTTCTTGCGAAAGACCATTGCTATCAAATTTCGTTGGATTAGGTAGTACACATGGCCAATGATAAAAGGGTGATTGCACCAATCAATTTTGCAAATATCTAGCAATTACAATAAATATCATAATATGAAGTATTTAAAGATATTGAAACTCCTTCCACCATTTTATCATTTTCACTTTGTCTTCATGTCCATTTTCCTTATCATTACTAACAAAGTCACTTATCACACCAAATTATGTGTCCGACCCGAGCAGTCACTCTCGAGGATTAATCCCCTTATTTCCCCCAAGTATCATGGCTTCCTCGGGCTATGTTCTTTGGGTTTATAAGCACCCCGAGGAGCTAAGTCTAATGACAAGACTTTTTTACCCGAGAATGAGATCTCACTGGTCACGTGCTTTTCCATCCCGAACGAATTCTACAATTGGAGTCTTATCTCTACCCAAACACCCAATAAACTTCAAATTAACTAAACCACAACTTCCAATTGTACTAGAACTCACAAGAGTCTCAACATTACAGACATACTAGGAGTCAACCACCTACTTCTATAAATACATCACTATCATTCATTATTGAGGTACGTTTTTACACACAATTTACATGATATATTCTCTTCATATTCTCTCTCTAACTTAAGTATCGGAGGGGCAACGAGGACACACCTCGACGCTTTTGTTTCTGGTATTGAAAGATCTTGTTCGTGTTTATACTCAGTTGTCAAACTTGAATTTTAGCAGGTGCGATTTTTGGTAGCATCATTGGTGCCGTATGTGGAAAACGCTACCAAAAGTCATGGTCAACACATGTTCATGTCTTCCACCAGTAAGCTCATCCACGCTAGATCCACCACCTATCGCAGAGCCCCTAACCCATCAAGAGGAGTCATCTGCAGTACCTACAGCCCAGACCTTCGAAGAACTTCGCCAGCAAGTTGCAAAGCTGACTCAGTTGTTAAGCTAGAGGAACGACCATCCGACGCCGACGGTAAGATAGCAAGAAAAGTTCATGAATGATGCTAGTGCTCGGAATACTCGCGAAGTTCATGATAATGATGCATCCGGGGCCACAGGTGTCCCCCGGTCGCCTCGGCCTTGAGGTTGGTCACCATGGACTCAAACGAATTGGCCAAAATCATACGGGACAGAATCACTGCTGGATTACAGAAGAGCACCCAGGGGATGACATGATTTATCCCTAACATTCCATTCACACCGGAAGTCCTCTCCTATCCACTCTCATACAGGTTTAACCTCCCTCGCATGAAAGAATATGAAGGAACAATTGACCCTATCAACCACCTCAACGTATACATGGACACCATAAATTTACAAGTGGCACCGGATCCCGTGATGTGCAAGGCTTTTTCCCAAACCTTCATTTGATTCTCTACACTGGAGCCCAATTCCATTGCTTCGTTCTCTAATCTAAATGATAAGTTCTCTGCTTTCTTTGCTGTCTTCTCGATCTGGGCGCAGGAAATCTTCTCAAAAGATCTTAAATACTTGTCCTTTAGTCTCGTTTTTTCCAGGACTTGATGAAATCAATCATCATCAGGCGGGACACCGAAACGCAGGCCGGTAACCACTACATACTCTTGCAGTCCAAATCGGCAATAGTGTCCTTGTACGTTGAACCACAATTCGTGCGACTTGTCTGTTCGGATACCTCTGAAGACAAGTTATTGGATAAGCTGGACAGAGAATTGGATGTCTGGAATGTCAGCCAAGAAGCCAATGGATGAATCACAGAAGTCGTGGCGCTGTTGTTCGTCAAAGTGCTCCAATACCCTTTGCACGTACTTGAGGTTACTTCACTGGGATATGCTTGCACGCAACCTTGCGTATTTCGAAACCAACAATTCGAACTCCATGGACTCTGCAATGAATAAGAAGGCGAGAGAGGGTCAGCTAATCACACATCATACATACTTAACGAAGATGGTACACACGGATACAAACAAATTGCAATCAACATATGTACGTCAACCATATAACGACATGATGTTACTACCCAATGCGACATGAAAAATCTGTAAAAGGACATGTGACGAAGATTTAACAATAAATGGAACATATGTGCTTTACATTATTTCATAAGACACTTAGATGCAATGATGGGCTTCTAAATACCCTTCCAAAATTACTGATGAGGTATTGGAGAGGTGTAGGATCATTTTTAGGGCCCCTGATAAAATAGAACTGATCGTACCCGAGCATTATGAGAGAGCTTGTTACCCGAGGCCGAGGTGCGTGGCGATGAGTGAGAATATACTTAAGGCTGGTCTTAGGCTTTCCTTCCATCTGTTCTTTAGGCTAGTGCTTCGTTCATACGGACTAGCCTCGACGTAGCTCAACAACTCATGGTCTCGGATGGTGGGGACGTAGATGTTGTGGCGTCGGGCCAGCATAGGGGTAGATATGTCATTTAGCGTATTTCACTCCATGTTTATGCCGAAGTGCGTGGTTGGGGAGAGATAAGACAAAGGGCTTGTACTATTTGGCGCCGTGGAGATCCCACTCACCTATCATAACCAACCTACCCACTTCTGTTAAAGGATGGATAAGTTCTTGGTTTTGGGTAGCCAGGAGGTAGGATACTATGGAGGGCGACTTCATGGCAGCTCTTACCATTCCTACTTCATACTCAACCTTCAGTAAGTTCATTCCACGAGCTGATTATACTTGAACAATTTTTTCTCATGATTTTAATGCCTCTTTATTTGTAGGTTCTCTTTTGAGGTGTGAAATATTCGAGGAGGATTGGGCCATAATAAGCCAGCTTTATAAGATGCCTCCATCGGAAAGAAGCTTCAAGAAGATAATCGAAAGAACACTCACTTCGTCCTTCACGAATTGATGGCGGGTAAGGGTAAACATATCACTCTAGCTCTTCCTATGTTTTTGTTCTATATCTGAGAATACTTAGCTATCTGTGCCTTACTTGTAGAAGATTTTGCGAAGAAAAAGGCATCGGGGCCCGATTTTACCATGATTCGCAAGTCAGTTCCGGAGGCAAAGACGCTGAAAGCCAGCTCGGCTATTTACAAGAAATAATCAAAGTGTCTACTGTCCCTTAGCAAGGTTGGGCAGCAACCGGCTGGGGAAGACGAGACGGATAAAGGAGCCTCCCTCGTCCAGAGAAAAAAGAGAGTCGACCCAACTAGGGCCTCTACTTCCGTTCCGACCAATACAATCTCTTTTGTCCCTCCTACTGATACCGAGGTCACCGTGGCATCTTCGCCAATCTCCCAGGCCATCGTGTCCATCACTACATACTTCTCAGATGGGCCGACCTGGAAGAAACGAAAAAGGCCTTCCGCCGGCCCGACTCGGGGCAAAGTTGCAAACTTTTTGGGAAATAAGGACGAAGATCTCCCTGAAGCCATGATAGAGATGCTCTCCCAGAGACCGCATCTGCAGCCAGGGTTCACAGCAAGTATTGTACCGAGGCCTGGTCTGACCATGCAGCTTCGTGTGAGATTGAGGACCTCTTAGCTGCCAACAATACCTACACGGTTAGGGCGTTAAGTCTTGGAGGAGCAGCAGAGGACCTGGTTCGAGGCCTCTGCAAAATAAATGACGAACTGGAGGAGAAGTCTAAAGCTTCGGGGATTTGGGAGGCCAAGGTGGCCAATGCCAAGAAGGAGGTCGAGGAGGCGTAAGAGAAGTGGATAACGACCACCTCAAAGTTGGACACGCCTGAGATTCAAGTCAACCAGCTGAAGAATGAGCTTCATGAGTCCATCTCCCAAGTGGCAGCTCTGACTAAAAGGGTAGACCATGCCAACGAGCATCAGCGGATAGCCTGGAGGCATTGGCAGAGGAAAACAGGGAGAAGGGCGAGCTGAAAAAGCTCATAAAGGCCTAGGCTGAAGAGATTGACTCTCTTAAGGCCGAAGTGAATACAGTCAGGGAGGCGGTAGTCCAGAATTACAAGGACAATTTTGATAAAACGCCGGAGTATGTCGACTTCGCCAACTTCTGGGCTTTATGGGTTGCTAAGAGGTGATGTCTCACCTCTACGAAAGGCACCCTGGACTGGACATTGACTTCTTGGATGAAGAATTCGGTGGTCCCACCAGTGGCGGGCCTGTGGCCGATGCGGACGAGGAACAGGTCGAAGTTGGGGCTATAGTAGATTTAGATTAACAATTTTTGTAATTTAGTTCCCCATGTAAATGGCTTCGGCTTCCTTTCGGTGTTAATGAAATTCAGTTTCCTCCAAGTGTTGTCACCTATTTTTACTTCCATTTTATTGCACAAGTAATCACTTCGGATGAATAACAATAGTAAATGGCTTTTGTATAATCGCATCAACTCACCTTAACCACTTAATAAAAGGCCAAAGACAATTAGAAATGGAAGAAACTAATGAATAACCAATTAAATCGCATCGGCCTTGCTTAACCAATTAATGAAATGGAAGAAGCCAATGAATAACTTAGTAAATAAGGGAAGGCAATGCCTCATCCCTGGAACATTGAGCATCTAAAAAAGTACTACCAGTAGGAAGCTTGTAGCCTTGTAAATATTGCGATCAAATGAATGAATTCTTTTTCGCTTCGTTTTTTACATCAACACAAATCAAACAAAAACACTAAAGTGCAAGCTCCTCCAAAGGGTCACCTCCAATGAAATCTGCGTAGTCAGAGGAGGTGTAGGTGCCATCTCTGATGAAACATAAAGTGCACACATCAAACAACCTTTCCAAAGTGCAAGGTCCTCCAGAGGAGTCACCTCCAAGGAAATCTGCGTAGTCAAAGGCGCACGGGTGCCATCTCTGACGAAGCAGAAAGTGCACTTATCAAACAACCTTACAAACAAATTCACCAACATAGCCACACACCAACAACAGATCCACCCAACACTCACAGACCATCCACCAACATTGCCGACCCATACACCAACAGCGTCGAAGCGTTGCTGTCAGCGTCGCGATGCTGTTGTGAATAGTAGCAGGGCCTCGATGTTGCTGGTGTGTGGGAGGAGAGGGGAAAGCAGGTGGAGGCGGCGAGCAGTGGAGAGAGTGGAGAGAAATGGTGACAGAGTTGACATAAATGGATTATTTTTGGATTTGGATAGATTTAGGGTTTGAAATGTAAAATAAAATACATAATTTTTGAATAATTAAACTTTCAACTTGATTTTTGAACGTCAATTTTTAAACACCTGAATTTTTGTAATTTTCCTTTTTTCTTTAGGTTTGTTTTCCTTTATATATAAGAGGAAATTAGGTCATGTATCCTTTTTTCCAGTGTTTTGAGTAATACCCTTAAACTAATTAACATCATGTTTGGTCCGGATTAAAATTTGATTTTAATTCAAGTTAAAGTCAAACAATCAATATTAATCATATCTTACATGGGTCTCACAACTTTTCAACCACACATTTCAAAAATATTTATCACAATCTACTAAAAATCTAATTTTAATCCCCACCAAAACCCCTCAAACATTTTAATGAAGTATTAATTACGTCCAATTGGTAAAACCAAAGCCCAACCTATACAAGCCCAAGCCACATAATCCACCCTCTTCAGAAACGTAATATCACCCCCTATTTGTAGCCCCAAATCTTCAGAGGAAAAATCTGCATATCCGAGTAAAATCCGACCGTAAATCTCTATTTCTGACCTATCTTCTATCGATTTCTTTTTTATCTTCCCTTCGTATCCATTCGGGTTCATATCCTCTTTCGTAGAAATCATCTAGAGGCAAAAATATGACATATTTTCCGTCGATTCCTTATCTACGAGCAAAATTCAACTATAAATTTTCATTTTCGACCATTTTCCATCAATAACTTCTTCGTATTTGTTTGGTTTCATTATCTCATTCTCATTTTGACCATAAATCCCAAATAGCCGAAACCCTAAATCAAAAATCCGATTTCAATTCCGATTATTAACTCGTATTTATGCAATGGCTGAAAAAGTGGCTTGAAGAGGTAGCAACATTTTTTTTTGTTTTAGTGTGATAATAATACTTGAAATTTGTTGTATCTTTTGTGGGTAATGCTTGGTAATAATTTCTGTTTCCCGTTTGCTCTTATGTTTTTTTGGACCTTGAATGCTGCTATAATTTGGGTAGATGAGTATCGATATATTAAAAACAAATAAAAAGAAAAAGTGAAAATAATGCACATATATGCAACTCTCTAAGCACGGTCCAACACAATTTTTTGCATGTGATTAGATAATGACAAATTTGAATGATGTAGTAATTAGCTTGCCCATTATGTTTAGTTTTTTTTTTTTTTTTTTAAGTTTAATAGACTTCACATGTCTGGTTATGTGAGATTGTTATCGCTGTAATGTAGATTTTTGGCTAATTTTGGAATTTTGAGACAATATGATTGAAAATGTTTTGATTTAGACTTTAGCAATTCTGTATAAGTGTAGAGCTTGAAACTAAGGTGTCATTTATAGCTTCCTTTAAAATATAATAGCATTTGTAGAACAAACTTTGAAGTTTTGTTTGATTACTTTTAACATTCTAATTCATTACTCACGTAGCATCTTGCAATCAAACATTCATTTTTGTTAGAGAAATATTCTTATAGTCACTTTTTAAAATTTATGTCACTTTTTTGTTATTTTCTGTCACTTTTTTGAGTGTTTACCAAAAGTGATTCATGCAAAGGCATACGTTCATAGTGATTGATATTTGTACGTAAAAAAGAGTTTTATGTCATCTTATAGTATCATAAGCGGTCAACTTCTAGGTAGCTTGTCTTCATGTTTATCACTTTTTAACAATTTGAATGATCATGACTTAAATTGGATGCTATTTTGTTGTCCCATTACATATTTAGAGGTTCACTTGAATTTTGGTAAATATGAGTCACTCATGCATTGGCCTTCGGTTTTATGTCACTTTTTTTGTGACCTTTTTAATTTATATCACTTTTTTGAGCGTATGCATTCTTTTAATAGTTGTATATTACAAACTTATTTTCACTCATTATAACATGTTACAAACGTGTATGTTACATACTTTCCTAATGCATGTATGTTTTGTTGAATTTTATTTTAACTGTATCTTTTGCCTTTTTGTAGAATTGAGATTTGTTAATTTCTCAATCATGTTGGTTTAAAGGAAAAGTGACATTATTATCAAATGAAAATTTTGGTTCATATCAAAAGACTTTATTTAAGAAGACATGCTTTCGTGCCTTCATTGATTTGAAGGAGATAATATTGCAACCACAATTGATATACCAGTTGTTGCTTAAACAAGTTAAGCAGTCTAATTCAAATGAAATGTGGTTCAACATATGTGGCAAATTTGTGAGATTTTCAGTTCAAGAGTTTTGTTTGATATCGAGGCTTAAATATACAGGAAATGGTGACTTTACTCGATATAGAGAGAATAGTCGTTTGAAAGATCAGTACTTCGAAGATTATCAAAGCATATCAACAAAAGAGGTCCAAGAAGTATTTTTAGGTCTATTGACACTTTAGAATAAAGATATCGTTGATATAGACATAGTTTATCTGATTACATCCTTCCTTTTTGGTACATTGTATCATAGGGTAGTTGATGACTCATTTTTTTTGTCTTGTGCAGTCTAAGGAGTTGAATTCTTTTCCACGGGTATAGTAGTTTTTAGTATGACTCTACCATCCCTGAATTTCGAGTTTAAAATTTATATTGATGACTTTTTGTCACTTTTTTAACTTATTGTCACTTTTGAGTATCTTTGTAACTTTTTCATGTATCTTTGTAACTTTTTTAGTAGGATGGTGTGGAGAGTTTACCTTATGAAACAGACTAAGTGTTTAATGATTTCCCTAATTTTTCTTTAGGCATAGAGTTTGAAATGAGTGGTGGAAAAAAAGATGTTGAGGTGCCAGGAAAAATAACAAGATAGTTGAAAAAAGTGACAATGCAGTGGAAAAAGCTAACAAGGAAATCGAAAATAGTGACAAGAGAATTGAAGAAAGTGATAAGGCACTTGAAATGAATTTGAATGATGAAATAGAATTTCATGAGGATGATTGGTTAAGAGTTGCTGATATTATTGCTTGTAGTTTAGTAAAAAATCGAGTACTTGTATTTTCATTTTATTATATTTTTTCTTCATAACTTATGTCTGTTTTTACATTAATATAACTTAACATTTGTATTTTTGTTATTGTTCATGTTCCAGCGTGTTGCATCACCAACTGATGAAAGCAGATTTGAAGTGCTTGACAACAAATTTGAATTGAAAGGTAAAACCTGGGAAAAGGTTGTGGAATCACGACTGCGATTGAAGCTGAAGCTGGAATGGCAAAGGAAGATTTTGAAACTATTGATATTGATGATGACATGACCCCAGACATGATGTTGAAGAGACAAAAGAAACTGTAGCGCTTCTTCAATCCCCATGTGATATAATTTGAGATAGGCAATCACTTGGTCGAGTTTTGGAGTCCAAATTGAAGAAGTTGACAAGCCAATGTTCAAGTTTCGTGAGGTCTCGGGAGCCGAAACGAGTTGGATTCAAGGTTTGAAAGATATTTGGAAAGAAAACGAGTAATGTGAATTAAAATGGACATAACTTTCAGATCGGTTATTGAATTTTCGCCCATGAGTACATTCCGAAAATGACACAAAATTATGCACAAGGCTACGCGAGTTCATGGTACTTTTGGGCTTGTGATCGTACAGAAACATGTCGAAAACAATTTGATGAGAATTTTAATTTTTTAGAGTTTCCTTATTTTCTTAGAATTTTAGTTTAAGTGAGATTCTTGTAATTTTTAAGTGATATTTTTATTTTTTCATATTCTCCTAGGTTTAGTATAAATAGGAAATTTTATTTCATTGTAAAAATAACATTTTTTTGACATCATGATTTAAATGAGATTTTTCTCTTTTTGTTCTTGATTGAAGATGTGCCGAACTTATCAAATACTGTTATATTTGTGGCGTTCAACCCTTAAAACTTATCAAATGATTAGGCACCATTTGACACGTTCGTAAATCGAGGTTAGTTGATTTTGTAATCAAGATGTCATTCAAAATTTGTTTTTGTTTGGTTACTTGGTTCAATAATTTGCGGGTCGAAATTTTACCGTCTACAATTTGAATTTTGGGTTATCCGGCGTTTTCAATCAATAATGCTTGACGGGGAAATTTTCCTTTCTTTTTCTTAGGGATGACAAAAAAATTCGACAAACCCAATACTTACGGGATACCGTCCCAAACGGGACATGGATAACCCGCTTAATCGGGCATGCGGGGCGGAGAATGTTGTCTCAGAGCGGGTTCGGGTGGGGACGGGTAACGGGCCCCCCCATCGCCCACCTTGTTTATTTATTTCAAATTTTTTTTTTAGAATCCAATACTTTAAATGAAAATTTTCATTAATTCTAATAGAAAATAGCAGCTAAAACTATTTGTCTAAGTATAATGAATAGAGGTAATAAAAATAAATTATCAAAAACCTAAAACAAAAATTAAACTGGGTGGTAAACAGAGCCGCCCCACCCTAAAGGGTAATGAGGTGGGGAATTGCTTGGCGGGGTGTGGGCGAGGTTGTCATCCCTACTTTTTATTTTATTTTATTTATTTAAATAAATTCGACTAACTCATATTTTTTAAAATATATTTGAGAAATCCATGCATTTTCAATAGATTTATATTCTTATAATTCCCCAATTTCATAGATACATTTAGCCTCTATTTGGTACACATTAAAATTTTCATTTTCATTTTTCTACTTATTTTTAACCACACATTTTTCAATAAAATAATATTTTCCATCACATCAATATTTTTTCCTTCTTTTTTTAATAACATATTCTCCATTAATCTACTATTCCAGAATGCATTTTTCTAAAATAATGTAGCTCAAACACACCTTTTGGGTTCGTTTGATTGCAAATATGGAAAATGTGTGAAAAGAAAATGTTTTACAGGTAATTGATTTGCCTCGAAATTGTTATTAATTATGTTTGATTAATATAATTTTTCATGAAAAATGTTGAAAATTTAGTGTTCGTTTAACTTCGTTTTTTATAGAAATTGTCTATTAAAGTGATAATATTTTCTACAATTGGGTCTAAAATTTGTTCCAATTGTCAAAAAAAAAATAACCATACCAAATATCATTCGTTTGACTTTATTTTGTATAAAAATTGTTAATAAAAATGATTTTTTTTTACCATTGTGTCTAGAATTTTTTTCAATTTCAAAAAAAAAAACCTAAAAAATATTTACTCATCAAAACATCAAGAATTTATTTTCTCGGAAGGTGAAAAATTTGGAAAGTCGAAAAATATTTTCCCGAAAAATATTTGTCTATCTAACCCTACAAAAGTTGAAAAATAAAAAATAAAAAATAAAAAATTCCATTACCCTGTCAAACGGAGCCTTATATTTTTCACCTGCCCTTTCAATAGATTTGAGAAATCCCGAGTTAATTAAACCAATGCCTACTGATCTTTACCCAAGGTTACTACTTGCTCACTAAAATATAAAAAGTTACCGAGTGCTCACCGAACTATATATCAATTTACCCATCAATCACTCATCCTAATTCCGTCTACACAGCTGGAGAAAATTGTCTACGTGGCGGATGGAAAAATGACGTGGCAATACACGACGTTAATTTTTCACACGTTGGATAAAAACGTGGCTGACTTTAAGAAAAGCGTGTCTCTCATCTCTTCAAAACAAATCGTCCTCACTGCCCTGTTTCAATTACAAATGACAGAGAATTTGAAAATCCCCAATTCCAATCGAACCCTAGGAAGAACGTCATCTTCAATTCGCCTTGAATTATCTCCATCCACATCTTATTCTCGTGAACAACAAAGCCGACACTAACAATCGATTTGGGGCTGGTGTCCGACGAGTTCCAAAATTGATGGTAAGAAGAGTTTTATTTCTTCCCCGACAGTGAAGAATGGAAAGAAGGCAGTGAAGAATGGAAAGAAGGTAGTGAAGAATTTGGAAAACCCGTGGCATTGTCTTCTGAGGAAGCCCGTATTTGGAAAATGCAAATTCATTTCTAAAAAAGCTGAAGAAGTTTCTCCCTTTGTTTGTCACGATTTGGCCGGCTGGTGGTGGTCCACTATAATAGTGTGATTGTATTTTAGTTTTTTGGTGGTGGAGGTAGTTTGTATTAATAAGCAGGATGCTTCAAATGCTTTGGCTGTGATTAATTAGGATGGGCAGTTTGTAGTAATGAGATGGATGCTTCAAAAGGATTTTCTGGGATTCCCATTTATTAACTTTGGCTTGTGTTAATAATTAGGATGGTGCCTGGCCCTTTATATGTAATTACGATTTTCTGGGATTCCCATTTTTGTTGGTTTGTATGTTTGTTGGTTTCTATGTTGTAATTTCAATAGACAGATGTTTGAATGAAATGAATGATACTCTTTTGCTGCTGCTCATCACTTCCAATCCATGTAAAGAATTTCATAACAAAACAATACATTACAGAATAGGTGAATTTCATAACAAAACAAAACATCACAGAATAGGTTGCCAATGAACCTGAAATATAACAAAATATTACTGACAAAACATTGCAAAAAAATTACAGGAACTGCAATAGGTTGCCAATTCCAGCATCTTTACACAAAAAAAAAAAAAAGAAACAAAACAGCCAATATCAGCAAGCCATCTGATCATGTGTTTTACAAAAGGTTCATGTCTAGCAACTTTACACAAAAGAAAACAAAACATCCAATATCCATAAACCACAAAAGTACTTCACCATTGTCAAAATACAATCTAAATCAACATGTGGCTAGTGAAGTCTGTGGAGCTGCTACTGGGTGGCTGAATGTCTCTTCATTCTTGGTGGTGCAAATGGAACTGACCCTCGAACGACCCTTTTATTTTTTATCAAGGCTGCCTTCTTCCTTGCTTTTTCCTGATTCTCTATATCTTGTAGGTCCTCCACCAAGGATTCAAGTAGAACACTTGTAGTTTGCAGCTGCGGAGGAGCCTCATCTATTGTTGAACTACCTGGTTGATTAAGTGGAGGACCATAGTTGTTGAATTGAGAAGCACTCGTTATACCAATGCCAGGTGTAGGCATGAACTGGAAAGTAGATGGTTGCACTTCCATTGTTATATTGCTCAGTGGCCTCCTCGGCAATAGTTTAACCTGTAAAGAAGGTTGGATATTATTTAAGCAAAGCAAAATGTTTGAATAATTTGAGAAAATATTTGCTTAGTTTCGATTACCCTTGAGTTATCGCTCACAAAATGGTTTGCCCTTTCTTCATTTGCAGGATTTGTATCACTGTCACGATTTTGATGATACCTCATGTTGTGGCCTGTTGCTCCACAAGTACTACACGTAATTACTGTTGTACCTCTCTTTTTCAGCTTACCCTTAGCTCCGACGTAGGTGATGACATCTTCCTCTGCTTGTCTCCTTCTCTTCTTTTGTTTTCTTCCCCGTTTAGACACAACCCAACTTGGTGGTTTGACTGGAAGGGTATCAACCGAAGGCCATAACTTTACTCCATTGATTGGATAGATGATATTCTCATAACAACTAAGATACGTGCTAACTCTATAGCACTCATGCACGTACCGCCAAGGCTCCCCCCTTCTATCTAAAATTGCAGCAACTGCATGACCACATGGAATCCCTGACAAATCCCATCTCCTACAAGCACACGTCTTATTACATAGATCAACAACAAATTCTCCACTTGGACATTTCACATAGGATTGTGCCCCACCAGACCAATCCACCTCACATCCATCTGCTAACTCACAACTCTTTACAAGCTTCTGTTGGACTTTAGGACATAAAGGTCCAGTTACCTTTCTCATCTTGTCCCTCCTTGCTTGTATTCTTTTCATGAAACTTATGTGCAAGTCAATTAACATGGACAATATGGATTTTTCCCTTTCTTTCAATATCACATTATTGAAAACTTCACATAGGTTGTTCAAAAGTATGTCACTCTTCACCTTTGTCAGAAAGTAAGCCTTACTCCATTCACTTGGGTGCCTTTTCTGTAACCAAGAATGTGCTGCTTTACTCTCCTTCTCAATCTCACCCATCCAAAAATTCCAATCAGCCATTGTCGTAGACTTGGCAGCCCTCCATAAGTAATCTTTCAGAGTCAAACTCTTAAAGTCGGTCCTGAAGAAATTACTATACATGTGCCTGACACAAAAACGATGTTCAACCTCGGGATACAAATCGTCTATGACATTTTGTAGACCCTTTTGTCTATCAGTCATAAATGTCCAGTCATTACTATTTGAAATCTTCAAATCTTCACCTAGGTGTTGCAGAAACCACCTCCAAGTAGTAGCATTCTCATTCTCCACTATTGCATATGCTACTGGGTAAATGCAATCATTAGCATCTAATGCCACAGCAACGAGCATCTGACCTCCAAATGTCCCTTTCAAGAAACACCCGTCTAATCCCAACAGTTGCCTACAACCAGATAAGAAGCCTCTTTTGCAAGCTTCTAAACAAATGTATATACCTTGAAACTTTAGTTCATGCATGGCAACTATGCATGTAGACCCAGGATTGGTTCTCAAAATCTCAGCTGCAAAAGACCTAAGCATGCCGAACTGATGCTCATCAGATCCTTGTATTAATAACCTAGCATATCTTCTAGCCCTCCAAACTGTAACTTTATTAATTGTCAACTTCAAATCATCCTTTACAGCCTTCATAATAAGTTTAGACTTCCAATCAGGGTCAACTTTGAAAGTGTCTAAATACCTATCTGCTATATACCTTGCAGTGCAATGCCTATTTGTTCTGTCCCTTACACATGTATGCTCTAAATTTGCGGACTTTATTTGAACACAACCATTCTTTTTACTCCAAGATGCCCATATTTTCCACTTGCATCCTAATTTACATATAGCCTGTGCTCTAAACTCATCATTTGGTCTAAACCTCAAATTACATCTAGTAGCAATCCCATGATTCCTCACAGCTTGTCTAAACTCCTCAATGTTTTTAAATTCCTTTCCAACCTCAAGTTGTGGGTTGAACTTCTCCTTATCGGGATCATACACTGGGAAGTGATAAATATTTTCTTCACTAGAAGAATAATCAGTATTTAGTTCCTCCTCACTAGGGCAATCTAACTCATCAGAACCATTCTCTTCTTCCCCTCCAACATCAAGTTCAAATGCATGGTTTGCATGTAATCCACTCTCAACATGCTTGGACGCATTCTTATCAAATTGGAAACCATCATCGTTAACCTCATTATCAGAATCAATCAACTCACATTCAATCGGTATCTCTTCCTCTTCTTGATCTGCATAATAAAAAAAATCTGAATGAAAAATAGTTCACTGCCGAAATTATATTGCAATATTCACGTGTTCCATGTGAATCAATTCACTTAGCTCGACAAACTCAAGACATGTCTCCAACATATGTAATATAAAATTGTAAATAATTTACCTTGTGGTCCCTCCTCCATGGTATGTAAAAGCGATTCTTCCACTATATTTTTTTTGATTGGGTCCCCCATGTTCCTTACAATCAAGACAAGAATATTTCTATATTTTGTGGCTAAATATTTGGATATCGTTTGGCAGTGTTTGAAGTGAAAGGAATATCTAGGGCTCGTGATTTGGGGCTTAACAGGGAACTAGGGTTCGCGATTCTGATTGGAATTGGGGATGAATACAGTTTGGGGAGGATCGATATTTTCAATTTCGGCAGTGGATAGTGATTTCAAGATCGGGGGTGGAATTGGATTTTGAATTTGGGTGGAATTGGAGAAAGGGAAGAACACAGAGAAGAATTGCAGGCTCCATTCCCGTTTTTGGCTGTTGTGTGTCTATTTAGTACCCTGTTTGGCTATTTTTAAAATGACGTGTATAATTGTTTGCCATATCATGAGCCACGTAGACAATTTGCTCCAGCTGTTAGACGGAATTAGGATGAGTGATTGATGGGTAAACTAATATATAGTTCGGTGAGCACTCGGTAACTTTTTATATTTTAGTGAGCAAGTAGTAACCTTGGGTAAAGATCAGTAGGCATTGATTTAATTAACTCGAGAAATCCCTAACTGCCAAGTAGAATTTTTTTGGTTCTGTCTCACAAGTATAGTTTCTAGGGTTCTTCGAGGTTGGCGATGGAGAGCGAAAGGAAATTGATATACCATGAGAGGCAAAAATTACAATTTTGCTTGTTGCACTCCCTCAACAATCTCTTCCAGGTGAACTTAATTTAACTGATTGTTGCTTATAATTTTGTATGTGTACATTGATAGAGATAAGTTTCCCTTACTTGTAGAAGTTTATATTAATCATCTGTTTTGGAAATTTTTTTTAAAAAATTTATTAATGTGGTGGGGAGATGAGACTGTAATGACCTTACTTATCGCTAAGTCAAGGTTTAGTTTGTGGTTTATACCAATTGGACACCTTCTCATTCAGGCCGGCTTGAAGTGTTCTGCCTAATGCGTTGTTACAAATTACAATAGGTATAATAGTATATACCCTTTTGGCCATGACCCCCTCGTTGCGTATGGGAAGTCCTAGAGAGCTGGAAATATGGAGATAAGAGTCACTCTGGATGTCGGTTTTGAAAAGAAGGTAAAATATAGTGACTAATTGTATCCCATGTCGTTAAGTGATGATTTATCTTCTTCTTTTGAGATTTATAACTAGTTGGACATGCTTCTTTTACAAGTCGGTTTTAAGGGTGAATGGTTTGTTACAAAAATATTGATAATCTTGCAGAGCGAAAGTTAAATTTTAGCTTTTCTGATCCTAATTTACAGGAGAACAATTAGAGGATTTTCAGTCTTTTATGTATTTTTATATCTTGTAAGTTTTGACTTGTGTGTAATTACTCATGATTTTATAGATTATTTGATCGATTCCGTATTATAATTCAGGAGAAAGATGCATTTACTCGAGCAAATTTGAATGCCATTGCTGAAAAACTGAACTTCGATGATCCAAACAAGGCAACCTGGACTCCTTTGTCTGTTATCTTTAAGCCTCATCATAATTCTTTTACAGGAAATTATGATATTAACGTTTTAATTGCCGCTCTTGAAGAAAGAGGGAAAAGGGTAATATGGCATGATCACCGAAACGGGACATCTTTAATTGATCTAGATGGGTTGAAGGATGAATTGTTCGGTATTATAGTTAATGTTCCAGTAAGAAGGTATGCTGGCCTATGGAAAGGTAGGCATTGGGTTGCATTGAGAAGGATTGAAGGAGTCTGGTACAATTTGGATAGTGATTTTTCTGCTCCTTATTGTTTTAAAAACACTGGGGAAATTAGGGAGTTCTTGGACAGTGTAATGTCCACTGGAGCTGAGGTTTTGCTTATCATGAATGATAAAGAATAAGATTTATTTACTTTTATTTTCATGCAGCGAGTGTAATTTTAACCTGCATTTTGTACTAGCTAGTGGTTGAACTGTAGAATTATGAGAAATATTGTGTGTATATACTTTTTCATAGAATTTAGGGCATTTTGTCTCCAAATATATCAATGTGGACATGATGCAACTTGAAAGATTTCCATAGAGCACTTCTCTTTGCAGTATGATCATATTCCAAAATGACAAAATATTGTGTTTTTGGTCCTCGCCATTTTACATAGAATTGGATGAGTAGACCCAAACTCTTGGTTGTCGACTTTATATTGAAAACCTTCTCTCCAAGTCTTCCCAGTTAGGTAGGGTATTTTATTGAACCATTTGATGAATGTATCGATTTTCTGCACTTCATTTGATTACTGTAGCCACTCACCTGTTACCACTGTGTGACATTTTTGGCAATATTTTAGTGGTCTAGTATTTCTTTGAACAACATAATCATTCATGGACACAATAAACAATTCAATTTGATGAATGCAGTTTCTGTTGAGGTCAATGGTGGCATTTTCTTCCTAGTGCATTGCATCAGTTATTGGCCTATGAACTTAAGACATGCTTCATCTAATATAAGTTGATTTACCTAGTTTTTCATGACAGGAAAAATTCTCTGCAGTTTTGTACTTCTGCATGGTATTTGTAGTTAGGTTGTTTGTGCTTTTTAGCTATCGCATCCTTTTATTATTTTTTTACCTAATCTCTATTTTGAACTTCATGACTATTCTGATTTATTTAGATTTAAACACCAAGAAGAATACTGTTACCATTGTGGCCTTCCATCTAATATAATCTTTGGAAAGCATATATTCTTGGCTGCTTTTATTCTGAGGCACTTGTGTTCAAAGCTAATTTGATAACTTTGTAAACTCGTTATTATCACAATGACATTTTAATAGAAGATTTAGTTGTGGAAGATGATAGAGTTCTGGTTGATTTATTACATGCTTGTAACTTCCTAGCTTTCCGACATGAATATCAGACCCATTTAGCATCAGACCCAAATAAATAACCTCTTTTATGCATTTATGTGGTCTTTGAATTCTCCATGCTAAGAATTACTCCGACTTGTTATAAGATGTTGAAAACTCGAGGCATTTCATCTGTCCACTCTCATATCTTCTTAACAAGATTATCTTATCCTTCATTGATATTATTATAGAAATAGTGCTTATCTTGTTAGATGTTATTCTGTCTTGGAACGTGCCTTGTACATTAAGAGAGACATGTCTCATTCTTGCATTAGCATATGGTGAGCTTATACAAAACACATCCTTTCGAATTTGCCTTGATCATATTATTTCAGGTATTCGAAGAGTAAGTGGAATTCTTATGAGGCTGAAACTATGCTCATTTATATACACTTTCATTGTCACGTCCATTTGTACTTGACTGCTTAACTTCCTGTTATGTACCACCGTGGCGCTTGGTGAAATAATCTACTCAGCGATGTATGAAATGAAGTCATATTTGTTCAAACTAATTCTTTAAGTAATACCATCTCCATACAGAATGTTGGACTTTGGGCCATGTGTGAACCAATTAGTGCGTTCATAGTGGGCTGATTGAATCTGGTCATCTATGAAACCTTATAGAATGAGATTTGAGTAGTCTCTCACAACTTCAATCCCAATTAGAATGTTGTCCATAAACCCCAATAATCCAATATTTTACACTACAATTTCATATTCTTGGGTTCAGTTTCTCTCTTTAATATAGGGTTTTGAGCTATGAGTAGTCCCATAAAGGAGATGTGAATACCGTGAGTGCTATCGCGAGGAATTGGACTTGAAGATTTGTGGATCAGTACAGACTTCCATCACTGCGCTACTGATTCAACAGTCAACTGACCAAGGTAACAATCTTGGGAGAAGTTTTGCCTAAGAGGAGTTAGAAATTTGAGTGTTACTACTACCTATTGCTTAGTTGAGGTTGAGACCAAATGGTAAATAATCTGAGTTGCGCTAGTAGAAGTGTTTGTATTGTCTTAGGTGGTTTGCCATGCATTGAAATAGTTATTATGCTCAATTGGTCGTTCAAGTCATTTTCTTGGTCGAAGTGCCCTCATGGCTTGGTGACTGAGGTCTTTCATGTTTATGCGATGTTACTTCTTATCATAACTTACTTCTAGGGATGGGAAGAGTTCAATTCAGGGTCGGTTCAGTCAAAATTATAACTGCACCACCAAATTCTTGACCATACCATAACTGTGTAAGTCAGTTCAGTTCGTATCTCGGTTAATAACCACGAAAATAAATTATTTTTTATAAGTCCAAACTTCAACCGTCAAATTGAAAAAAAAAATATTATGAAAAAAAATTCAATAAAAATAAAAACACAATACTAAACCAATTTAGCAAATAATACCCAAAACGAAAATGCAAATAATATTGCAACTTTTAAATGCAAAATTCGAATTTAACAAACAATATTATCAATATAGGTCAAGACTTTTACTAGTATAGGTCAATCTTCATTCTTTCTCCAACTCTTACTAGTATAGGTCAAGGGTCAAGACTCAAAATTGATTCCTATATAGTAAATAAGGTAATTAGAGTAATAATACAACCATACTACCTAATCGAGTATGATCTTAACTGAAAATTTAAACAAAAAAAGTACTTTGTCGTCAATGTCCTCCTCATTAAACCTTGCACAAGCTCCAGAGTATGATGAAGGGGCAGAATTTTCTACACACAATATAGAAAACAATTAGCAATAAAAGAAAGTAATAACAAATATAAAACAATAAATTCTACTGTGAATATCAGTCCAAAGTCAATCTCGAGCACACATTAAAGTTTTTAAAGTTTTCGAGTGAAGCCTATTTCTATCAAGACTCACAAATCTACAACTTGTACTAAATGCTGACTCAGATGCCATGGTAGATACCGGAATGACTAATAAATCTCTAGCAGCCTTCTGTAAAGTCGACTTCTCATCATCACCTAAATCTATATGAGTAGGATTTGCATTTACCTCACTTGGATTTTGTGAAGTACTTAGTGTACTTGGTGCATCCTTTCGAATGATAGTAGCGGTATCTTTAACTTCAACTTATGCACTTCCAAGTGAAGCGGGAGGAGTCGGAACAGAAGACGACAATCCATGGTAAGACATCTAATTACATGAAAAATAAAACACATCAATTGAGGTTTCAGCCATGGTTTAGGTGAAAATGCAATCAATTTGAATATATTTATAGTATTTTCAATCAATTTTCTAAAAGGAATATTTACAAATTGAAAATACCTGCTTAAAGTAGTAAAACAAGAATTTATTATACACTATTATAGAAAATAAATTTCTTTTATGCGTTTGTAGAAAATCAAAATTCTTTATTCTAACCCACTAAGAATGGATAAAGAAACCATTCCTTCTACCTACCAAATAGAGAAATACAAATGACAATAACTATAAAAATAAAAATTGTTTGACAGATATATGAAAAATGAAAGCAAAAATTTTAAAAAAAATCATTCTTCCCTGCTGGATTGGTAAATTACCAAGCTCTAGCAAACAATATAACCCAATATATATGTTGAATTCTAGAATTTCATTAATATCAGCAAAAGCCAAATTATTTCTGTAACCAATTTAATAATCCGACTCTCTATTTCTTATGAACATAGAGAAGTTGAAGAACGCATAAACTAGCAAGCAAAACAGACTAAAAATCACATTTTTCGGGCCACGCATCATATATTTAAATAATATTATAAAGAAAATGCAATCAAGTATAATGTATCCGAATTTTGTTGAATTGTACACGATAGATGATTTGAAGCCAATTGACGCAAAACAACTAGGGAGTGTGCTCACAAAATTGTAGATTTTATTGTTGATTACTACAATTTGAAGTTGAGGTACAGATAGTAGAGCACCGACGAATCTGATTTGGTTCATTGGTTGAGTAGACGAGTGTTTTGTAAGTTTTATTTCCAATTTTCAATTTTAATGTGTAGGGTTAGAGTTATGTTACTAAGTTAAGAGTTTACTATTTATGTTAATTGTGATAGAATTTTGAGGAAGCCCAATTGTCACAATTGCCCAATTAATTTTGGGAAAAAATAATAGAAAGCTCAATTGTCCTATTTTTTTTTTAACGGGTAATCGGTTCAAGACGAGGCATCTTCGATAAATACCATACCCGCCTCATCCCGAACTGGGTCATTAAAATAAAAAACATAACTGAAAAACGCAAGATTCGACCCAACTACATTTAGAGGAGTGTGATTAGGTGTATATGCGGAATTAAAACTTTAATTAACAAGCAACAAGTCATAAGTTAATTATGTCTACGTGATTAGTCAAACAATTCAATTAATCCTATCTTTGAATCCTACAGTAATATCAAAACATTAAGAAAACCAGTAAAAAACACCAGAATTGTTTACGGAGAAACCCAACGCGGGAAAAATTTCGAGAACTTTGCTAGTCAAAAATCCACTATATACTTTTGATAAACTTACAGACTACCAGTAAAGTTGACAACACAAGCTTTCTGATCTCTTGTCTGATGTTTGAAGCAGTCCTTCTAGAATGTGCACATTAGCACCAATCCTAGCTCTTCTTTGTAAAGCAATCCTCTTGGAATGAGCACATGAACTCCAATCCTGACTCTTTACACGGTTTATCTCTTATAGATCTTCCCAAGAATTCTTTGTTCTTCAAATTATTCTTTGATCTTCAATGCAGCAAAGTTGACGACACAATCTTTTTAACAGACCGGAGTGAAGAATGCAATCACGCGCTTGATTTGATGGATTTGATGTTTCAATATGATGAGCACATATATGATTGAATGATTGAACTTTTGATCTTGTGTATGATGAATTCTCCCTAGAAAATAGTATGTTCAATTTCCTTTTGTAGAATATGTGGTGCCTCAATTTATAGGTTGGACATTTTTGGTAGAATGGGCCAAATAAAAAGTCTCGGAAATCAAAATTAGGTCTGGCCGAATAATATGTCGCTCTACTGAAGGGTCTGTCCCTTGAGCGACAATGTGGCGAAGGTCGAGCTAGGATGTTCCTGCTTCATCTGCTCGAGCATGACTCCGACGAGCAGCTAGCAAAAAATCGGCGTGGATCCTTCTTGTTCCAAACATGAAACCCTAAACCCTAAGCTAACCTACCAACTATGAAACTTTACAATTAAGTCCCTAAACTTTTATAATCATTCAAGTTGGTCATTTTGTTCACAAAATTGTCAATACAATATATAAACCTAACAAACTCCCCCTTTGATATTCTAAGACAAAACCAAATACAAAACACAAAATAACTTATCAAAACTATCAAAATCCAACTGAATCAACCGAATGTAGCTTCCATTTTGTTCATCCAGTATCCTGAAATCGAAGACTCACATATCTAGTGTAAAAGCACGTGATACAAAAAATAAGCAATAAAATACTTAGAAGCATACTCAAATAAATAAGCTAGTTTGAGACGCAATATTAATGCTAACCAAAACATCATGACCACATTAATATCACAAAATATCAAAACTCAAACAGCCATACATGAAATGCAACACAAATGCAATGTATATGCTCCCCCTCAATGCATGATATGCAATACAAATGTAATGCACAAGCCTTTCTTACTGCAAACTCTCAAAGCGTTAAAGCAGTAGATAAATGTATCTGTGTCTCTCCCTAACGATCCCTCAAGACATGAAAATGCAACATCAATCAACAAAGAAAAACACAATGTCTTAAAATGTATATCTATGTCTCACCCCCAACGACCCCTCAAAGACATAAGATATAAAGTCAATGCAGTCAAATGTCAAAATATATCTATGTCTCACCCCATCGACCCCTAAAGACATAAGTAGCCGCTTAAACAATAAATGTTTATGATATGTCTCCTCATTACAATACAATCTCTCCACCTTTTTGTTTCGAATGTCTAAGAGAAGGAGCAGAATCACATAACATAAGAAATAATGCATATAATTGCAAGGGAAATTTCAATAACTAGGGAAAGGCTACAAAAATTTTAGAATACATAAAAAGCCATCTTGAATCCTAGCTAAACAAAAATAAGATTCTACTACCATAACACAATCCCTATTTACGAAACATGAGCATCGTCTCCATCAGATGTATCAGAATCATCACTTTCATACTCCCAATGCTCGCGCATCCAACGTAAATGACGATGAACATTTGCAACGTCGACGCGCAGAGCAATGACCTCTGCTATCATCTGAGTCACCTCGGCAAGCAATCGAGCCTGCTGGTTGATCATCACGGACATCTGGCCCATCAAAGTGGCCATAGGATCAACTGAAGCAGATACGGAAGGGACAAGAACCGATATAGAAGATGGAATATTAGAAGTGAATGTAGGCTCAGAAGTAGGAACAGTGAAATGACCACTAGAGAGAAGATCAACTATAGGATTAACTGGCTCCACCGGGTCAGCAGTAGCCAAAGAAGAAGAAGCATGAGATCGACTCTATGATATGGTGGTATGACCGATAGGTCTACTAATCCTACATGAAGCTCCATCAGGAAAAGTGCCCCTGAGAGCGATGACTAATCGATGAATGAGGCAAGCATAAGGGAGACCTATCCTATGACCAAGAACACGAAACATGCGCAGAATATGCTGGCACAGAAAAGTATGGAAGTCAATAGAGTCACCGTAAATCAGGGCGTATAGAAATCTAGCCTATCAGAAGGTAAAGAAAAAGTATGAGCGATCGACCACATGTTTGTGCACACAATGCGCAACAATACCTATTAGTAAGTCGGAAGCAATCCTGTACGAACTGCTGTGGAACCCTCTTCCAACGGAGTGTTAAACAGTGTAGAATAAACCACGGTATCGGATGGAATAGACTCAGCCAAAAGATATGGATAGATCGGGTAGACAACCCATGGGATATGAAGAATCTCGGCCAAGACATCAGGGTTAATCATAAGGGTACGACCTCTAAAGTGGACCCTAAATGATGTATCACAAATCTCATGAATGTTGGCGTAAAACTTTTGAACCAAAAGATTAGGTGGAGGAGCCAAACCAGTAAGTAAGGGATCCCAACCATTAGAAACAAAAATAGCAGCAATATTAGGGGATAAATAAGATAGAATAACCTCACGCTCTACTAGGACGGGACGAAGTGAAAACCTCATGAGTAGTAGAAGAAATGATCAAGCCCGACTGTAAGGGATAGAGCCACTAGGTTGTTGAGCAGTGGTCATTGCTCTCTTCGGTGGCATCTGGGACATGATTGCTGAACAAACATGTTAAGAGATGCTACGAAAGATAATATAGACCACAAATAGTAACCATGCAATCAAATGCGTGAAATGATGCACAGGATAAGCATACACACAAAATGATGCAAATGTGTCAAAGCACGTAAAACGATGTGAATCAAGACATGTCATGAAAATCGATGCAACATTGTCAAATATGAATAGACATCAAGGTGTGCAGTGCATGGACAAAGTGTAGTGAGTGCAGGACGGAGGTATAGTGATGTCAAGACGGAGGTACAACTTGAGTGTCATGTCATCGAAACAAAACTTAATATAATTCAACTCCAAAACGACACGTGAGTGCATAAAGGTGTTCATGGTATGAGATATGACTCGTGTATGCAAAAGTGTAGCAAAAAATACACGAACATATAAATGAGACATTTCATCCAACACCTTGAGTGCAATGAAGATTCATGGCAATCAATACACAATCCAACACGCCCAATGCCCACATATCAATACATAATGCAGAATAACACACTTAGCATCGAAATATATCTCAAGACCCATCAAAATCGACCAATAGATGCAAAAGGACAAGAAACATGTATTTCACATTCAATGCTATGGGCAAAATCATGCAAAATTTGAATCACATTGAAACAATTGCATTCTTACAACATTCAAATACACAAAATCTATGAATTCTTGTGAAAAATTAAGGCAAATAGCAATGAAAACCTAAAAAATCCCAATTATGTAAAAAACAAAGGTTTTATCAATTTACCTTCGAAATGTTTGGATTGAATGAAGAAAATAATGTTAATGAAGTCCAAAATCGTTGCCCACGTCTTGAAGTGTGAGAAATTGCAAAACTTTGATGGAGTAAGGTCGAATTTGGAGAGAGATACGAAAAAAATGAGTGAAAAACGACTTGGCGAGCATGACTCCAAACATGAAACCCAAACCCTAAGCTAACCTATCGAGTATGACTCCGGCGAGCAGCTAGCGAAAAATTAGCGTGAATCCTTCTTATTCCAAACATGAACCTCCAAACCCTAAGCTAACCTACCAACTATGAAACTTTACAATTAAGTCCCTATGCTTTTATAATCGTTCAAGTTGGTCCTTTTGTTTACAGAATCGTCAATACAATATTTTAGATTTGTGGGATTGTTACAGACTTTACGAGGATATACTCACTAAAGAAATGACAATGAACAAGATTTTGACTTTCTTTTTCTTTAATATTGTTCGCCTTTCCTCTCTGTTCAAAGTAAAAAGTCGAGATATATTTATGGTTCAAATTATTCTAGTTCGTTAGATATACGTAAATATTTTTCGATTAATTCTATATGATCACTTCGATGATCGCTTGATTGCATCCTCTCCTTATAATTATATTTAATCATATCCCAACACTAAGTTGAAGGCATATTCTAGAGATGAGTTCAAGACATATTTTCACAAGTTATTAGTCCCACATTTCGTGCACATTCTCTTTTCTTTCTGTATAAATCTGAAAGTTGGATCACAAAAGGATCCAGTAAGATAATTAAAGTATTTAGACTTCTGCAATATTCTATCTTAAGCCATCCCTCATTCATCCTAGTTAGTCATTTCTTCTTTATCATTTTTAACCCTTATCCAGCAACCCTTGAGAGCTACCTTTCATTGGGATAGGTCCATGTCACCTAATCTATTGTTGGGTTCAATTTATAAATAGGTCAATTTCCTGGTAATTTGTTCACACTTAGGCTGACCATAGCACTCAATTCTGTCCGCCACTTCACATTATCTAGAAGCAATATTAACTCTTTCCCATTTTGGGTATAGAAGAATCTTAGAATTGCCCTTTCGCTTACGTCTTTCATGACAATTTATTTACCATATAATTAATGAAAAAGAATAAGATTTAATTGTGTCCTCATTGTGTATTCTAATAGTTTTGTATCCGCCTAAAAAGTCATTTGATTATGTTGAATAGCCCGACTTCTATAAGGGGGTGATGGTTTATTCCCCATGGATGTATTATAGTGATCCCCGGATATTTTGGAGTGTGTTTGATTTGATGTTTCAAGATATTTTTTAAACAGTTGAAATTTGTTTTGTCTGATATTTTTGAAAATGCATTTTTTAACATGATGTTAAATTCATAACATAATACTAAAAGTGTTTTGAGTAAAATCATTCAAAAAAAGGTTCAAAATTATAATAAAATTCAAATTAAAACTAAAAAAAATATAATCCTAAAAAAATTAAATTTGAAAAAATTAAAATTATAAAAATAAAATTCTAAAAGATAAATGGTTTTTTTTTTCTTTTTTTTAATTAAAGACAGATTCACACCCTTAGTGAGTTTTTAGGTTCCACGGGTCGATGAGGGTCATGATTTTTCAACCATATATATATCATAAAAAAAAAAAGTATAAGGAAGGAGGGAGACATAAACTTGACCTTTAGAAAGCAATAAATGTAGTAAAAGTGGTAAATGAAAAGTACTGCTCCCTGAACAATGTAAGCAAATGATTCCTAAACTATAAATCTCTAAAGCTAGGCAATTCATATCGATCAATATGCACAAGTGTCTTGATCTATCGATGAAGTTCATGTGGACCATACTCCTGGTAGTGATGTGGGTCCCATCTCTTTGGAGCAAGTGAATTTGCAACATGGTTCCCTTCACTATAGATGTGGGAGATAGTATCATAATCAAAAGAGATGAGGTGTCTAATATGTTTGAGAGTACCTTGAATCGTCCATGGTCTTTCACCCCTAGTAATGTAGTGAATAGCCACAATTGAGTTTGCATCAACATAAATATTCGAAATCCCAAGTTTTCTGGCAAGAAGAATCCCATTTAAAATGGCTCGAAGCTCAACCTCTAGAATAGGGCAAGCACTATAGGAATTATAGAATGTTGTGATATGCTGTCCAGCCTAATCCCGTATAATATCTCCACCACTAGCAAATTCATCTTTGATGCATTCATCAGTGTTGATTTTGTAAGATCCCACTTGTGAAGTGCATCAAAGGACCAATATAGGAGGTGATGGGGGAGAAGATGGAGGGTCATAGAGATACCGAATATGGGAGCAATAGCTAAATCCCCCTACCAATGTATTAGTCGAAACAATCGACTTGCATGTAGAATCAAATCATGTGGTAGACTCTTCAATTAATTTGTCTACACACCATGCAAATCTCCCTTTGTTTCGCATCATTCCTCTCGATCAATAGAAATCGAAAAATCAGTAGAGGAATGATAGTACGAATGTGACCATAATGAGCATATTAATCAGAATATCTACATCTCTAGTACCAATGTCTAACTCCTTGACTTGATCACATATGCATCTAAAATATATCACCAAAGTGCTGCCATACTTGATTAGAGATAGTATTGTCTGTGAAGATGTGTGTGATAGTCTCAATCTCTGAACAACACTAGCATTGGGAAGCCATGTGGCAGCCAATCTTCCTCTGGACATCCACATCAACTAGAATCAAATCATGCCATAATCTCCAACAAAAGGATGCTTTAGTAGGTATCGTCGTGCTCCACCTCAGTTAGTATGAATCCTGAATCGTTCTTCCCGATAGGCCTAACTACCAAGCAAATTTGGTAGCAAAGCTATCATCAGTGTGTCTCGCCAAACTATATAATTCGGGACATCAACACATAAAGGAACAACTTCCATATGCTCTACCATACGTGGTGGAAAGGCTTGTAGTAGTCGTCCAATATCCCAATCAATACAATCATAAAAGTCATACATTTCCAATAAATAAATAAATGTTATAAGTGGTAGATCGATGGTAATGATGTAACAATGAATGTAATAAGTGGTGATAAGGTCAACGGTCGAGGTGACGATGTAAATATGCGACAAACAATGTAACACACTATATTACAAGTGATGATGGTGATGGCCGGCATTGAAAAATGCAGTGAAATGGTTATAACATATTTTACAAATTAACACATTGTGTTACAAAATTCATTTCAAAAAACAATTCAAGAATAGAAATAATAAAAAATAGTAATTTGAGATTAGTAAACTTTTTAAATGAGTTTTGTTCCCTAAATTGTTTGGTTCTTCCTTCAAATAATTAGATTCAAAATTAAATTAACGTTAGTTACACATCTATGAAACTTTTGAGTTAAGCCATCTTACCAAAAATATTTCCAAATTTCTTGACAAATGATTTGTTGGCAAGGTATGGTTGGATGTAAAAACTGAATGTATTAAAACAATCACGTGTAATTTGACGTTTATGTAATTTTTAAAAAATCTCCATTTAATAAGTTATAATTATTGTATCTTACACTATATTAATTTATATTTAAATCATGTTACTATGTATATAATTTATTTAAAATTGTAACTAACATCGAGTGTTTTTACAGTATGTATAATGTTTTTTTTAAAATAGTAATTTATTAATCGATATAACACCACGATCCATCACCCTTGTAGCCATCATCACCACCTTCTCATATCATTGTATATGTTCCTCGTTACCACCACATTCTATAAAGAAATTACTAAAAATCGAGGAGTAAAACCAAAAGCCATACCTTAAACCATTTTGAAAATTATAAGCAAAAAATTGTAGATATGTAATCAAAAGCACCATCATCACAACCATCTCTCCGCAATCTCCCTATCATCATCATCGCTAATGCTACCTTGTCTCCATCACGTTTAGTCCCAAAAATCACCATAAACTCAAAAAATCTAATCACCACCAACTCCTTCAACCCTACTCATCGCACAAAATAACAACTCGGCCCACATACAAATCCTAAAGCCTTTCAGTATATCCAAAACCTTGATTACCAATACTTTGCACCTTTCTGATCTCATTCCAAAGAGGTTCTTCATACTCCGTGATTGCTCTGTGACTATGCTAGAGACGTAAGAGCATATTCAAGAGACTCTCTATTTTAAAAAAATATATTTTATTATTTGAAAAATATTTATAAATTTAAAAAGTTCAAATTTTGAAGTACTCCAACAAATTCTTTATATTTAACATTTAATTTTACTACTTTCAAAAAATATTTATTATTTTTCTTTATCTTTTATTTTAACTAGTTTTTATTTATATTTTTTTTATTACTTTCTTACATTGAAAATTGAGACTTTTTGAATACATTTAATTATAGAGAGTGAGTTTGACTCTCCAAATTTGAAGAGTCACTCTTTAAATTAAAATGTTAATTTAAAGAGTCTATTGGAACATATTTTAAATGTTGACTCTTTAAAATAGAAAGCATCTCATGTTTGAAGAGTCTCTTGGAGATGCTCTTAGACTATTTCTCAACTCTCAAGATATGGACGACCTTTATTTAGTAGACCCAAGCTCTGCGACTATTTTGTTGTGCAAACAATACTTCTGCAAACGATACCTCGGTCAAGAGAATGGGAATGGAGGAGATGGATGTCTAGGGGTGGAGGAAATAATATGCTGCAAAGGTGGTAGAGATGAGAAGTAGAATAAGCTTTTGCATATTGGAACCGTGTGGATTTATTGGTGGTGTCAGTGGTGGTTCAGACCTTTTAAGAGTGGTGGTGTGTCTATTTGTAGTGGTAATAGTGACAGTGGATGATAAGGATGATAGAGAGAATGTGTGTATGTGTGTGGGGAGGGTGACGAAGGGTTGGAGATGATAAGGAATGTGTAAATGGTATAAAGAGAGGGGAAGGAGTTATGTTAAAAGTAAATTACATTCAGCCCTAGTTTTTAACTTATTATTTCAAAAAATCAGATTTTAACTTTACTCTTTCAACAATTAGGTACATTACACCCACCCTACCTCACATCAAACCAAACTTATCCTTTAACATGTCTTCCCAAGTCATATTTTACACTCCACCACTACCACTTCGTCACCATTTCCTGCTGCCACTACTTCACGAAAACCCCCACCATCGTCATCCGCCACCAACTCAATCATGGCATAGATGTTCAGAACACACCTATCTTATCATCACTATTCATCCATCCATCCATATCACCACAATCTGCAGAGGAACCATCGCCATTTGATATGCGTCAAAGGCAAAGAAAATCAAAAGTAGAAACAAGAAGGTGAGGACACGGCGTAAAAGGCCGACTATGGCAAACGTTTCAATTCAACTCAATTGTGGTTTAGTTCGAGAAGGCCGCTCACACCCATTTCTTTTCTTATCTTCTAACATGTTTATTAAATGATTCTCTATGGTTGATTTTGAGGTGTGTTCGGAGGTGGTGGTGATGGTGACATTGGTTTGACTGTGGAAGTGGTGAGGTAGACAATTTAAGTCTTCTCGCATATCTGATTGTGGAGGTGGTGGTGACGCTGACAATGGTTTTACTATGGAAGAGTGGTGGTAGTGGTGGGGTGATAGCTACGACAATTTGGATCTTCTCTCATGTTTGATTGTGAAGGTGGTGGTGTTGGATTTTGAGGTGTGTTTGAACGTGGTGGTTGTAGCGGTGACAGTGACAGTGATTTGGCTGTGGAGGTGGTAATGAGTTGGCAACGACAATCTGGGTGGTGTCGATTTTGGTAGAGTGTGTTAGGAATGTATGTAGGTTGGGTTAGGATGGGATGAGTTGAAGAGCTGTGATAGGGTGTGGCGGTGGTGATGGCGTGGCATGGTGGTGTCGATGATGTTTAGGTAGTATTGGTGGTGGTGTGGTGGAGTAGGGTGAGATGAAAAGTAAGTGTGACCAATAAAATTGATGATTTGTGATAAAAAAAAAAAAATTGATATGTGATTTTAAAATGTGGGATTTATGATTAAATTGGTATTTGTGACCTATAATTTGTGTCTTTGTAACTGTGAATTAATTAAATATTTTGACATTGACATGTTTAATTAATTAATAAGTCACAAATGTTTAATTTCTTATTTTTGAAAGTGAATCTTGAAACCTTCCTAGTAATTTATTTATTTTTTTCCCTTATTTTTAGATTAGTTTAAGAAATACCTGATTTGTAAAATTATAAAACACCCGAGTGTTGAACTTTCAAATATAAAGCATGATGGGGTCTATTTCTCTTCAATAAAACATGAATCCAATGGGCATATGCTAGTTGAGTCATAAAATAGAATTAACATGACTCATTGTAGTTGTCAAGAGAATATTTTCTTTAAATCTCTTGTAAATCTAGAAATGAACATAGCGAAATGACAAATTTAAAAATATTTCAACTCAAAATATTACGAGTAAGATGGAGTTTGTGGTTGGTGTTGACATACTGACTATTATTTAGCATTTATTTGATTTAGCTAAAAATCAAAAAAATTAGTAGATTTTGAAAGAAATTGATAAAATGTATGATTAAAAAGTTGATAAAAGTTAAGGGTTCCATGGAACACGTGATTAAAAATGAGTTTAAGAAAAATATGAATTTTAAAAATGGAGAACAAAGATTAATTTTGTGTGTATTCTCATTGTAGTAGGCCGTTTCAAATAATAATTGGAATAGTGATTTTTAGAAAAATGTGGTTAAAAAATAAGAAATAATTTTAAATTTACGTATAGAATATTTTATTGCGTGAATTTGTGGTTAAATATGAATTTGTAGAAAAAAAAAAAAAATAATGATTGCCTAAACAAACTTTACACCAACTTCAATTGCATCATCGTAAATTAGATGATATGACAGGTTAGTCCATGTGTAGTTGACATGTGATGAGTCTTTTAAAATTGTCACCAATGCATGATGACTGTTTTTCGTCATTAAAAGCATTAGGTAAAAAATTTAGCTTCGACCAAAATTTGCCCGGTGGGCCATACTGGAAAAATAGCCTAGAAGATTGTAACAAATGTATGAAAGTCCCACGAGGGCGTTGGGTCATTAGTGAATGTTACTCCATCTCGAGACCTTTTGTACATTACTAGGGACCCTGTTCAAGAAGGAGAAGTCCACTAGAATTTGGTTAGAATACACACAAATGTGCGGAATCCACTATGTATTTTAAAAAAATAAAAAATACACGGGATCCACAAATGTGTGTATTCTGGCCAAATTCTGGTGACCTTCTTTCTGTACATCCAACCCGATTGTCCAAGAATGTTTCCTCTAGCCAACAAAAAAGAGAAAAAAATTCAAAATTAATTTGGGTTAGAAGTTTCGGAACCTATCACCTAAAATACCCTCCACCCTGGGTATTGAGGAAAATCAATTTATTTGCAGACTGCTCTCCCTCGTTTGCAACAAATCCCGACTTCTGGAAGGGATGTATTTACTAGATAAAAGGTCGATGCATCGTTATGAAAAAAAAATCTTAAACCAATTGAAAAAGATGAGCAATAAGAAGGATACATGAAAACACGCGTAGCTTTCAACTCGAGCATCATATTTATTCTATCGAGTATAATTCGAAAGCATTTTTCAATTCCCTAAAAAAATTTAGGTGATGATCATGGTCTTTCAGGGTCAAATATATAGTTTAGAGGTATGTTTTAGCATTTTTCTGTTTTGAAAATCCTACAACCATTTTTTGATTAATATTATTTCAATTTTTCCCCTTCTTTGAGTGGATTCTAGTATTTTTCACGTCCGTTCAAGCAAAATTTGAGCAATATTCGTTTGTGTATTGCAAGAAAAATCCCTTTTATTATTATTTACGTTTCCATCCTACATCAATTTTTATACCAAAATAGGATTTAATTTGAAGTCAGAGCATGTTTCCCTAAACATAAAGAAAAAGGTTTTTATTTGAACGATGCCTAACCTATGTGTTTTAGAGTGCAATTCGTCCTATACTTTATAAAAAGACTAATACGCCCTTAAATTTATTTAGACAAAAATCCAACCAGGTCCCTAACATTTGGAAAAAGTACAAATGGGTCCTGACATTTTTTATAGTAATATTTAATTTAGAGTACTAAATATATCAATATAGTCGTATCAGTTAAATTTTCGAGAAAGAACAAAAAAGTTGAATTGTCGTGCTTGAAATGTATATAATTTTTTTTGTGATGTAAAAACTTGAAAAAAGATTTTAAGATAAATAAATTTGTTTTACAAAGTTAAATACTTGTTTAAAACTATGAAGTAAATGAACTGGAAATCATTAGATGAGAGCCAGTCTTGCCTACGAAGCTTATTCGACATTGTATTTAACGAATCAAGAGGCAATAAGAGATTTTTTCTCACTTCTTGCAACTAAGGCTAAATTCTCAACTGAGTTTAACTGATCCCAACTACCCACTTTCTCTCTCCACAACTCAGTAAATCAAACAATAAATACCAGTACAGAAACAGATGTCTAAAGAAAAAAACTGTGTTTCAAGAAAGTGTATTCTTGCAAGACATTATGGCCCATTTCTCAAGTAACTCGAATTTCAAACTTATATGTTACGCTCTTAGTTTGCACCACCCACAGATAAGGCATATTTTTGTGGAAATTAAGAAAAGGTTGGGGGGGCTAACAATATTTTCTGATAGGGACTGTACTAATAGTCTCAAATACGCGATTTAAATAATGCAAAATGATATCAAGAATTAGTGTCGTACTATACATTGATATTGATAATTATGAAAGTTGTTGACATTGAAATATATAACTGTTTTCCATATCACCTTTAGGGTAAGGAACGCGAACTACCATGTCACACAAATTTAGCTCATGTTTTGTGGGGACTAAAATCAATTTTTTAGTAAATTACGATAAAAGTTGATGAAATGTGTACTTGAAAAGTTGTCTCATGAAATATGTAGTTAAAATTAATTGTAGATGTTGTGATTTGACCTAAATTCTAGTGGTATTGGAGTCTAAATTGATGTAGTCTTGAAGAGATCAAAATTATGAATAGGAAAAAGTCGTTGCATTTTCACTAGCGTAGTGCTAGTTAGACGCTCGAGCGAATCCGATAGAAAACAATCCGAGACTAGTTGCTCACTTGGCACTACCCTGTCGCTCGAGCGATGGGCTTATCCGACTTAGGCCCGTTTTCGATTTTACGCGATTTTGGACTCGTATTCTTCTACAACTTGTTTTCTTTCAAATCTTTGGGGATCGGTCAGGGTGCCATCAAAAGGAGGCTATTATTACTTGTTGACGATGATCGATGATTTTTTCAAAAAAGTTTGGGTATTCTTCTTGAAGTAGAAGAGTGACGTGTTTGGGACTTTCAAGGATTGAAAAGCACTGGTAGAAAAACAGACCGGAAAACAGGTGAAACGTTTATGCACAGATAATGGTTTAGAGTTCTGTTTAGATAAATTTAATAGCTTCTGCAGGGTTGAAAGCATCTTGAAACACTTGACAGTGCCTTGAATTCCTCAATAGAATGGTGTGGCAGAACGGATGAATAGAACTTTGATGGAAAATGTTCGTTGTATGCTTTTAAATTCTGGGTTGTGTATGACTTTTTGGATTGAAATTGTTACTACAACTTATTTTCTGGTTAATCGCTCGCCTTTAACTGCCATTGATAACAAGACACCAGAAGATGTAAAGTTTGGTAAACATTCTTATTATTCTAATTTGATGATTTTTGGGTGTCCGCTTATATTCATGTGGATAATGGGAAGTTGGAGCTTAAGTTTAGAAAGTGTATCTTTCTTGGATATAAATCAGGCGTGAAGGGGTATAAATTGTGGTGTCCTGAGAATAGAAATGTGGTTGTTAGTAGGGAGGTAGTATTTGATGAACTAGCTATAGTTCGTGGTTCATCTCTTGGGGATTTTGATAAAATTGAGGAACATAATCATTCAACTCAAGTGAAGTTGGGAATTGGTTCAGAAGAACAATAAGAGGTTGCAAAACACTCCACTACAGATCAGTCCAATTTGGGGTTGACAAACAATAATATCTTGTCTACTTTGCATATATCATCAGCACCATAGTATTTAATATCTAATGATAGACATCGCAAACAGATTAGACATCCACAGAAGTATGGGGAAGCAGATTTGGTAGTTTATGCATTGAGTGTGGCTAAATACATTGATTCCACTAAGTAGCCTACTACATATTCAGAGACAGTCGTTGCAGTCATTCTAGTAGACGGATGATTGCTATACAGGAGAAGATGGAGTCATTGAGCAAAAATAACACTCGGGACTTTCTGAAATTACCTAAAGATAAAAAGGTTGTTCATTGCAAATAATGGGTGTTCAAAAGAAAGGAATGTACATGAGGGATTGAAGATGCTACATACAAAGCTAGGTTGGTGGCACAAGGCTATAGTCAAATTTCAGGTGTTGACTTTACAAATGTGTTCTCACCAGTTTTGAATCATAGTTTCATCTGGGCTTTACTTGGAGTGGTGGTTAGAATGACTTGGAGCTTGAGTAGATGCGTAAGACAATATTCTTGCATGGAGAACTTGAGGAGAGCATCTACATGCAACAAGTTGAGGGGTCACAATTTCTGGAAAAGAAGACCGTGTGTGCTTGTTGATGAAGTCCTTGTATGGACTAAAGCAGATACCGAGGAAGTGGTATAAGAGGTTTGATTCATTCATGACTACTCATAATTTCTTCAGATGTAATTATGATAGCTGTGTGTACTTTAGAAAGGAAGATTGTGGATCAACTACATATTTTTTATTATATGTTGATGATATGCTCATAGTAGTCAAAGATAAAGTAGATGTCAGAAAAATGAAATGTCAACTCAGCAATGAGTTTGATATGAAGGGTTTGAGTGCAATAAAGAAGATTCTTGGTATGAAAATCTTGAGGGATAGAAAAATGGTATATTGTATTTGAGTGAGAAGTGGTACATTGAGAAGGTGTTTGAAATATTCAGTATGGTGAATTCGAAGGCGGTGAGTACTTCTTTGAATGTCCACTTCAAATTATCATCTAATTTGTGTCCTCCGTCAGATGAAGACATTGATTACATGTCAGGATTCTTTATTCCAGTGCAGCTGGTTCACTTATATATACTATGGTTTGTACAAGACCTGATTTAGCATAGGGGTGCTCATGATTCAATTTGGGCGGTTTGTGTTATATTACTCAAACCATTTCACGCGGTTTGAAATTTTTCCAAACCAAACCAAACCATTATTTGTGGCTTGGTTTGGTTTTAATCCGTGGTTTACATATCGACATTATAATTATATGTTTATAATAAGTTATCATATATATTTAAACAAGAACTAATGATGTTAAATGTTAAATTACATTCATATTTTTTAAAAAATTTGATATATAAGCAAAAAGACAAAAAGGAATTTGCAGATCTTTGGGTTCATATCTGCTTTTGTATGCCTTTGATAACAATATGTGCACTCTCTTTTTAAAACTTTTCTATGCACATTAAAATTGCCATCATACCAATTTCATATTTATTATTCTTGATTATAAAGGCCAAACTTGCTGATATTGTTCCTTGGTGCTGTAAACCCCATCTTTTCCAACCAACACCAATATATAGCCCACACCTTCATCTTTCTGTTTCTCTTCGATCCAACCATGATGAAGATTGAGAAGTGGATGTATAAAATCTTTATAGTAAATGCCCTATTTCGAAACTTAAATGCTTTCAGACAAGTTTATCTCATTTTAATCTAAATATTTCAATTAACGATCTATGACCAACGCATATAAACAAAAAATCAGAAAAGATTTGAAACCAACAAAAATTCAAAATAACAAAGAAAAATAATAAAAAAAACAAGTCCTTGCAGAAATATTTCAATTTGGGTCTTGGAAGGAGAAATAAAAGAGTGAGAGGTACTGGTGGTTGATGGTGGAAGGCGACGAGAGGAGAGCGAGAGCTGAAGAATCGGGTGGAGTCGCACTATCGCCGAGAGGATGAGGGATGAGAGAGTAGCTATGGTTTGGAATTTGGATGGATGGGAGATAGTTTTTCTGAATTCAAAAGCCTAATAATCCAAAAAGAAAAAAAAATTAAAATGATTTGGGTTGGGCCCAAGTTCAGTCTATTAATCTATGCCCCTAGCTAGAAGTTTCATATTTTTTTTACTAAAAAAAAAAATCTAGTTTGAGAATTTATAATTTAATAAAAATATTTTTTTAATTAAAAAAAGTGCGATTCGGTTTGATTTTTTGCGGTTTTTAAAATTTGAAACCTAAACCAGACCATTTTGAAACGGTTTGAGAAAAAAAGACCGCGGGTCCACGTGGACCCAAATCAACGACTTCGGTTCAGTTTGTTGTTTCACAAATTTTTTGTACAGCTCTAATTTAGCACATGTAGTTAGTACAGTTAGTAGATACATGGCAAATCCTAGTAAGGAACATTGGAAAGTAATGCAGTAGATCTTCAAATACTTAAGGGTATGACTGGGCTAAGAAACTGCAAGCCCGCTAAATCGACCCGATCGGACTCGTATTGGGTCGGGTCGGTCCGATTTTAAAATTATTATGGATCGGGTCGGGTGAAACAATTTTAAAACTTCTTTTGGGTCGGGTCGGTTTACTTCCAGCCCTTTCAAACCGACCAAACCTATTTCCTATTTTCTTTGAAGCTTTGAAGTGGCGCGACTATTCTTCTTCTCGCCAGATCTGACCTTCAACTGGTAAGTCCTCTCGCTTTCTCTGGTAGTAATCGGAGCCCAAGCCATAGCAGAAGCAAGAGCCTTTATCTTGTAGATTACTCGAGGGATTCTGGTAAAGATGGGTCTCCTAGCCGTGAGTTATGTTGGGAAAATGCTAGGTTAAAGGAAACATAAATCCAAAGAGAAATATGAATCCGTTAAGAATTTCTGGTTGGTTTTGTTTTTGTTCGTTTCTCTATCTGGGATTTTTAAAACAAAATTCTGTTTCGTAATTGAAAAAAGCTGGAATCTTGGGAATTCGTTGATTCTTTCTTTGAGGGGTTTGAAGGAATTCTTATCTTCCCAAAGTTCTTGATCTTTTGGACACAAATTTGAAGAATTTTGGCTGAATATGATAGTATGATCGTCTTTATTTTTCACTTATTTTAGTGATTTATAGTTCTTTTTTACCATGGGAGGTAATTATAAGTATTTGATAAAAATAGCACAATTTCATACAATTTGAAGTGAATTTTCTTGGCCAATCTAGTAATTAGATGAATTTTCTTAATTTAATTGGATTTGGGTCGAAGATGTGGTGTCCGATTTTGATGCTATGTTGCTAGTATTTGCCTCTGATGTCTTATACTCGGTTAAGTAATAATGGTGGAGTGATGGACTGGGAAGTTAAAAAAATCGTGATGTGATAGCTAGAGTGTAATTTTGAAATCAGTGAAGACTTGTAGATGTTTATAATATTCTGTAATAGTCAGAGTGCAATTTTCTTAACTAAGGATTAGATGTTTCAAAAGAGGATGTGAGGTATAATTTTGTGCGTGATGTGATTGCTCGTGGTGATATTGTAGTGAGCAAGATTGATAATAAGGATAATCATGTTGATGCGATGACAAAACCACTTCATATTGTTAAGTTTGAACATTGTTTAAACTTAGTGGGTGTTTGTCATTGATTTAGTCTATTGGAGCTTGTTTAGAAAATGAAGAGTGATGTTTATTGATGGAGTCGTGATTTGAAATTCCTTGTGTTGAAATTCGGTTCAAGGTGGAGATTTGTTGTGACTTGACCCAAATTCTAGTGAGTATTGGAGCCTAAAGTGGAGTGCTTAAAGAGATCAAAATTATGAACCGAAGGAAAAAGTCGCTGCATTGTCACTAGTTTGGCGCTAGCTGGACACTTGAGCGAGTCTAATAGAAAACAACCCTAGACTTAGTCGCTCGCCTGATGCTGTCGCATGTCTCTCGTTCGAGCAACATGCTTATCCGGCTCAGACCCATTTTCGATTTTAACGCGATTTTGAACCTCTATTCTTCTACAACTTGTCCTTTAGGGTTTATATATATATATATATATATATATATATATATATATATATATATATATATATATATATAAACGACTTGTATAGAATAATAGAACATAACATAATAGAAATAGATTCATACAACATCTTGAGAGCTTTAAATTTCAGTTGAGTGTATAGAGATCTTGTAAACACAACTACTATTGATTACAGTGAATTTCTCCTCCTCCTCCCGTGATTTTTTCCCGTATTTAGTTTTCACGTACATGTTGATGTTTATTTTTCTTGTTTATTTCATTATCGTCATTATCTTGCGATTCAAATTCATAATAGTTGACTTTGACTTGATTAAAATCTTGATTTTAATTCCCACCAAACAAGGACATCATCATCATCATCATATGTTTATGTTGGGTGTCTTTAAACAACATTCGGTTGGTAAGAAGTGGTGGCTCTATCCACTCATCTATTCCAGTTAGTCATGAACCCCATGTTTAATTTAGATAAAAATAAGATTGTTTTGTAAATTCTGATAAAAAAAAATTGATAAAATGTATGATTGAAAATTTTATTAAAGTTGTGGGATCCATTAAATGTTATTAAAAATGATTTTAGAAAATAATGAATTTAAAAAAATGGGGTCCAAACATGGGTGAAATATGTTGAGCATGTATATCAATGAAGCGTATGAGAATGGTTTATATGTACTGTTATGGTGATCTTTTTGTCTATGAATGCTTCTATTACACTCGTAGTCTTGTTGATAAGCAAAAGCATAGTAGCTCAAGAACTCAAGAATTTAAGTGTTCACATCACGAACTAAAAATGATATGTGACGCTTCCCTCATGCATACAAGGGTCCCAACAAGAATTTTTAGTGAAAATGTGATTTTCAGGAGACAGAGAAAGATAAAAAAAAACTATATATCGTTCTTGTAGAGAGCAACCTTCAATATTTATATCGTGTATCCTCTTTTGTCTAACCTTTCTACTCATTTACTACGTTTCAAGGGTTGGTTGTTTAAATGAGGGGACAAACGGAATGATGCCAGTAGTTTGATGGTCATGTCATCCAAGAATAACATGTGAAATCGCTTTTGAAACTTGATAAACAACCACTATACTTGCGTTAACTTGTTCTACAACATATGTCTTGTGTTATGTTAGGGCATTACTCTTGTAGGGCTGCCCTCCCATCCCCGTCACAATCCCCGTAGAGAGCCTTTAAGCAAGTATAAGGGATTGTCCCTATCTATGGACTTTGCGATTAGGTTGGACTCTTTAACTCGCTTTTTAACTCTTTAGGGCATTAATCTTGCTAGGGCTGCCCTCCCATCGCCGTAGAGAGCCTTTAAGCAAGTACAAAGGATTGTCCCTATCTATGGACTTTGCGATCATGTTGGACTCTTTAACTCACTTTTTACTAATGTAACAAAACTTGTAATAAATGATAGTCTAGTTCTTTCAGAATTCTCAATAGGTCTTGGACGCGATTTGATTTGGGTCGATTTTGACCTCAACCAGAAACCAAAACCAAATTAATCGTTTTGGTTGAATTTCAACCCAACCCAATCTAAACCGCTCTAACTCTTAAACCAAACCGAGTCAAACCAAATCGGTTTGGTTAGATTCGATTCGATTAGTCGATTTGCACTTTTAGTCGAAATAAATTTTTATTTTTTTCAAAAAAAAAAAGAAAAGAATTATCTCGGATCTAAAGTAACAATCATAGTGAGTTTCATTGAAGTTGTAACATCAAATCTTAATAGAAAGTAGAACACTAAGTTCATGTTCAATTCATAAACTAAGTATTTGATAGACGCTTTATCCATACATGACAGGTGTTGAAAACAACTTAACGAGATAGCATTTAGACATACATTGATAAAGTTTATAAAGATCAGTTAAAAGTGAAATCAAACTGAGCAGAACAATGATTCAAAAGAATCGACAATTTTGAAACTAGAAACAAAAGACTGCTTGCAGATATCAAAAGTTCTATAAATTAAAAATATTAATTTCATAACCCGATGCTTTTGTAGACATATGGACAATTTCAGACAAGTCAAAGGTAGTGCACCACATTTAATTAAACGAGTTGGGTTGGGTTGGGTTGGTTAACCAACAGGTTGGAGTCTTAACCCATAACCAAATCGACATGAAGTAGTAGGGGTTAAATATTAACCAAATCGAACCGATTTGCTATATCAAACCAACTCAAACTGACCCAAATCGGTTCCATTCAATCGATTTTTCGATTTTTTTGCCCAGACCTAATTCTCATTATAAGATTGTTATTTAGAACAAGTCTTTCTAATATACTTTTGGATAAAAAAAAAAAAAGGTTTTGTTGATACAAAAAAATTGTACATGTTGATCCCGAGCTTGACGACTGAGAATGAGTACGACCAAGGTCCTCCAGTACCTGAAACAAAGGCAACGAGGTGTGTGCTCGTCGCCCCTCCGATGCTTAAGTCAGAGAGAGAATTTGAGAAAAAGATATGTGTTGTAAAATTGTGTAAAGAACATACCTTGACAATGAATTGGGATGATGTATTTATAGTGGTAGGTAGTGCACTCCTAGTAGGACTACATGTTGACGTCCCTAGGAGTTCCAACATGATAAGAACTGTAGTTTTATTGGTTTTGTATTACCCAGGTGTTGGGATTGAAGTAGGACTCCTGGTGGTAGAATCATTCTTAGGTAAGGTAGTATACACGTGGCAGGACTATATCTTTCTTAGAGTTGGGCCAGCCTTGACACGTGGGGGAGTCGTAAGGAGTTTTTAGGAAGCTCTTTAAGCTCGAGGAGGAGATGTGCCCGATGAGACATGCCCGATGAGGTTACGAGGTGTTTGGGCTAAAGCCAACAAATCCTCCTTGGGATGGGTGCTCGAGCTCGTCACTAAATTGGTATCATCACTGGCCCCCGTGTATCCATGCCAGAGCCTTTTGTACGAGGTTCTAGGATGTGATGCATCCTGTGGCTTAGCAGGAGACTCGACATCCCTAATAGAAAAAGCTTGGTCCTTCCCATGAAGGGGAATGATCATAGGCATGATCGGTCTTTGAAAGGACTAATCAGTTACTGCATAGGCATGGTCAGCTTTGGAAAAGACATGATCGGACAAGTCAAAGGCATGATCAACCATGTGAAAATAGGTATGATCAACCTTGGGAAATGCATGATCAGCCACGTCAAAGACGTGATCAGCCAAGTACTGCATACCATCTACAGACTAACGGACAATCTGAACGAACCATCCAAATCCTTGAGGATATGTTAAGAGCTTGTGTCCTAGATCTGGGTGGTAAGTGGGAAGATCATTTACCATTGGTCGAATTTGTGTACAACAATAGCTTTCAGGCCACTATAGGCATGGCACCGTATGATGCTTTGTATGGTCGACGATGCGTTCGCCATTATACTGGGATGAAGTTGGTGAAAGGAGAATTTTGGGTCCGGAATTGGTTGAGAAGACTGTAGAGGCTATACATAAAATTAGATCAAGAATTAAGACTGCCTAAGATCGTCAGAAGAGCTATGCCGACAAAAGGAGAAAAGAATTGACTTTTGAAGTTGGAGAGAAAGTATTTCTCAAAGTGGCTTCGATGAAAGGAATACTACGATTTGGAAGGAAAGGAAAATTGAGTCACAGATTTATCGTTCCATTTGAGATTCTTTAGAAAATTAGAAATGTGGCATACCGTTTAGCATTACCACCCGAACTATCAGCAGTGCACAACGTATTTCACATTTCTATGTTGAGAAAGTATATCTTGGATCCTAGCCATGCCGTGAATGTTCGATCACTAGATGTCCAAACTGATATGACGTACGAGGAAGCTCCTGCAGTGGTTCTGGATAGAAAATACCACGTTTTGAGGAATCGAAAGGTTCCGCTAGTCAAAGCTCAGTGGAGTAAACATGGTGAGGATGAGGCTACTTGGGAAAGAGAAGAAGATGTTTTAACCAAATATCCCAATCTCCTTAAAACAAGTAAGTTAAATTTTGAGGACGAAATTATTTTAAGTGGGGAGAGTTGTAGCGATAAAAAAAATTCACATTTTTCTTGTAGAATTCGAAAATAAATGAGTTATTTTATTAAGTCGCTACGACCCTTCCTAAGAGTTCAATTTAAAATTTTGGTCACGATAGTAAAGTTGCGTACACTTATCCATTGTCAATTTATTTTCCAATTTGTATATTTAATTCAAATATTCTCCACTCACCAGATTTTATCCCATGTTTTAACCACTAACCCATGTTTATCTCCACTAACTAACCATGTAACCATATAATTATCCCATGGCATTTGAGTTAAAAGGCACGTCCACCCATTTGAATATTTAACCACCTACTAACATTATCATTTGTAGCTGCATTGGCCATCAAGAATTAATTTGAAATCTGAAATTAATGACCGTCCATTTTAGTTCTAAACATCGTGAGTTTATTTTGAAACCTCAAATTTCAAATCCTTTAACCAAGTTTTCTCTCCAAAAAAAAAAAAATATACCTATACACAATTTATTTTGGCATTTTACCATAAATTAAAAGAAACCTTTGAATCTGAAAATTATCGAAAGAGGAAGCTTTGAGTGCGCTGAATTTTACTTTGGATACAAAAGGTTATTCAAACTCCAAGCACTTAAAGTAGGGGTGTTTTCTACACTTTTGTAATTGAAGTAAAAATTTATGTGTTTTCGAATTGCTTTAAATGTGTTATTATGTTGCTTATGGGAGAATGGAAATATTTTATGTCCCACTTGGTTGAGAAATATTTTCGTACTGTAAACGTCATCTTCGAGACCCAAAATTTTTATATGTTGTTCTTACATGGATGTAAATATCTTAGTTAAAATTTTATAGGTTTTCGGCGACGTTTACTAGGCCTAACAATTTTATACATCCGCTGCAATGTTTTGGTATTGCTGAGTTCTTCCGAATGTTTTCCAAAACAAAATCAAATTTTACCGAAATCATCTAAGTCGATATAGATAATTACCTCCCATCATATTTTTATAATACATTTCAAACTTCATATCTCCATTATTTGAAAATTATTTTGGTTGACGTTAAAAAGCTCAAATTAATAAAAACTTTTAACGCTTCTAGTTTCTAGAATTTGGGGCGTTACACATGATCAGCCAAGTCAAAGGCGTGATCAGCCTTGGAAAAGGCATGATCAACCTAGTAAAAGGCATGATCAGCTATGTAAAAATAGGCATGATCAGCCAAGAGAAAAGCATGACTAGCCCGGATGCATGATCAGTCGAAAGAAAGGCATGATCATTCGAAAGAAAGGCATGACCAGCCCGGATACATGACCAACCCGAAGGCATGAACACACGAAGGCATGGTCAGCCAAAAGAAAGGCATGACCAGCCTGGAGGTATGATCAGCCGACAGAAAGGTATGACCAACCCGAAGGCATGATCAACCCAGAGAGAGGCATGACCAGCCCAGAGGCATGATCAGCCGAAAAAAAGGCATGACCAACCCGAAGGCATGGTCAGCCGATAGAAAGGCAAGGCCAACCCGAAGGCATGGTCAGCCAAAAGAAAGGCATGACCAGCCAGGAGGCATGATCGGCCGACAGAAAGGTATGACCAACCCGAAGGCATGATCAACCCAGAGAAATGCATGATTAGCCCGGAGGCATGATCAGCCGAAAAAAAGGCATGACCAACCCGAAGGCATGGTCAGCCGATAGAAAGGCAAGGCCAACCCGAAGGTATGGTCAGCCAAAAGAAAGGCATGACCAAACCGAAGGCATGATCAGCCAAAAGAAAGGCATGATCAACCCGATGGCATGATCAGCCCAGAGAAAGGCATGATCAAACTGAAGGCATGATCAGCCGAAAGAAAGGCATGACGAACCCGATGGCATGATCATCCGATATAAAGGCATGACCACACGACGGCATGGTCAGCCAAAAGAAATGCATGATTAGCCCTGAGGCATGATCAGCCGACGAAAAGGCATGACCAACCCGAAGGCATGATCAGCCCAGAGAAAGGCATGACCAACCCGGAGGCATGATCAACCGAGAGTAAGGAATAACCAACCCGAAGACATGGTTAGCCGACAAAAAGGTATGACAATCCCGGAGGCATGATCAGTCGAAAGAAAAGAATGACCAACCCGATGGCATGATCAGCCCATAGAAAGGCATGACCAGCCAGGAGGCATGATCAGCTAAAAGGAAGGCATGACCAACCCGAAGGCATGATCAGCCGACAGAAAGGCATGACAATCCCGAAGGCATGATCAGTCGAAAGGAAGGCATGACCGACATGATCTGCCCAGAGAAAGGCATGACCAGTCCGGAGGCATGATCAGTAGAGAGTAAGGAATGACCAACCCGGAGGCATGATCAGCCGATAGAAAAGTATGACCAGCCCGGATGCATGATTAGCCGACATAAAGGCATGACCAACCCGAGACATGATCAGTCTAGAGAAAGGCATGACCAGCCCGGAGACACGAACAGCCGAAAGCAAGGGATGACTAGAAGGCACGATCAGCCGAAAGAAAGGCATGACCAACCCGAAGGCATGGTCAGCCAAAAGAAAGGCATGACCAAATCGAATGCATGATCAACCGAAAGAAAGGCATGACCAACCCGATGGCATGCTCAGCCCAGAGAAAGCCATAACCAGCCCGGAGACATGATCAGCCGAAAGGAATGCATGACCAACCCGAAGGCATGATCAGCCCAGAGAAAGGCATGACCAGCCCGGAGGCATGATCAACCGAGAGTAAGGAATAACCAACCCGAAGGCATGGTCAGCCAATAGAAAAGCATGACCAGCCCGGAGGCATGATCAGCCGACAGAAAGGCATGACCAACTCGAAGGCATGATCCGCCAGATAAAGGCATGACAAGTCCGGAGGCATGATCAACCGAAAGAAAGACATGACCAAACCCGAAGGCATGATCAGCCCACTTTTTCTTAATGAACAAAGTTAAACTCGAGACCCCGAGCAACTTTTTCAAAGTTAAACTCGATGAGAATTAAGCATACCCCGAACAACTTTTTCTTAATGAACAAAGTTAAACTCGAGGAGAATTTAAGAAGCTCCCGAGCAACTTTTTCAAAGTTAAACTCGAGGAGAATTTAAGTATACCCCGAGCAACTTTTTCAAAGTTAAACTTGAGGACAATGTGTATAAATCTCGAGCAATATACCGTGACCGAGGTGTGTATATCCCAAGGACGGTGTTGGCCAGTTTTGTTGAAAAAAGAGCTCGAGCTTTCCCTATGAAGCCCGATGAAGGTGGAGACGAGGTGTTCGCTCTATGGAAAGGCTTTGAGGTGCTTGTACGGGGCGAGGTTTACAGGTGCTTGCTCGGGGCAAGGCTTTTAGGTACTTGCACGGGGCAAGACTTATACGTGCTTGCTCGAGGGTAAGACTTTGAGATGCTTGTATGGGGCAAGGCTTATACATGCTTGCGCTGGGTAAGGCTTTGAGGTGCTCATGGCATGTTTTGAAGTGTTTGCTCGCATCATGCCTTGAGGCGCTTGCTCGTGACAGGGCTTTGTGAGAGCATGCCCATAGCATGTCTCGAAGGTGTTTGCGCGTGACAGGGCTTTGATGTGCTTGCTCGGGGCAAGGCTTACACGTGCTTGCTTGGGGCAAGGCTTTGATGTGCTTGCTTGGGGCAAGACTTGGAGGTGCTTGCGTGGGGCAAGGTTTTGATGTGCTTGCTCGGGGTAAGACTTTTAGGTGTTTGTACGGGGCAATACTTTTAGATGTTTACTTGGGATAAGGCTTTGAGGTGCTTGCTCGGGGCAAGGTTTTGATGTTCCTGCTAAATGAACTACTATAAGAAAAATATGGGGGGCATGCAAGCCCAAATTAAAAAACAAAGATAAAAGAAAAATTAATTAAATAGACAAGGTGAGGGCTACTACTTGATTGTACCAGCCATGGGTTTGTTGTCTCCCCCTGAGTCTGAGGTCCTTCATTCGTTGTGATCATTCCTTGGAGTGTAGGGGTGAACCCTATCGTTCCCTTGGTATTCTGTTGTATTCCTGTCGTGATCCCATTTTGTATGATCTGCGCGAGTTCATCTGAATCTAAGGTAACCAATCTCGAGGTCGAGGCTACTGGGGGCATGCCCAGGCCCCCGGGTCCACCATTGTCGTGGGCATCACGGATATCTCGAGCTCGAGAATCAGCCATAAAACCTCTTAGTTGAGCCGGGGTTGGTGCTTGTGCTTATGTCGGAGGCTAAGGAGTATTTCTTTGACTAAGTAGTTGAGTTAGCGTTGCAACTTGCTGAATGAGTTCTTTGAATGCTCTAGCGATAACCATTGCTTGTTGAGGAACTGGTATTGCTAATGATTTTTCTTGATGGAGTGGGGGTTCCGTGGCATAACGTTGGTTTGGAATGGACGAGCTTACCGGAGGAAGACCTTGTCGTGTATTCACTATGACTTTTTGTAGCGTTCCCACAGACGGCGCCAATGTTGATACCAAAAATTGTACATGTTAATCCCGAGCTTGATGACTGAGAATGACCACAACCAAAGTCCTCCGGTACCTGAAACAAAGACAACGAGGTGTGTGTTCGTCGTCCCTCCGATGCTTAAGTCAGAGAGAGAATTTAAGAAAAGATATGTGCTGTAAAATTTTGTAAAGAACATACCTTGACAATGAATTGGGATGTGTATTTATAGTGGTAGGTAGTGCACTCCTAGTAGGACTACATGTTGACGTCCCTAGGAGTTCCAACGTGATAAGAACTGTAGTTTTATTGGTTTTGTATTATCCAGGTGTTGGGATTGAAGTAGGACTCCTGGTGGTAGAATCGTTCTTAGGTAAGGTAGTATACACGTGGCAGGACTATATCTTTCTTAGACTTGGGCCAGCCTTGACACGTGGGGGAGCCGTAAGGAGTTTTTAGGAAGCTCTTTAAGCTCGAGGAGGAGATGTGCCCGAGGAGACATGCCCGAGGAGGTTACGAGGTGTTTGGGCTAAAGCCAACAAATCCTCCTCGGGGTGGGTGCTCGAGCTCGTCACTAAATTGGTATCATCAAGTTTGTTGGTTCCTTTTAGTCTAATGAAATTGTTTTTTTAAGTAATATGTTTCTTTTAATTTTTTTATTGAATGGTCAAATAACATATGGAGTCCATATTCAATGATCTGTACATGTTATATTATGTCGGGTACTTTAGAATCTGCACATGCACTCACAAATATTTGTTAGTGAGATGGAAAGACGGAAATATAAAGCAATGGTCTGTCTAATTTTGGCCAATTGTGGTGCAATATGCTTAAGAACATCTTACACAATCAGATAAAAAATATAACAAACACAAGACACTCAAAAAAAGTTTCGCATCGAAATCCAAATGGATTTTGTTAATCAAATGTTCAATAACATTAGTCTTAGCATAACATATCAAAGTGAAACTACGAGATTTATCTTCACAACAAAATTATCTAAGTACACGCATTAAACCCTTGAAGATTGTGCATTGAATGGAAATTCAAAGACCTTAATGCAATCATTATTTTGTGCACGATACAAAACATATCAATATCATGGATTATGACACAAATATATTTTTATTATTTTTTCCGAACTAAGATCAAAAGTAAATGAAATCACACTGGTGTAATTTCTTAAATCGCCAATAATTTTTTCTTTTCGAATATTGTACAAGTTTATAGTATTGTTATGAAGTATACATCTACTCCTAGGTTTGTACCTCGATTGAAGCTGTGTTTGTATAAATTTTGTGAAGGGAACTCTTTCTGTTATGGATAGCGGTAATGTGACACCAGCTATATACATGATCATGCCTTCGAATTATAAGTTCATTTTGCAAGAACTACACCAGAAGATTCCTCTTTGTATTGGAGAAAAGAGGTGATATTATTGAAGAAGATAGAATGAATCAATTACAAGTGATCAACTCGTCTAATAAAATAACCATTACAAAAAGACAGCTGTTAACTAACTAACTAACAGCAAACTAAAGAGGACAGCTGGCAAAGGTAGCTGGCATATGTGTAGAGTTCGATTCCTGATACTCCCCCTCAAGATGGACTATGCAAATTTAGAATAGCCATCTTGGATAGAAGAGGAAAGAGTAGAGCAACATGTAATGGTTTTGTAAAGACATCAGCCAGCTGATTTTTACTGCGAACTGGTAATAATTTTATGAAGCCTTCATTGATCTTGTCTCGAACAAAATGACAGTCAATTTCTATGTGTTTAGTCCTCTCGTGGAAAATGGGATTGTTGGCAATGTGGATAGCCGCTTGGTTGTCACAAAACATCAACGCTGGAAGAGAATCAGGAACCTGCAGATCAGCAAGTAATTGGTGAACCCACACTATCTCGCACGCTGAAGATGCCAAAGCTCGATATTCCGCCTCTGCAGAAGATCTGGAAACTGTTGTTTGCTTTTTGGACTTCCAACTAATTAAAGAACGTCCAAGAAAAACACAAAAGCCAGTAATGGATTTTCTGGAATTAGGGCACGACCCCCAGTCCGCATCTGCAAAAGCACGAACTTGAAAAGAAGAGGAATCAGAAGTGGCATCAAACAATAGGTCTTGTCCTGGGGTTGATTTGATATATCTCAAAAGATGATGCACAGCATCCAGATGAGGCTGTCGAGGCTGTGACACATATTGACTCAATTTGTGAACTGTAAAAGTGATGTCGGGGCGTGACACTGTTAGGTACAGTAGGCGACCAACAAGACGGCGATACAAAGAAGCATCATCGAGTAAATCTCCTTCTAGTGCACTGAGCCTCACTTTAGGATCCATAGGCAATGAGGCAGGCTTACATGCTAAGAAACCAGTATCCTCAAGTAACTGTAATGAGTAATGTCTCTGAGAAAGAAAGATCCCTCTCTGTGATCTGGCAATCTCCAACCCAAGAAAAAATTTCAGGATGCCAAGATCCTTGAGCTTAAACTGAATGTGCAGGAAAGTCTTCAAGGAATTGATCAAATTAAGGTTTGATCCAGCAATGATTATATCGTCGACATATACCAAAACAAAAGAATCACCAGTTCCTTTGGTGAATAAAGAGTAATCAGACTTAGACTGTTGAAAACCATGTAATAAGAGAGCTTGAGAAAACTTTGAGAACCACTGTCTAGATGCTTGCTTCAAGCCATAGATAGACTTATGTAATCTACAAACCAGCTTCTCCCCCTTAGGTCTAGTGGCACGATGTTTAGGATGTCCCATAGGCAAATACATGTAGATTTCCTCAAATAAGTCACCGTTGAGGAAGGCATTATTGACATCTAATTGTACCAAATGCCATTTATTAACAGCAGCAACTGCAAGGAGAGTCTTGACAATAACTAACTTAGCCACTGGAGAGAAGGTTTCATTGAAATCCAAACCTTCCTGTTGGGTATAGCCTTTGGCCACAAGCCTAGCTTTATACCTGTCTACACTCCCATCAGATGTAAATTTAACTTTGTAAACCCACCGGCAACCTATAGAATGTTTATCCTTTGGCAGAGCTGCAATGGACCAGGTATTGTTGGCTTCCATGGCTGCTAACTCCTCAGCCATAGCCTTATTCCAATGGTCATACTTAGCTGCCTGGTGATAAAACTGAGGCTCGAAAGTAGCAGATATATTGAGTAGAAGGGAATTGTGAGCAGGGGAAAAAGATTCATAGGACAAGAATTTACTGATGGGATACATAGAATCATTTGATGGAAGAGTGTTATGAGTCAAAAGGTTACAGTGGTAGTCATGAAGATAAGAAGGAGTCTTTCGAATTCTGTTGCCTTTTCTATGAGTTTGATCTGAAGGTAAGGCATGTATAAGTTCATTTTCAAGAGTATGAAGAATAGGAAACTCATTGACACTAGGATCTTGAGTTCGATTCCTGATAGGGGTAGTGGCAATGGGTGCTTCTGCACTCTGAAAAGTAGTCTGACAAGGAGTGGGAAGGTGATTCAAAAGAATTGTCGAAAACAGAACTGGAAGCATAATATCAGGAAAGGGATCAATATCATCAGTGGATGATATGATGGAATGAAATGGAAAAACGTGCTCATGAAAAACCACATCTCGAGAAACAAAAATAGATTTTGTGACAATATCATATACTTTATAGCCTTTCATAGTAGGGGGATAACCAATGAACACACAAGCTTTAGCTCTAGGGTGAAATTTGGTCCTGCTGGATGGCAGAGTGGAGGCAAAACAAAGACTTCCGAAAGTTCTAAGATGAGTGTAATCAATAGGAGAGTTATACAGAAGGACGTATGGAGTTTTATTTTGGAGAATAGGTGAAGGAGTTTGATTTATGAGGAAGGTAGCCGTTAAAATGCATTCTGCCCAGAATGAAATGGGAACCCTGGATTGGAAAAACAGAGCTCGTGCAACATTGAGTAAATGTTGGTGTTTCCTTTCAACAACTGAATTTTGCTCCGGCCTCTCTACACATGAGTATTGATGTAACACACCTTTAGTGTTAAAAAAGTCTGTAAATTTTAACTCCTTGGCATTATCAGATCTGAAGCATTTAATCACCTTGCTGAATTGAGTTTCTATGAGGGAGAAAAATCTAGGAATAATGAAAGCAGCATCTGATTTCTGTTTCATTAAGTATACCTAAGTAAATCTGGTACAATCATCTACCAATGTTAAAAAATACTTGTAGCCAGCATGAGAAGTTACACTATAGGGTCCCCAGACATCGCAATGGATTAGGTCAAAGGCAGCTTTAGACAGATTATTGTTACAAACAAAGGTAAGCCTTATTTACTTTGCTAGAGGGCAAACATGGCAGGGAATGTGGGATTCTTTCTTTTTATCATCAAAATGCGACAAATCCTTTAACAAATCCAGTCTCTTAAAAGACAAATGCCCAAGTCTGTGGTGCCAAATACCACTAGTTACATTGCTGGCTAATGTGTTACAATCAACATCAGAAACAGAATTACAAGAATTATTTGAAGGAACATTATTTTGAAACAAACACGAATTAAAAGAGCTCGCATCTATCAGATAAAGGTCTCCTGCTCTTCTACCCTTGTCAATCATCTTCAAACTTGGTAGGACCTGAATAACACACGTGTCAGCATAGAATTTTACACTCAAATGAGATCTTCTTGTCAATGAATTTACTGATAGTAAGTTAAATTTGAATTGTGGGACATAGAATACATCTTCAAGAATAATATCATCTGTCAGCTTCACATTTCCAATAAAAAGAACAGGTATCTTATCTTGATTGGGCAAAGTAACAAAGGAATTCTGAATTTCCCTTAACTTGTCAAAGACATATGGATTGGAACATATATGGCTAGTGGCTCCAGTGTCAATTACACAAATAGTAGATGAAATATCTATTGAATCAGAGGAAGTAGATAAACACGTACCTGCCATATGATCAGATGTTTCAACTTTGGCAGTAGTAAGATGAGTATTTAACATACTCAGTAATTGTTGGTACTGATTAGGATGCAAAGTCTGTATGAAACTTCCAACGTCTCATTTAGTTTGTTCTGCTGATTCAGTCATCAGACCAGTAATAGCACAATTGGCTTGATTATCTCGACCTCTAGTGCTAGATTGATTGAGAATCACCCCTCCAATTTTCTGTTTAGACTTGAATCCAGGAGGAAAGCCATGTAGTTTGTAGCATTTTGTAATATCATGTCCTGTGTAACCACAGTATCTACACACAGGCTTTTCCTTCCTCTGAAATCTACTATTTAAGTGCCCTTCAGAAGTTCTTTCAAAGGACCATTTAGCTTCATTTCTAACATAAAAGGCCATAGAATCATTGGCTCCAGCAACTTCAGTATTAACTTTTCTCTGATTTTCCTCTTGCACAATAAGTGCAAACACTTTGTTAATTGAAGGAATATGATCAATCAATAATAGCTGACCTCTTATTTGTGCAAACGACTCATGCAATCCCATCAAGAACGACATTACATACTCTGTCTGATAGTGTTCTGCTAGCTTCTTATTTCCCCCACATACACATTTTCCACACGAACACAAAGGTTTGTGACTACTAAGTTCTTCCCAAACAGTCTTTAACCTTGTAAAATAAGTGCTAACAGATGATTCTCCCTGTGTTAGATTCATCAATTCACGTCTCAATTGGAATATTCGCGGAACATTCTTCTGCTGATATCGCTCTTTAAGGTCAGTCCAAATAGCATGGGTTGATTCTGAATAGATCACACTAGCTGAAATTTCTTTCAAAACTGAGTTTAGGATCCACGAAATCACCATATTATTGTTTCGAATCCAAGCATTGAGAAGATCGGCATTATCTTCTGGCGGATCAATCGATCCATCAACAAAACCAAATTTGTTTTTCACTGCTAGTGCAATAAGCATCGAACGACTCCAGGAAGAGTAATTATCTCCTGTCAATGGTTGCGAAACCAACACCAATCCAGGATTATCCGAATTGTGAAGAAAAAATGGATTCGATCCATCATCTACTGCGGAATTGACTGATTTGTTTGGCAATTCTGTAGCCATGTGTACAATCAATTCTCAATCTAAGAAAAATACGGAAGCAGAAATTCATGCTCTGATACCATATTGGAGAAAAGAGGTGATATTATTGAAGAAGATAGAATGAATCAATTACAAGTGATCAACTCGTCTGATAAAATAACCATTACAAAAAGACAACTGTTAACTAACTAACTAACCGCAAACTAAAGAGAATAGCTGGCAAAGGTAGCTGGCATAGGTGTAGAGTTCGATTCCTGATACTTTGCTTTAACCAAATCGAAATCGAGACCGCCTATATCGACATCTCCAATATGAGCAAGACACTTTTCATATTGCATGTTGTACTGGATAGTGCCAAATTTTTTGTTTACAAGAGAAGACACTTTCACAGTAATTACAATATGCTTTCGTAATTTGCTCCCCATTCTCAATTTCCCTCTTTTTTCATGAAGTATTATCAATATTTAGAAGTAAGCTCATGAGCTTTTACCTTCTTTCGTCTCTTTGTGGAAACTACTTCTTCCAAACCGTTATTGGTTCGGTAGTACCAATATTTTTGGGATTTGGAACATCGCAAGCTTGAGAAAAAAATTGTAGATGGGAGTAATAGAAGTACCAAACAATTGGTTAACATCCTGATCGGAATTCTTAAATCCAGTTTAATTCATAAAAAAATTTTGAATAAATTTTGAAGAATAAAACCTCCGTGCGACTGGTGGCGCCGCCACTTATCAGAAAGAACTACACCAATTTTTCATGCTCGTGAATAAAACCTCAACTCATAATTCTTGACTATGGTAATATATCTATAGACAATTTATAACACAGTCAATTTTTTTCCATCAAATCAAATCTTATCAACATCTGATATGTCAATTATTATCTCACATATTCTCTTGCAAAGTAGCTATATTCTTTTTACCTATTCCCCACCTGCCTACTGAAAATTCCCTAAGGCGCCGGGGGAAGGGGACAACCACGTGCTGGTGAGAAACTAATTAATCCAATATCTTATTATAGTAATTATTATATTCATGTATTTGCACTAAATAAAAAGTAGACCACGCGTCGTATTATTATCCCAGCAATGTTTACTCTGTGTATATACGGGTCGTGCATGGCTTTCGTATGAAATGTGAAACCCCAATTCAGTTTTCGACATATCAAACCAAACAGCTCGCCCCTCTTTTTCTCCACTTTACAATTTTCTCAACAACTCTCTCCTAATATTTATTTTCTTGGTATGGACTCTATATATAACACCATTTTCCTCACCAGTTCCAATCAATCACTACCAAAATAAGCAAAATTTCTACTTATTTTGCATTTGATTATCTAAATTTGCACTTGCTGCTGCATGCATATGGACGCTCTACTTGTCTTTTTCAGCTTATTAGGTGCAACTTCTGCTTATTTGATATGGTTTTGGCTTCTTGCACAGAAACTCACTGGTCCAAAGGTCTGGCCATTGGTGGGTAGTCTCCCACATTTGTTTATGAACCGGAGGCGAATCCACGACTGGATAGCCGGAAACCTCCGTGCGACTGGTGGCGCCGCCACTTATCAGACATGCACCATTGCTATCCCTTTTCTGGCTAGGAGACAAGGGTTTTATACTGTCACATGCCACCCGAAAAATATCGAGCATATTCTCCGAAACCGGTTCGAGAACTATCCAAAAGGACCGGACTGGCAAACCGCCTTCCATGATCTTCTAGGGCAAGGCATATTCAATAGTGATGGCGAAACTTGGCTGATACAGAGAAAGACTGCTGCCCTGGAGTTCACGACTCGGACTCTACGACAAGCCATGGCCCGGTGGGTGAATCGGACTATCCGAACCCGTTTGTGGATCATATTAGACAAGGCTTGCAAAGATCATTCCTCTGTGGACATGCAAGATTTGTTGCTTCGTTTAACCTTCGATAACATATGTGGACTCACTTTTGGTAAAGATCCTGAAACTCTTTCACCTGAATTACCCGAAAATCCATTCGCCATTGCTTTCGATTCAGCCACTGAAGCAACTCTTCAAAGATTACTTTATCCTGGATTGCTATGGAGGTTGAAGAAACTTGTAAGCATTGGAGCTGAAAAAAGGCTGGAAAACAGCCTACAAGTCATCGAAAATTACATGTCAGAAGCCCTTGAAGCGCGAAAAGAAACTCCATCAGACGATCTCTTATCTCGATTCATAAAGAAGAGAGATATTGAAGGAAACCTGTTTCCAAATTCAGTCCTCAAACGCATTGCTCTTAACTTTGTTCTTGCTGGCCGTGACACATCGTCTGTGGCGTTAAGCTGGTTTTTCTGGCTCGTCATGAATAACAAGCGCGTAGAAAACAAGATCATCAGTGAATTATCGACAGTTTTACTAGAAACCCGTGGAAAAGACACGGAGAAATGGATTGAAGAGCCATTGACATTCGATGAAGCTGACAGACTGGTTTATCTAAAAGCGGCATTGACTGAAACCCTGCGTCTGTACCCCTCAGTCCCCGAAGATTTCAAGTATGTTGTCTCCGACGATGTTTTGCCGGACGGATCATACTTGCCGGGCGGTTCAACGGTCACATATTCTATATACTCAGTTGGGAGGATGAAGAGTATATGGGGTGAGGATTGCATGGAATTCAAACCGGAGAGATGGCTTTCGGTCAGTGGTAACCGGTTCGAACCGCCCAAGGACGGTTACAAGTTCGTGGCGTTCAATGCCGGACCAAGAACTTGTTTAGGCAAGGACTTGGCTTACCTCCAGATGAAGTCTGTGGTCTCTGCTGTACTTCTTCGTTACCGGCTATCTCTGGTTACCGGTCACCTTGTTGAACAGAAGATGTCTTTGACTCTTTTCATGAAGAATGGACTCAAAGTTTACTTGGAGCCACGTCCTCTTACTGCTCCACCAAGAGCTGTCATGTCAGCATAGAGTGAGAGGGTATTTCTGTCTTTTACTAAAAAGGTAGAAGGGCAATATGGGAACGCACGATGTCTGTTGAAGAATGAGAGTGTTCAAGTGTTTTCACGGTGGGTAATATATGGAGATTTAAATTTGTATTCACTTTGTCATTGTTTCATAAAATTTATGTTTTATTGGTCGTTTCTCTACATATACACATTGGATTAATTTCATCTAGTGTTTCACAGCAAATTTATACTCGTACTAAATATACATGTGATATTAATAGTATAGAGGTATCAAACAGGTTAAGTAGTCGATTTGACTTGTGTTTAGTCACACTCAAGTTAGCAGAATGCTTCTCAAGCTTTTTTCAAAAAAAAAAAAAACCCAACAAAAGAAAGAGAAAAATTCATATTTAAGGTGTATTCTTTACTTTAATTCAAAAGTAAGGTAAATAGTTTAAAAATTCAAAAATCAGGTATGGATTTAATTAATTGAAAATATTTATTAAATAATGATAATAAAGTCACAGATTCATAATTATAAGTTACAGATTTATTTAATGGTCACATATCATCAAATTTGATTATTTCGAGGTCACAGATCAAAAATTTTTTTACGTCGCATATTATTTCGAGGTCACATTATTTTTCAATCACGTATTATTAAATTTTTAGGTCACAGTTAAGTAATTGGTCATAGATTACCAAACATTTGGTCACAGACCACCGTCGCTACCACTGTGGTGGCCACCACCACCACCACCAACACTGCACCATGCCCAACTGTTGCCACCACCAACGCCAAAAAAACACACCGCCGTCGTAAAACACGCCTCCATGACAGCACCAAAACACCACCACTAGACTGCCAACAAAAATCATCATACCTACCAATGCCATAGCCACCACCAGTCGCCATCGCCGCCACCATTTTGCAACCCACCAATAACAACTTGCACCACTACCACCTCACCACCACCGCCATAGCCATCACCACCGCCGCCATCTCAAATCCCCAAACCACCCAACCTCGACCAAGTACCAACAACACCATACACCCAAACTCGACCCTGATCTACCAATAACACCATCACAGCACCACAACCGTACACAAAAACACTGTTAAACCCACCCACCGCCAGAGCCACTACACACTGGCAGAGCTACCACCACCACCGCACCCACAACAAACACACCTACCACCACCCCACACTCTCACAGCATCGATCCCAGTCCCAGCACCATCAACTCGTTGCACAACCATCGATCGCAAAAGCAACTCCAGTCATCTTGCATCTTGTTGACGGCGTCGTCTTCTTGCAGCGACGTCGGTATCGCATCGGAATCGGCTCCAGATTTCAATGTGTCGTCGCTATAGTGGCGACGTCGTGAACAATGCTAGCGAGGTGGCATTGCATCCAGCGTCGTGCAACGCCGATTTTGGACAGAGGGAGTGGAGGGAGAGAGAGTGCCGATAGAGAGAACGAATCTTGAAAATGGATTAGGGTTGGTGTGAATTATTAGTATTATAATATAATTTAAATATTCAATTGATACCTAATTTTTGAATATACAAACTTTGGACCTGATTTTTAAAAAGCTATCTTTAAACCCCTGATTTTTTGTAATTTCCCCAAAAGAAATATAGTACATGGCATGGGTCTTGCTAGGCCCAAACGCAGCCCACGCCGTGCTGCCCGAAACATTGGTTCGACTGACCAGTCTTACACCTAAGTCTAAATCTAGCTGTAGAAATGGCTAAAGCCTAGGGCTCAAACAAGCCCTGGTCCAACAGGCCAGTTTACAGATCATGTCTCGAGCCAAACCCACAGCACAGCACAGTACACTCGGCCAGATTGGTGATTACAGGGCCTGTGTAGCCTGGCACTGGAGGGCAGCCCTTTTACACTTATAATCAATGGAAACCATTCTATATAGAGGTTAAGTGGGAAAATATTTTTTTTCATTTATTCACATAATTGGCAATAGGATTATTTGGCACATCAATTGCAATAGGTTATATTAGAATATATCTATAACAAAACGTGTAAATGAACTAAAAGATTTACAAATTAAATAAGATCTATATTTTGACAGTAATTTACCAATATTGGTAGGTTAGATGTAAACTCGAATTCCCCAGGTTTCTAGGTCTTCACAACAAAAAATAAAAAATAAAAAATAATCGTGAAACCACAAATCAAACCGAATCCGTTGGTTTGGGTCCATATGGACCTGCAGTTTTTTTTTTTTATCATCTCTCAAACTAAATCAAATCGTTTCAAAATGATTTTGTTTAGGTTTTAATTTTTGAAAACCACAAAAAATAAAACCGAACCAAACATTTTTTAATTAAAAATTAATTATTAAACTATAAATTTTATTAAAGTACAAATGCATCTAAAGTTTTCAGAATTTAATATGTATACAAAATACAAGATTAAATACAAAAATATGCCCAAGTAGTGTGTTTATTAAAAATACATGTACAACCAATTCTAATGTACAGAACCCTCCTTCTTCAGCCGTATCTATCTGTGCAATTCTCCAAAGAATCTAATCCAAAATTTTCAATTTTCAATTGCATCTCTTAAAATTATACTGTATTCACTTATGGTCCATTTATATTATAGTAGGTGAATATTTCACATTTTTTCACCGTATTTTCTTTACTTTTTTACTCTTTTTTCCTTCTTTTCACTTTCAAATTTCACTTGGGGAAAAAAAAAAAAAACCCAATTTGTAACTGTATGAAATCGCACTCCTTCGAAGATTAACCATTATTGGTAAGGCTTTCTAATGAATTCAAATATTTAATATCAAATCAAAAAACTAGAAAAAATTGTTTAAGCACAATGGAGTTTGATATTGGTGATTTATTATTCATACTGTGATTTTATTTTTCAATTAACTTTACTGTAATTTATACTACGATGGAAGCACAATCTAATAATGAATATTGTTTCTCTTGTAGGATAGTGGAGTCTGCAGAGTTTGGAACAAATTTTCTGATTTTCAAGTAAAAGTAGGGAGTTTTAATCTTTTTCTTAAAATTTGAACTCTTGATTATAACAAGATCCCACTTGTTATGTAGTGTTTCTTTTTTCTTTTGACTTATCTAAAATAAACTATTGAAAATTTAGTCAAAAGTTTAGTTTATTCGAAAATTGACAATAAATCCAGGCATTTTTTTTGGGAAAGTAAGAATTTTAAGATATGTACCGGTCAGGTTCATCAGGAGAGTGTTTGTTCATTGATCTCATGTTTTTTTTGTGCCTCTCTTTGATAGGGTTTTTGTCCTCCATGTGCTGAATATAAGAGGATGAATAAGCTTTTGTTATAGGCAAAAGAATATGGTGATGTCATGTGTTGTGTTCATCTATTTAAGTCACAGAACATCACCTGAACTATGTCTTACACATTCTCCTATTTTTCTTTTCGTTTTATGTTTACAATTGTCAAATCAGTTGATGTCTTCATGGGGTTTTCTGGAAGAGATTATGATTAGAGCCTCTTAATTTTGGGTGCTAGGTAGCTTAAATATAGGAAAATTAGGTGTCCTCTGTATGTTTTATATGACTATGGCTAAGATTTTTATCAACTTTTGTCCTTTGAAAAGTTATCTTTCCCAAAAAAACGTTAATTGTTCGCAGTTGACATATAGAAATTCCTAATGAAACAGTCGCAAGGGAAATATTTTTTACTCTAATTTGTTTATTTTTTCTCTTTTTACAGACATGAATCCAATTCTAGGAGATGATGATGCAATTCAAATAGAGGATGACCCCGAAGATATGAAAATGGATGGGAAAAGTAAGAAGGAAAACAAAAGGTCCGAGGTGTGAGATCATTTTAAAATTCAACGAGATAAGAAGGTAAAATGTAATTATTGTGGACAAACATATAAGCATCATTCTAAAAATTTTGGAACTAGTACATTGTGGAATTATCTCACGTAGTTGTGCAACAAGTATCCATATAGGGTTCAAGATTAAAAAAAAAAAAAAAAAAAAAGAATGATTGACTATAGTATGTATAAAGCTGGTAAGCTTTCTGAGGGTATTAATAGCCGTGAAGCATCTGTCAAATTTGTTCAGAAATAGGTTAGAGAACAAATTACAAGGTACTTTATATTGTCTAAGTTACCTTTTCGACATGTGGAAGATGAAGGTTTTCAATATTACACAAGGTATTTTTCCCCAAAATTTGTATTTCCTTCAAGAATGATAGTACAAGGGATATATATAATTTGTTCCTAAATGAGAAGGAGAAATTAAAGAAAGAGTTGGGTCAATATAGAGTTTATTTGACTACTGATTGTTGAACGTCAATACAAAATGTTGGTTATTTGTGTTTAACTACTTATTAGGCTAATAATGTTTGGAGACTTCAATAAAGGATTATAAGTTTCATTCAAGTCCCAAGCCATAAAGGAGATATGGTAGGAAAGAAGTTGATTTCTTATCTTAAAGATTGGGGAATCAACAAGATTTTTTGTGCAACTATTGATAATACCTCATCCAATGATGTAGCATTATTGAGATTGAAGAGTTGTTTTGAGGAAAAGAAGAATGGCCTAGTACTAGGGGGAGAAATATTTCATATGAGGTGTTGTGCTCATATACTCAATCTTATTGTTTGTAATGAATTGAAAGAAATAAAATATGTTATTTCAACTATTCGTAACACAGTGAGGTTTGTTAAATCTTCCCCAGAACGACTAAAATGGTTTAAAGAGAGCTACAAGGAAGCAAATATTAAGTCTCGAGCTTTGTTGTGTTTGGATGTCACAACTAGATGAAATTTCACATATTTGATGTTGCAAGCTGCTATGAAGTTTAAAAAAGCATTTATTGTTTTGGAAAACGATAAAAACTATACAAACTATTTTAATGAAGATAGATTCGATGGAAGATATATAAATAGACTACCGACACGTGTCGATTGGGATCAAGCAAAAGTATTTGTTAGGTTCTTGAGGACTTTCTATAAAACGACTTTAAAATTTAGTAGTTCGAAGTATGTAACTTCTAACTCTTTCTTTCAAGAAATATGTGTAATTCATGGAGAGTTGAATGAATTAACTAAAGAGCCAAACACGTTGATGGGATCCATAGCAATTAGTATGAGAAAAAAGTATGATAAGTATTGGGCCAATGTTGAAAAGTTTAATCAGTTATTGTTCATTGTAATAGTTCTTGACCCAAGATGCAAGTTAGAACTTCTTAAAATCAGGCTTGAACTTATTTATGATGTAGAAATTGCAAAAATATTGTTAAAGAGAGTTGAAGAGACACTCTATAGGTTATGTGCATGCTATCAAGAAATGGCGACTACAGTCATTCCATCTTCAGCTTCATCAAAAGAGACCACCAAAAGTAGTAGTTCAAGTCATTCACAACCTGTTTTAGGTCTTCCTAAACCTATTCCTTCTATTTTTAAAGCTAGGCTTATGCAAGATATACAATCTGAGAAGAATGATTTTGTTGAATATTTGTCTGACCGTGAAGATTTGACCAATCCCAATTTTAAAATATTACTTTGGTGGAAATTGAATGGGCACGAGTACAAAATTATCTCCTGAACTGCCAAAAATATATTAGCAATTCAAATATCTACGATTGCTTCGAAGTTGACATTTTCCTCGAATGGTCGAATTCTTGATTCCTTTAGGAGTTCATTGAGTGCAAAGATAGTTGATGTCTTAACATGCCCGAAGAATTGATTGCATAGCAGCAAGGAGCATACAGTGAGAATCTTACAATATATTTTCTCACAAAAGTAATAATAAATAATAAATCAAGTAAGGATTTTTATGTAAATAATTATTAAGAGCTTGAGCTATTTTTATTTTTATTTTTTTACAATTTTTATTTTTAGATAATTTTCTATAATTTATTTTTTAGAATTTTTATTTTTTTACTTTTATCTGTTAGAAATTTTTTTATCTTTTTTTCTTTTTAGAATTTTTTTTACAAAATTTTTTTTTTTTAATAATTTATGAATTTATCTTTTCTTGATTTTTTTTGTAATTTTAAAATTTAATTTTTTAACTAAAAATTTATTTAAATGCATGTTTTGACTGTTTTCAGAATTTTCACTAAAAATACTTGAAATGTCAAAAATGCATTTTGAATTTTATATTATAAGTTTATCATTTTTTTCGAAAACGCATTTTCAGTGTATTGTAAAACTGAAAGCAGCAAACCAAACGTACCATAAATTTTTTAAACCCTACAAGGATAACGAACGAGGTCAAACCAGGGTTGAACATAGTGTCAAAAAAACAATATACACATACTATCAGAAATTCCTAATAAGAGGGGTTGAGAGAAAAAAAAAAAAAAATCACATCTAATTATTATTTGTTATAAACTAAAGTGAAAAGAAATTAATAAAATTGTGTGTATTTTAATGAGAACCAAAGTTCCATATTTATAGGAAATGATAGAGATACAATTTTATTGGTTTTTGATTTAATTATTTTATTTTAATTCTTTTTTATATGAGAAAAGAGAAAGTTATCATTTTACCCTTTTAAACTTTGGTTAAATCTACTATTATTGGTCAACTGACGGTCACCTGGATGGAGACCGTCCATTTGGACTGTAGGTGCGAGTTTTTTTAAAGGTTTGGTAACGTAAGTTGCACAAAACAAAGATTTAGACAAAGTCTGCAAAAATCTGAAAGGTTTAGTACCGTAACTACAATTTTCTCATTTATTTAATTTTAAAAATCTTATGCAACTTGATTATGTGTTAATTGTTAATTCTATTTTAATTAAATTCAACTGATTGATTACCAATTATTTGATTTAAGGACAATATTGAGATGTGCGGAGATTTATTTGTCCAGTTCGTGCAATAAGTGATATATGTATTATGAGAAATCGAAAGATAATTATAAGTTATGGAATCATAATTGAATTTCTAAAATTAAATGCTTTTACATGTGTACAGATTTAGATATAGATATAGTAAATTCAAATATGTAAATAATGTTAGTCTTGCTTGAGAGAAATTACTAACTAAAGTTAGTTAATTCTATTGTTAATACATATGAAAAAGGTGTTGAATGAATTTGAATTGAATGGATATTAAATTAACCTAGGTGAATTCGAAATTTCTAATCACTTAATTCCATTAGTCTCTATAAATTAAATTGAGTTTAGATCAGTTTAGTTAGAAAATAAGATCTAGATTTGTTGATTATTTATACATCAATTTAAATTAAAGTTAGGTTAGAATAAAAGTTGATATTAAATATTAGTATACGTGGGAATGATGTTCGGACTAAAAATTTCACTTTATTACTTGCACGATTCGTACACTTATGGAATATATATATATATATATACACACCTTTTAATTTTTTTAATTTTTTTTTTTAAATCAATCGTCCAACTATACCCAAGGACAAACGCAAAACTTTAAAGTTAAGAGGACACAATCAAACTTGCAAAGAAGTTAAGAGAAATTTTACAATCGAAAATTTACATCCAAAAAATTCATACCCCATGTAATTTTGCATCTGAAAATTTACATTACATGGTATATGACTTTTTCGGATGTAAAATCTTAAAAAAATTGATGTCATATTCCATATATAAAATTTCCTAATAAAATGATGAAAATTACATTGAGAAATTTGTATCGTAAAAATAGTAAATATTAATGAAATAATTGATTTTTTAAAAAAATACGAGTTAAGACTTCTTTCTTTAAAACTCTCGTTTAACGTATTTTTAACTATTTTCTATATCTGTTTGGACTATTCGATATATCTATAATGTAGTTCTCGAAATAAGCTTTGAGATGACATAAACAATTTGTAGATTCGATTAGCGTACGATCGTTGGAGAATTTTTAAAATTAGCATATTATCGAAATTCAAATGTATTGTGATTTTGCCCCTGTTTGGTGGAGATTAATAGAAAGGCATGCTACCAAGAGAACTAAGGTTAGCTGCTGCTTGTTTCAATTGACAACAATCAAATTCAGCTCCGAGTGGTAAAATTCACTTCTCAATCAACTTGAGCAATTACATGTGTTGACACACTAAAATGCAGCCCAAAATCAAAGGGAAGTCCAATTGAGAAATCCAAGATAAAGACCCAATGGAGGGAAATCCAAGATAAAGACCCAATGGAAGTCAACTAAAAGGCCCAAGAAGAAAAGCCCAAACTGGGAGCCTGTGGAAAAGCTTGAAGATTGGAAGCCCAAGAGCAGAGGAATACTATCGCCCAAAACTATAGGACGCCCAGGAGCCGAACGAATGTAGTACTGGACAATCGCCCAGGACGATAGCCTCATTGTCGCCCAGAACCCCAAGTCGCCCAGGATCAGACAAGTCTAAAGGATATGGTCTGGAAGCGGTTGGCAAGTGAACCCGGCACGATCCCACGATCTAGGAAGCAGCAAGGGTAGTGGCAACGGTTAATAAGCAACTACTCCCCAAACAAGCGGTTACTCACTAAAAGAGTGGACGGTTGCGAAGGATATGGAACAAGTCTGAGCAGTTTCGATAACCAAAGGATGCTCAAGAAGTATAAAAGGAAGTAACGTCATAGAAGAAAAGACCGAATCAAAAACTCTCTACAAGAGATCATGTAATTTTTATTCCTTAGTTTAAATTTAATCCTTTTTCAGTACTCGTGTGCTTTCGCCCCTTGGAGGCCTTTTGTCTACTTTCCAATTGTAATCCTTCACTGGCATACGCACCCCTTTTTGGGACTTTATCTCAAGAGGTCTGTTCCTTACACAATCGTCTGACCCCTCTCTCTATCTCGTAATTGTTGGCGGGTTGCAAAAACGCGCGAAAACAATTTGGCACGCCCAGTGGGACGGTTGGTGTTTGGTAAGTGAAGATACAAAAAGAGAAAAGATATCATGCCTCATAAAAATTCCGATAAAGGACCGGCAAGTCAAGGGGTAGTCCAGTCTGTGGTTGAGCGATACGAGGAGCAACAACATTCTCCACAGACAGATGGACAAAGTCCAATCAGTCACAGCCGCTACGAGCCAATGACAGAATTGAGCCCTCGCACAATGCGTGCATTGCTGGGAGAACTCACGTAGGATGTAGTTGAACAGGTAAATCTACGTAGCATTCATAATATGGAGAAGTTTACCCAGAACGAGAATAGGCATTTTGATAATATGCTAAACAACTAAATACGTTGAATGAAATCATGAATAAGTTGGTAGGCCAAATATGTCAACCTGTTATGCCTATAGATAATCACTTCCAATTTAGGACTATCGTGGGGCATACTTCGCCATACAATTCTCTTGGTGTAAACTCCGGCCCAAATTTGGAGCCACCTTTCGGCCCTTCTACTTCAAACCCAGGGGGGAAATGGAACCATAAACGTGAATAATGGTAACACTACGTCCAACCTGGGGGGTAGTACCACCATGAGAGACAATGTCCCAAATAATGGACAGAACGGGTTGCGTACGAATGACGGTTTAAACACTCAGTTTACCGGTCATAACAACCTGAATAATGGCACTTTTATGGCCAATCAAGGGCGGACCACTAGACCTCCCACGAATCAGCCAGTAAATCAGCCAATGGGAAACCCATATGACCCTAACGCCGTGCTAAGAAACCAAATTATGGAAATAGTGCAAGATCAAATAGCAGTTGGGGTACGTCCGGTGATTAGGCCAATTTACACCAAGCCATATCCTGATTGGATAGATCAGGCATATCCATGGCCTAGAGGGTACAAAGTACCGGAATTCTCACTATTCACTGGCCTAGGAGAAGTATCTACACTAGAACATGCAGGGAGATTCACGTTGCAAAGTGGTGAGGTGAATGATTACCATAAGTTGAGGTTGTTCCCAAGTTCCTTAACAGGGGTAGCTTTTTCTTGGTTCATTAATTTGCCAGCAAACTCCGTCCAAACTTGGCAGCAAATGGAGCAATTATTCCATGCTCAATTTTATAAAACTGAGTTTGAAGTTACACTGGCCGATTTGGCGAATTTACGTCAATTGCCTAATGAATGGGCAGAAAATTTTCTACAAAGGTTCAAAACGGCCAGAAGTAAATGCTTCGTGCCATTACTAGAAAAGGAATTTGTCAAAATCGCACAAAGTTGTTTAAACTTTGATCTAAAGAAGAAATTCCAGGATAGAGAATTCCCAGATTTATTCCAACTTAGCGCGAATGTCGTTAGATATGAGCGACTGGTAAGAGAGGAAGAACAAATGAAAAATTCCAGTAAAGGGACTTATTATAAAGACCCGAATTTCAATGTTCATACTATCGATGATGGTTATTATGACCAGACCGAAATATGCTTGGCTGAGTTAGTAAAAGGAGAAGCATATACTTGTCCTATGTTAGTTAAGCCAAAAATAGTAGGCAAAGATGAACCTGCAAAAGGTGAAAACAGAAAAACGCGAACGTTCTCGTTCGACATAACCAAAGCTGATCTTATATTCGATAAATTATATAAGGATAAGCAGATAAGGTTGAGCGACAAACACAAATTGCCAGACTCTGAACAAATTAAGGGTAAAAAGTACTGTAAATGGCATAATGCATGGTCACATGCGACTAATTATTGTATGGTTTTTCGCCATGTGTTGCAGGATGCTATCGAATCAGGACGAATTACGTTCGAAGAAAAGAAGAAGATGGCGGTGGATGAAGACCCGTTCCCACGGCCACTAGCAATGAATATGATAACGACTGGCTTGAAAAACAAATTGCCAAGGTTTAAATTGGTGATTGATGACGAAGAAAAAGAATCCAAGCCGCTTCCCAGCGTTTTTGAACGCATCAAAGGGAAGGAGCCCAAATAGGGCGAAGATGTTCTGTGCGACAGGTGTAAGCACGAGTTGAAGGCGAATACAGGGTCATCAATGACACGGCCATTCCATCATTGGCCTGATTTCGTATCAGTCGCTCAGCCTGTCAGGGGGCGAAGGGTGCCGTTGTACGGAGGATTACATAGAGAAAGGGGGTTTGGGTCGGCCGGTCAAAGAAGAACATTTAGGCCGCAGCCTCGCCAGCCCAATGTATGGCATTCGTTCCAGAACAATGCAGGAAGGGTAGTGCCGTTCAATGAAATGACCAGAACCCAACAAAGGCGTTACCAACGTAATTACGGGCGGATGATGAGGCAACAGCAAGGAGAATCACGCCCTAGAGCGCCCAAAACGCTCAGAATAGCCAACGAAAATGTTTTTGAAGATAGCGAAGAAACATGCACTGGTGAATCAATGGGAGATTTGCCGGAAAGCTCATCTGGTAGATCGAAGTTTGAGCGAGACAGGAAAGATGAAGATGATCCCGACCAACCTCTAACTATCCAGTTTGGCACATTACCTCCTGTCCTGGCTAACAACTACTTGTTGGCCGATGAGTTCAAAAGCAAAGAAAAAGAGGATAATGAGGAAGACGTCTGCGTGCTAGTCTGCGATGAAGGCCAAACTTCCAGAGAAATGTGTGATGATTGCGAGAACGATGGTATGACAGATGTTGAAGAAGAGATTGATTTAGAAGCAGAGATACGGAAAAGGGGAATGTCGCGCAACACCCTGTTGAAACAATTGCACCAGGAAGGGGTCCGCGAAGTGGATCTATTGGGAGAACCATCTGGTCGATCGTTTGATTTCTATGTGCTGTATGGGACGCCAAAAAGGAAAAAGAGGGTACCTCGCTCTGAAAAATATGGATCACTCCCTAGAATAATGCCTCCTCCTACAAATTGGGTAACTGAGGAAAAAATATTGGAAAAAGAGAAGGAAGGGACCCAAGGAAAGAAAGCTCAGTCCGATGTGCTGCACGTTGATCTATCACCAAGAGATAGCCCGCCAGAAAATAGGCAGGAAGTGGAAATAGACGCTGCCGAAAAAGTCATCTTCAACAAACCAGCGATGAGGTTAACCAAACACTTAAGGCCACTGTACGTCAAAGCTTTGGTTAATGGTGTACCAATAGTAAAAGTACTCATTGATAATGGAGCGGCTATAAACACCATTCCAGCTAGAATGATGAGGAAATTTGTTAAGACAGAAAGCGATATGATCCCAACGGAAGTCATTCTTACAAGTTTCAATGGTGGGGCAACATCAGCAAAAGGAGTTATGCCACTGGACATAACTGTAGGGACAACCACCAGGACTACTGTTTTCTTCGTGATAGATGGTCCTACCAGCTACAACGTGCTACTAGGAAAAGACTGGATCCATGGCAGTCGATGTATTCCCTCATCACTCCATCAATGCTTAGTCTTCTGGAACGACAAAGGGAAAGCAGAGGTGGTACAGGCAGACCATAGGCCCTTTGTCGCGGAAGCGAATTCAGTGGAGAGATTCATGTATGAAGGGAATTATGGGCCCGTCAGAGTTGTTCAAGATGGGGAAGAAATTCAAATTACTGCCCAAAGCGAAGAGCCTTTCTCAATGGATTCACTCACTGAAATGTTTAATCAAATGAGGCCAAACATAGTGGCATTGGAAGAGCCAGTAATTGGCAAAAAAGAGGCCAAACAACCTTAAATGAGTTTTCGACAACAAAAACAAGAGGCCGAAGTTCAGGCCTTCCTAGCCAAGTTGATGGCTTTCAATAAAGAATGTGAATGTATGAAGAAAGAAGAAGCGGCGTTAAAGATGCTAAAGGACAAATTGATGGTGTCCGAAATGGAGCAGAGCTTGGATTGGGAAGTTCATAAAGTGGATTGCCTGGAAGAGCAAAACTCTCTGAGCGACGTGGATGATGAAGCGACGAAGATCCCTAAGTCAGGATATGCGCAAGCTCAAGACCCCTTGGTCAGGGTTAACATTGGTGAGGAAGGAGAGGATCGCCCAACGTTCGTTAGCCAAATGCTGCCTCACGAGGTTAGTAACAGATTAATCGCTTTATTGAAAGAATATAAAGACTGTTTTGCTTGGGAGTATGAACATATGCCTGGTTTGGATAAAAACTTAGTAGAACATAGGTTGCCGACTAAACCAAATTTTAAGCCTCATAAGCAACCTCCTAGGCGTTTCGCCCCCAATGTATTGCTAGAGATCAAAAAAGAAATAGAGCGATTACTAAAAGCGGGTTTTATTAGAACGACCAGATATGTGGAGTGGTTATCTAATATATTGTCAGTATTAAAAAAGAATGACAAGTTGAGGGTATGCATAGATTTCAGGAATTTGAACTTGGCTACTCCCAAAGACGAATATCCAATGCCTACAGTAGATTCTCTAGTAGACTCGACTGGAGGACATGTGATGTACTCTTTTATGGATGGATATTCGGGATATAATCAAATCTACATAGCTGACGAAGATGTACACAAAACTGCCTTTAGATGCCCTGGGTCTTTAGGGTGCTTTGAGTGGGTAGTAATGCCATTTGGACTAAAAAATGCAGGGGCAACTTATCAAAGAGCAATGAATCTCATTTTTCATGATATGATAGGCAAATTTGTGGAAGTTTATGTAGATGATGTAGTGGTCAAATCTGTTAAAGAAGAAGACCATTTTGAACAACTGCGATGTTCATTCGAACGAATGAGGCAGCATAAACTAAGATTGAACCCTTTGAAATGCGCGTTTGGCGTGAATGCAGAAAATTTCCTTGGATTCCTGGTACATAAAAGAGGGATTGAACTTGATAAGAATAAAGCGAAGGCCATTTTAGAGGCTAAGGCTCCTAGTAATAAAAAGGAACTGCAAAGGTTTTTAGGCAAAATCAATTTTCTAAGACGCTTTATATCCAATTGTGCAGGGCGAATGAAAGCGTTTTCGCCTCTCCTAAAGCTGAAAAATCAAGACGAATTCGTCTGGAAAGAAGAACATCAAAAGGCTTTCGAAAGCCTGAAGACATACTTAACAAGCCCACCGGTGTTGGTGTCACCAATCCAAGGGCGGCCGATGAAATTGTACGTGTCGGCTGAACAAGAATCGATAGCGGGGATGGTCGCACAAGAAGACCAAGTTGGCGAAGAAAGGGCGATTTATTATTTAAGTAGACGGTTAACCAAATGTGAATGTAATTATTCTGCTATCGAGAAGTTGTGTCTTGCATTATACTTCACATGTACAAAATTAAGGGCTTATTTACGGCCTGTGACAGTCTATCTAATTTCCAAAGTTAATTTATTCAAATACATGTTTTCTCGCCCTATTTTACACCAACGAGTGGGTCTTTGGACTTTAGCACTGTCGGAATTCGAAATAAATATGTGCCCCAAAAGGCAGTTAAAAATCAGGCCTTGGTTAATTTTCTGGCCGATCATCCATGCCTGGACGTGCCTAACGAACTAGAACTTGAGGTTGATTCATTTGAATTAAAACCATGGGTTTTATATTTTGATGGATCGAAAACTTCTAAAGGAGCAGGGGTAGGAGTGGCTTTGATAAATCTTTTAGGGGTTTGCTATAAGTTCGCATTCACTTTGGACAGAATCTGTACTAATAATCAAGCCGAGTACGAAACCTTAATTGTAGGCTTGGAATTGATGGTAGATATGAAAGTAAAGAACGTAATCGTCAGGGGCGATTCTCAATTGGTGATTCATCAATTGACCGGTGACTTCAAATGCCAAAGTGATTCTATCATAAGTTTATACGAAATCGCCCAAGAGTTGTTGGAAGAATTTGACCAAGTAGAGCTTCAATGTGTTAATAGAATATACAATGACATGGCCAACGAGTTGGCCCAGTTGGCTTCTGGCTATTCAAAGGCGATAAGTTGGGAATCTACATACGAATACGGAACTATGTTGCCCGTTGTTCAGCGGAGGGCAAGGAAAACGGAAATTCAATGCATAGAAGATGGGGTCGCACTGGATTGGATAGATGAGATTAAAGAGTCCTTCAAAGAGCTTGATGGGCGAATTGATAGACGAACGAAATTGCGTTTATTGAACTATGCATTAATAGACGAAGAATTATTCAAAAAACGTTCTGATGGTGTGTTATTAAAATGCGTGAACTTGCAAGAGGCTAAGACAATTATGGCCGAAGTGCATGAAGGGATATGTGGAGCCCATCAGGCTGGCCAAAAGATGAGATGGCTAATTATTAGAAGTGGATATTTTTGGCCAAAGATGGGTGAATCGTGTGTTCAATATGTAAAAAGTTGTTTAGCGTGCCAAAAACACGGTCCAATACAGAGGGCACCAGCAAGCAACATGGCACCCATTATCAAACCTTGGCCGTTCAAAGGTTGGGCGATAGATTTGATAGGAAAGATTTACCCTCCATCATCCAAACAACACACATTTATTATAGTCGCCACGGATTTTTTCACCAAGTGGGTCGAGGCAGTGCCTCTAAAAGAAATCACCCAGAAAAATATCATAGAGTTTATCCGGGACCATATCATCTACAGATTTGGGATCTCGCAAACTTTAATGACAGATCATGGGACTTTCCTAAATGGGGATCAGGTGAAAGAATTCTTGAGCGAATTTGGAATTAAATTGGTAAACTCCACACCGTACTACGCTCAGTCAAACGGTCAGGCAGAATCATCTAACAAGACTCTGAAATCTATCATAAGGAAGATGATAGATGAAAACGCCAGAAATTGGCACGAATGCTTGAACAAGGCTTTATGGGCTTACAGAACATCGCCCCGTTCAAGCACCAACATTACGTCTTTCCAACTCACTTACGGGCAGGAGGCTGTATGGCCCGTGGAAATTAACGTGCAATCCATAAGGGTGCGTCAGCAGCACGAATTAAGCGAAAATGAGTACAAAGAATCGTTGACTCAAAACTTACTAGAGTTGGACGAATTGAAGTTAGATGTGCTAGACAGGTTGCAAGTCCAGAAACAAAGGGTGGCTAGATTTTACAACAAAAAAGTTATAGCCAAGTTTTTTAGTGCAAGCGAATTAGTTTGGAGGGCAGTGCTTCCTTTAGATAGTAAAGACCCAAAATATGGCAAATGGTCGCCAAATTGGGAAGGGCCGTATAGAGTAAAGAGTGTACTGCCTAATGGAGCTTATCACTTGGAAGATTTAGATGGTACTAGGCACATAAGATTTATTAATGGTAAGTACTTGAAAAGATATGTTCCATCCCTTTGGAAAAGTGAACAGATAAACACATGAGTGATAAAATCGCAATCGTAATATAACCATGCCAAGCGATGGCAGTTAACAAATTGGACGATCACGTTCTGAAAGCAAAATAAACAGAATAGATGCGTAAGTGGTAAAATTGCAATTGCGATGTATTCATGCCGAACGATGGCGGTAAATAAAATTGGACGATCACGTTCTAAGTAAAGTCAGAGAGAACAAGGCATATTCAAAACAAAGTCCTTTATTATCCAGTGCTCCTTACAAACCATTCTTTACAAGAATTAAAGGACAAAGGCAAAATACAAGGCGAGACACGCTACAAATTATCTTCTGACTGAAAGGAACAGAAAGAGTGAAACCAGTACGGCCAGCCTTTCAGTCTATGGCCGAATAAGAGGGCCAACCGCTCCCACAACCTTCCTAAGTGCATTGCTGCAATGGTGGGCGAAGAGAAGCAGCCCTTCAGTCTATGGCCGTAAGAGGGTGAACTGCTCCTGCAACCTTCCTAGATGCATTGCTGCAAAGGCAGGCGGAGAGAAGCAGCCCTTCAGTCTATGGCCGTAAGAAGGTGAACTATTCTTACAACCTTCCTAGATGCATTGCTGCAAAGGCAGGCGGAGAGAAGCAGCCCTTCAGTCTATGGCCGGTGAAGAGAGCCCTTTAGCCTTCCTAAATGCATTGCTGCAATAGTTGGCAAGGAGAAGCACTCTTCACGGACAAACCGATGGCAAGAATCTTGCTTCGGTTTGAAAGAACATTTCCTATACCTCCCATACCAAAAGTAATGTCAAAACAAAGGAGATGAGTCGAGAAACCCATCCCTGTAGAAGAAGAAATTGTTAGTAAACGATCGGAGTGCCATGCAGTGGCAGGAAGCTTTGATGGTAAGAAATTGAATTTGAGAAGGCATGAGGATGAAAATGATGAGTATAAACAGGCATATTTATAGGGGCTGGAAGATCAAAAGCCAGAATGTGGAAGGTCATATTTATGACCAGTGAGTGAAACCAATATGGCCCAAAGATTTAGGGAAGAAAATTCAAATGCCCAGAGAATATGCATGAATGTTGGCACAAAGACTGAGTACGAGGAAAATCGACGATCAAGGATAAACGCCACTTCAAAATAACTATTCATTAACGACGATGAATAACATCAGATTACATAAAATTAAGGCAGTCGCGCGAAAAAAATTACAAAAAAAAAAATTAGAACAATAAATGTTCAATTACAATTCGCCCCAAGCTGAGCGCATCTGTTGCCTAAGCCTATCCCACTCTTCGCCCTGCCTAGAGGAAAGGATACATAACTCCTTCACTAAGTCATCATCAACCTCCAACTTTTGATACTGCTCCAATAGAGATTTGGTTTTTGCAATTCCTTGGGATGCAGTACGCCTCTTAGCAGCCATTCTCGCCCTGCAATCGTTCATTTTCGCTTGCAGCTCTTTCATTTCAGCAGCCAGGCTCAACATCAAAGAGTCTTCCACTACAAGTTCTGAAGAGACCTCAGTCAAATCAGCATGGTTTTTGTCAATTTCCTGGAGCAAGGACTCTTTCTCAGAAGAAGCGCGGAGATATTGGGCACTTTGGGTCTTCAATTCTGCGTTCTTGGCCAACAAGGAAACGATGTCGGCGTGAAGAACCCTCAGCTTCACCTTAAAATCAGTAGAAATGCTGAGCGATGGGAGCGAAAGTACTTGCAGTAGGTTCGCACTCAACATATCTATCTTAGCCTTTTGCTGAGCAGCGCTGGCACGACCGATCTCCATGTCCATAAAGGAAACATACTCAAACAATGCCTGTTTGAGAAGTGTCATGTTCTCGTTCGCAGGGATGGAAGATGATGCAGAAGATGTTTTCATGCACGCCCAAGAGGTGAGTAAGTCTTGGATAGAGTTAAGAATGTTATCAGATTCCTGCAAAAAGAAGTTACCAATATTGAAGGTGTTCTACACGACAAAGCAAAATCAGGGATAAGAGCGTAATAAAAAGACCTCATCGGCGGCGGTTGGAAATTCAGGCGCTCCATTTATTTCTTCCATCACTTGAGGAGATTGCCCTTTAGCTGGGCAAGAAGGACCTTTCCCACCGGACGAAGACACAAGAATCTCTGCACATTTCATACCGCAGTAAATCAATGAGACAGCAGCGATAAAGAAAGGCCAAGACATCAAAAATAAGCATTACCTTCTAGGTCCACGCTTGGAGGGTCGACACCCTGAGGAAGGGGATTGGATGATGATATTGTTGGAGCTTGATGCTCGGGAGACGCAGCCTTGACGAGAATGGGTGAAGAAGAATCTGCCAAAACTATACCCTTGGAAGGGGAAGTTGAATCTTTCTGGAAAGATTTTTTTTTTAAAAAAAAAAGCGAATCATTATCGCATGAAAAGAAACAACTTGTGTAGTAAGTGAAGTTCAATTACCTTTCTCCTTACGATGAGGGGAGCATCATCATCATCATCATCATCCTGCAAGGATATTACAGTCGCAGCTGGCCGCTTGCGACTGGGAGCACCTTTAGAAACGGTAGGCTTCGAGGTGGGGGATGAAAGAGCAGAGCGCGTAGAACGAAAAGGGGACGCAGTGGGAATGAGAACAGTACCCTGTCTATCCAGGAGGTGGAAAGCGCGATTCACATCAGTTGAAAACAACCTTTGCTTCACTGATGGCCACAGTTGGTCGAAAAGAGGATGAGTAACGGCAGTAGGATTGAAGGGAGCAAAAGTAAAGCCGGTTGCCAAAAGTTCATTACAGGCGTTTATGGCTTGGGCTTCTGCTTTGTTGAGGATGTAGAAGCGATCTATTAAATTATTAGAGTAGCAAGGAGGGATAGGCCACATTTGGCCGAAACCAAGCTGGCGAGCACAAAATTGAGGCGCATATATCTCTACCCCCGCCTTAGCATTGGTTCCATCAGAATGTCATGGAACAATTCTCTCCCTACCAAAAATTGAACCCAAACAGGCAGAAATGTATCTGCCTCGGCCAAAGTAGAAGGAGGCCGTACAAAAGGAGGAATTTGCTCAGAAGAAAAAGGGAAGAACGAAAGGGTTGAATTCAAAGTGTGGAAGAAAGTGAAAACGTCTCTCATAGACATGTTTACAGGGCTCAGTTGATGAATAAAAAGCCCATAACAGGTAACCTCGTGTGGAGGAAAATGTGGAATACCCAGTTGAGGGAAATAAGATCTCAACCACAATTGAGCAAGCCATAAAGGCCCGCTGCCAGTGGGAGATGCATTATTTTTCAGTTGGAATTGGAGCATGGCCATGCCCCTATAAAGAGCAGCCAGGAGGAACGAACATAAGTTCAAAGATCTACCCCGAGCCAACTCATGAGATAGGGGTAGGTAGCTCATGGAGGGTTTCAAGCTGGGGACACAGAGAACATATTTACAAAGCCAGACTTGGAGAAAAGCGACTCGCTCAGAATGGCCAGGTTCAGATACGGTAGTGACATAACTGCCCTGCATACTCGAATAAGACTCAGTAAGTTTTTTATCAAATTTTGGGGCAGCACCAGAAATTAGCATACCAGGAAAAATAGTATCGCCCAAAGGCGGAAGATTCAGCAAAGCCCCAACGTCCCTCAAAGTAATGGTCATGGGACCAAGAGGAAAAACAAAGGTATTGAACTCAGGGGACCAAAAACTTAGTGCGATTGGAAAAAGCACAGGGTCATATGTTGGGGGAAAAAGGGTAATCTCCAATAGGTCCAAAATTTTAGCACGTTCAAAAATTAATTTGGTGGGACCATGAGCCACCATACGTGCATGCCACCTACGGAAAGATGCATCAGTTTTAGGCCAAGTGCGAATACCTCTATCATGGATCGGCCTCAATGGCAAAGATTGCGAGAAAGGGAGATCTTCAGAGCACGGGAATAAATGACCGACTGCAGCCCGTTCGACGGCTTCAGCATCATTAAACGACGGACCCAGATAAAACTCGTTGCGGGCTGCATTGGATTGTGAAAGAAAAGACGGGTTCACATATGGTCTTGCGAGGAGGGTTTGGAAATCCTCAAAACTGAAAACATTGTCCGAAGGAGTTTGAGAAGTAGTCATTATGGCACAGAAAGTGAGTTGCTCTCGAAGATTGTCTGGTTTAATCTAAGGTTGCCGCAATGGAGACGGTGAAATGGCGAGAGAAAGACGTAATGCCGCAGAGATGCAAATGAAAAGAATGCCGCGTACTTTTGGGGTTTTAAGGGTTTATAACGTCGCAACCTTTCAGGCACTAAAACGCAAGCGACGATTGAAATTCTGGGGAAGTTCAAAAATTGCGGGAAAGATACAGATGAATATGGCAAAATTAATGGTTAGTTTTAATTCTGCCATATTGGGGGGTAATTGTTGACACACTAAAATGCAGCCCAAAATCAAAGGGAAGTCCAATTGAGAAATCCAAGATAAAGACCCAATGGAGGGAAATCCAAGATAAAGACCCAATGGAAGTCAACTAAAAGGCCCAAGAAGAAAAGCCCAAACTGGGAGCCTGTGGAAAAGCTTGAAGATTGGAAGCCCAAGAGCAGAGGAATACTATCGCCCAAAACTATAGGACGCCCAGGAGCCGAACGAATGTAGTACTGGACAATCGCCCAGGACGACAGCCTCATTGTCGCCCAGGATCAGACAAGTCTAAAGGATATGGTCTGGAAGCGGTTGGCAAGTGAACCCGGCACGATCCCACGATCCAGGAAGCAGCAAGGGTAGTGGCAACGGTTAATAAGCAACTACTCCCCAAACAAGCGGTTACTCACTAAAAGAGTGGACGGTTGCGAAGGATATGGAACAAGTCTGAGCAGTTTCGATAACCAAAGGATGCTCAAGAAGTATAAAAGGAAGTAACGTCATAGAAGAAAAGACCCCGAATCAAAAACTCTCTACAAGAGATCATGTAATTTTTATTCCTTAGTTTAAATTTAATCCTTTTTCAGTACTCGTGTGCTTGCGCCCCTTGGAGGCGTTTTGTCTACTTCCCAATTGTAATCCTTCACTGGCATACGCACCCCTTTTTGGGACTTTGTCTCAAGAGGTCTGTTCCTTACACAATCGTCTGACCCCTCTCTCTTCGTAATTGTTGGCGGGTTGCAAAAACGCGCGAAAACAACATGGTTTGCGACCGGACAACCAAAATGATGCCAACAATACTTCCCTTAGAAAAAAAAATGTACAGAGATTTTCTCTAGGTTTATTCTTTTAGTTTCATGGGAAAAGAATAAGGAGAGTGGTGTAATAGAAATTAGATCAGTACATATTCATTGAGGACTGATTAAATAAGAAAAACCACATTTCTGAGAATAGTTGGGTTTTTATTTCCTTTTATGCTCCCTATACAGTCTTTTCATCAGTTAAAAGCATTATAACCGCTCAAAAGAGTAATAAGATACCAGGAGAAGTCAGTCGAGCTTGAATTCGGCCTAAATAAGGAAGTTACCTCTGCTGAAGCTACCAGTGTAAGGAATTCACCATGATCCATTCCCGAGAAAACTTTTGCAGACTTTTGCAGCTCTACAGTGGCTTTTCCTTGGGTTAAGATGCTAGTCTTATCAAATAAGACGTGTTGAATCTTCTGTGCCATCTCTAGTGCATCTCCACCTTTTATGAACACCCCATTATTTGCTCCAACTCCTGTTGCAACCATGACAGCAGTTGGGGTGGCCAATCCAAGTGCACATGAACATGCAATTACCACAAATGATATTGCAAACATGAGAGCAAAAACAAAATGATTGCCATTTCCTGGCACCCACTCATTGCGGTAGGCTCCAAGCAACCCAGCAAGATACTTGCGAATAGATGGCAAGTAAGCTTAACATCCTAGTAAAGTCAATAATGCCAGCGTTATAACCAATGGAAAAAAAATGCTTGCAATCTGTCAGTGACAAAAATGTCCATCATGAGGAAATAGATGAAATTAAACTAGAAATCCAGAGCACATGGATAATTCTTGACCTAATAAACTATACATAGGAGAGTGTCTAGTTTTTTTCTTCTCGTCTGGTTATAGTCAATAACTTCCAAGTTAACTCCATACATCAAGCCAAGCTGGTGAACCTCAACTACCTTGCTGCTTGATACAAATTAATAGAGGAGCAAGCAAACTTGATAAAACATGAATATAACATGTATCGGAGGCTGACAATCATATTCTTTCGTTTCTTTCATTGTCATTTTTTTTGGTGTGTGTGTGTGTGTGTTAACAGAAACAACTTTCTGCAGACGAAGTGCATAATACCTTCAGAAACTAAAATAAAGCGAACAACAGGTTGACAAAAGCACAAAGCATAACGTGATAAAGGAGAGGAGGGGAGAACTTACAAAGTCAGCAAACTTCTGAATGGGAGCTTTAGACATCTGTGTTGTCTCAACTAGAGATATAATCTGGCTCAAAACTGTGTTAGGTACCATTCTGTTGGCCTGTATGTGAAGGGAACCATGTAAATTTATTGTTCCTCCAATAACTGATGAGTTCACCTTTTTCAGAACAGGCACAGATTTACTCTCATTTACATAGCTTAAACCCCAACAAACTAAACCATCTGCACGCGTCTTTGAACCGGGAAGTACTTTGAATACATCACCAAGTTGAATTGTTAAGGCATCAATTTCTCTTTCTCCAACAATTTTTCCACCTGCAAAATTAAACATATTCAAATTCTCTTCAGCTTCTATTTGAGAAACAATGTTAGTAAATAAACAGTTACTTATACTATTCGATCAAAGTCAAACTTTAATTCAACCACACATTTAAAACTAACTCATTATTACCCACACATCTCATAGTCCTTGTTGGGTTTTTGATACCCAATAAATCCGGGCGATGATTTAAAACAGTTGTCGGAAATTTATCGATACCATAAACTTGGCTCGACTCAAATACTACCGACACTTATGGAAGGTCCAAGTTGGGGTTGTGATTGGTTTGTGGTTTAAGTTTATTGTTAGGCCCATTTATTGGTATTAAACCGACCCATTTCTTTTGGCTCAATAACGTGACATAATTCCATTTATTCATATATATATATATATATCCATCCCCTTTTGGAACCGTGAATCTTTGTGTGGTGCAACAGTGTGTGAAGAGGAGAGGAGCCGTTCTTGGTGATTTTGGAGCCATTGCTTCCCTTTTCTTTCTTCCTTTCTTAGTGGTCTATTGCATCCACCTATTATTGATCATTTGTGGGTTAATAGGAGAGTGAAACTTGTGGCAACCAAGTGGAGGGAAGTGTTGGGTCGAGCTTGAGCCGTGTGGTATCGATTTTGGTTGTTTTCTGAGCCCGGAAAGACAATTTGGAGTTGGATTTTGATGCTCCAACTTGTCTTTCCGGGCTCAGAAAACAACCAAAATCGATACCTAGAGGTCAAGCTCGTCGGCTCGCGGCCCTCCCTTGTTGCGTACATGTTCACACCCCTATTAACCTCAAAGGAAAAACAATAGGTGGAGCAATAAACCAGCCGAAACGTGAAAGAAAAGCCGAGCAAGGGTCTAAAAAAAAAAAAAAAATTGGGACGAGCCAGCCTGAGCGGCTCGTTAAGTTCATTTGGACGAACGGCTCGGCTCGTGGCTCGTCAAAAAAAAAAAAAAATTAAAAAAACGAGCCGAGCCGAGCGCTCGGCTCGTTTGGGCGAGCTCGCCCAAAATCCCTCGCAGGAGCTGCCACGCGCCGCCGCCGCCGCCGCCGGTCGCCGTCACCACCACGCGCAGGTGACCCAGAATCTCCTCGACTTGCACGTTCCACCAGTGGTCACCGTTTGTCCAGAAAGTCCACGGATTTGCCGGAAATCGATTTTGAAGTTCCGGTTTTGGGCAAAAAACGGGACAGATTTTTTTCTTCTGGTTTCTGCTCGATTTCTGGACTGTTTTGGTTGATTTCTTGCTGAAAATTCACGCCAAACAAGGCTCTGATACCAAATGTTGTAGGGATTAAGAGGAGCAATTAACCAGGACCAATCCCACACCACCCGGCCCAAGTGAGGTTCCAACCCAAAACCAATTGGTAATGGGTGGAGTAGCTCACTTGGGTTATATGGTGGATTTCTTTTTTTGTCCCAACCGATGTGAGACTTCTTGTTTGCTCCCAACAATCCTCCCTTCAAACGAAGGACCACATCATTTTGTCATTGGTGTGCTGTTGTAGGCACCCAAAAATAGTCCTTAAACCTCTAAAACTAATGTAGTAGTGGAAGTAAGGGTCGATCCCACGAAGAGTGTGTAATTTAATATTTTATGCTCCGTACAATGATTGGGGGGGTTTTTGTATGCAAACAATTGTAAATAACGCAATTAATAACAATAAAAACTAAATTAAAGAAAACAATCAAAAGACTAACCTTGGTCCAAGTCAATATCCACCTTCGGAAATCCACAACTGATCATAGATGCAAGGATAATTCAATTCATATCTTGAATATTCACCGTTGGAATAATTTTCCTATTTCTCCTTAATTTTAGTTAGTTAGAAACCAGCGTTCTAATTAACCCTAATTATTAAATAACCCCAGACCAGCGCTCAAGATTCAATTTAATAACAGCTTTACACAATAGAGAAATCGATGAACTAGATAATACAAACACCAGCGGTTGCATTTAATCTATTTAAACATTCTTCTTAAAATTCAATAACATCTATCGCAGAAAATCATCAAATCCTAGTGCTTCACAAGTTAAAAGGATCAAACAATTACGGATTTGATATTTAACTTAGCGGTAGATTGCAACGAATAATAAACTAGTAGGCCTCCTAGCAATTAAACATAACAATCATGGAAATAAGTGCAGAAAAATATTCAATACTCAAAAATATGAATTAAATTAAGAAAAACAATTTAGATCTCACAATATGTGGTTCCGAGGCTTCAATCTCCTTCGACCAAGTGTAAAAGTTTAGTTACAATTCATGAATCTAAGAGAAAAATAGAGAAGAATAAATTTGGAGAGGTTCCCCCCTTTTGTTTTTGCCTCCTTAGGTCTATTTTTACTTCCATACATGTTCTTGATCGATTTGGAGTCTTTTTCTCGAGTTTTCGCGGCCCAAATGATAAAAACCTAAAATCTGTGGCGGCGCTTGAGCGCTATAGGAGAGCGCTTGAGCGATAGAAATCTGTCCACTTTGCGGCTGCTTCAGTATTTTCATCATAACTTCCTCTTCCGATGTCTGATTGAGACGATTCAAGATGCGTTAGAAAGAAAACTCAAAGGGCTACAACTTTTATTCAGAGACCATCTTCAAATTTGATCGTTTACTATGTCCAAAATTGGTCTCAATATGAGGTTGAAAACCGATGCAAAACGTTTCAGCTTGAAAGTTGATATGTGAAAATGTCTTGGCCATATTTCATCCCTTTGAATCCTTTCTTCATCCAATTGACCTCTAACACTCTCGAATCTTCATCACAAGGTTAGAAACAAGTTTAGAATATTTTCACTTTAGTCCTTGAACTTTCACTTTCTTCCATTTTGGTCCTTTTTCACCTGTTTCTTCCAAATTACGTCATATCCATAGAATTGCCACCTAAATCAAAATATGAGCATAATGAGTACATTTTAGCACAAAATAATCATACGAGCACATAAAATAAGGAGGGAAAAATATGCATTTTACATTCCTATCAGTCATCCCCTCAAATGATAATCCATCCGCCAATCATCTTGTACCGCTGTTATTACCGTCGTCATTGACCAAACGGGACCCAAGGCCAAGAAGACTTTCGACACAAGGCACCTCAAACGCGAATGATTTTTAGCCCGATCGCCACCGCACTTTCTACTGCGTTCCTCCGACCCTGAGCTCTGATACCAGTTGTAGGAGGAGCAATTAACCAGACTCAAGCCCACACCACCCGGCCCAAGTGAGGTTCCAACCCAAAACCAATTGGTAATGGGTGGAGTAGCCCACTTGGGTTATATGGTGGATTTCTTTTCTTCTCCCAACCGATGTGGGACTTATTGTTTGCGCCCAACAGTCCTCACCACTATTCCTCCTAAAACGACCTTAAAAAAGTTACTAATAAACTTTCTCAAATAGAGGCTCAATAAAAATTTGTTTATTCCAACTTCCAAGAATAGCTCATTATCCTCCCCATGTATTCCAAAACTACAATAGAAAGCTATACCTTTGTCTTGCACAAGCAATGTAGCGGTTGCTGGTGCGGGTTCGACAAGCTTTCTGATAGCATCAGACGTATTGCCCTTTGCAAGACTCTCCAAATACTTGCCCAAAAGTACAAAGGTTATTAGCATTGCACTCGTTTCAAAGTACGTTGGAGACCAGAATCCGGTGATTGCACCATATAATAATGCACAAAGTGAGTAGACATATGAAACTGAAGTTCCCAATGCAACCAAAACATCTATGTTTGTTGAACCATTTCTAATTGCTCCGCCAGCTGCAATATAGAACTGCTTACCAACACCAAATCGAATAGCAGTTACCAAAGCCCACTTCAGCCAGTCACCCATTTGGAAGGGACCACTTCAGCCAGTCAACAGTTACCAAAAGTATATAACAGAGGAATGCGAGGGTAGACTACTCGCATGAGCAGGACACAGACCTGGCGCCAATTGAGTTGGAGTTAGAAAAATGAAGAAAAAGACCCTTCATGCAATGAAATGAAGGTGCCCTTCACATTTTTGTAGCATTCAGTAAGGAGTTAGTTATCTCACATCAATCATTTTCCCTTTTTCTCCGGTTTAGAGAGTGAACCAGGCAAAATTGTTCTTGAAAGATGGACGAAAAACATATTCCTTAAGTTATCGGCTAGAATCTTCTTACTGATATCAGAATATGAAAAATAATATGCCAAAAGACTTTCAAATAAATAGGGAAAGCAGACCTGAAAAAATGAAATAATAATAGTACACCAATCATACGCGCAAACACACTAGCTTACACTGAGAAACGAGCTGACGCCTGACAGTAAAAAGTTGAAACGTCTTTGAAGATTCTTCTAGGTCCTTAGAAGACATTCTTGCATGAGGGTTCTAGACAAGTAACTTGAATTTTCCATAGCTTCCATTTTCAATTCCATCAACTCAGGATCTAGATCCAAGAAGCTCTAGGTCGAAATGAATCCAAAATTAATATTTATCAATCGGTTCCGACTTTCAAGTAGTGCGCGCCAAGCCATAAACACTTTAACTACTAACAAATATATCCAGCAACAAAATCATGTCCTTCACCAAATGACAGAAAATAAGACGTAAACAATTAACGCTTTTGAGGCACGACTACAAAAGCTTGTCAATACATCATTTTACCACGTTCACTTATTATCTACAAGCTTCTAACCAGTAGATGAAACAATGAAACATCAAAACAAACACGTTCTGATAAGTTTATGGAAAAAGGTATTATATTTTTGTAGTTCCGTCCACGAATATTTTACCTCTAACCAAATGTGAAGATATTGTTGAGAAATGTTGTTCAAAAGATTAATAAAGGTGTGTGCATGGAATGAACGGGACGGTGGCCAAAAGTTTGGCCAATGCGACCGCGTAGGCAAAGAGCCATGCGGTCACATGGCCACATGCAGAAATTGATGCCCGGTTTTTCGCAAATCTATAAGAGCATAGAATAAAAAATTAAAAGCCGTTGAGGCAGTTTCAGTTTGAAATGTGGCAGCTTTTGGAGGATAATTTGCAACTCTTCCATAAGTTTTGACACCAATTCGTGGTGTATTGATCAAGTTCTATAAATAGGTTGCAAGATGATCAATACATAGTAATAAAATAAAATAAAAAATAAAAAACTTGAAAGGGGAGTTTTTATTAGGGTCAGTTTGATACGCTCCATTTTCCATGGAAAATGGAAAATATTTTTCATTTTCCAACTTTTCAAATTTTCCACCTTTTTTAGGAAAATAAATTCTTGATATTTTGATGAGAAAATATTTTCTAACTTTTCAATTTTTTTTTATTTTTTTTTTTGCAATTGGAAAAAATTCTAGACACAATGGTAAAAAAAATCACTTTTATTGACAATTTCCATGAAAAACAAAGTCAAATGAGTGGTATTCGGTATGGTTTTTTTTCAATTTTTTTTTTTTGACAATTGGAACAAATTCTAGACCCAATGGTAGAAAACATTATCACTTTAATGGACAATTTTCATAAAAAACGAAATCAAACGGATATCAAACTTTCAATATTTTCCATGAAAAATTATACCAATCAAACATAATTAATTATAATTCCGAGCAAAATAATTTTTAAGAAAATCTTTTCCCTGTAAAATATTTTCTTTCCACTTATTTTCCATCTTTTTATCAAACGAACCCTTATATTCATTCCACAAAGAAAGAAACAACTTCTTTCTTCTTTCATATTCATATTTCCCTTTGTATTCTTGGAGTTTTGGAGAATTACACTAGTTGAATTATTCACAAGACTTGATTAATCCTCCAAACTATTTGCCATAATACCCTTAAGCACCAAATTGTATTGGAGATGGGGGCAAATATCGTTTGAGGACAACGGTTACGTGTTTGAGCCTTTCATATCATTGAAGTTTTTGATTATTTGCATCGTTTTCTTCCAATCTTTTGGTGGAAGATCCAATGACCACAAAAGGAGAGACTGGGATATGCAGAAACATAGATAAGTTTATCATCTTCTTTTATTTGTTTCATTGTTGAATTTAAATTTGATCTTGGTTTCATTCATCGTGTTGTTGATTTAAATTTTGGTTTCTTCTCCATTTACTCTCATAGTGAAATTTTCTCAGCATATATAGGGTAAAAAGGGTTCCCAGATAGGACATTTAGCTCAAACAACAAATCATTTGATAGATTTAGCTCATGTCAATGTTGAGAAGCAGGGTTGAGCAGTCATAGATGTCAATTGCGATCCTGGATTTCACGAAACCAACCTTGTTATTATTATTGACACGTCAAATATGTTCAGACTTCATTAATGAAGATTCAACAACCTTTTGATCTACCCATAATTCCACACTTCTTTATAAGAACGAAGACATTTCTGCTATCTTCCCTCAAAATTGCCATACAATACCACTAAAATATTGAACAACGAAACTCAATTACAGGATATCCAAAATCAAGAAAGAATCCTGCATCAGTAAATCGAAAGTAGAAAAGATTATCTCATAACCACTAATTGCACAGGGAAAAAAATGCCTACAACAGGCATTCAATATATACTAAACATATTATATAAATCCTAGACCTAACCTGACTAAAATAGGATCAAAGGTGACATCAGCCTTATTCTGGAGCAAGGCGACGGATGCTTTAACGACGCCATTTAATGAGAGCTGATTCCACAAAATTTGAGCAAGTTGCACACATCATCATCGCCAAGCTCTCCTGAATTCTCCTAAATTTCTATGATACTTTCCCATAATTTTCTACATCATCGCCGCCATGTAGCCTCTCCTCCTCATTGGCATATTGACGTCGGGCAAAATAAAGATTATTCTGCATGCTAGTTCTACCAGCAAATTTACAAGGAAGAAACACAAGAGTAACGCCGACAACACAGAGAAAACGTCTCTGAAGTTTAAAGAACTTTTATATATCCAATAATAATGAAAATAAGTCCACAGGCCGAACTTTATAGCCAAAAATCCGAATTTTACCAAAAATGGAAAATTTTCAAAAATCACGCCAAATTAAAACACGGAATAAAATAAATAGTCTGCAAAAATCTAGCCCAAATGGGTTAAAACTCATCTACTAACATGCAATCGAAATATTACCAAAATAGCAAAATTTAACTAAAAATAGTAATTTGGAAGGGAAAACTGCGGAATTTGAGATCGAAAATGGCACACACCGAGCATAGCTGGGTGACCATGACGTGCACACCGAAACAAGCTTTCCATATTTGGGTCATAATCACGATTCTGATAACCGTAGCCAAAATTATGACCAAATTACCAAAACACGTCTCAATTACCAAAATTACGCGATCACTTGCCATCCTTGCACCGGTCTGCCAACTCGTCATACTTTAGAGTCATTAACGTGTTATCTAACAACTCAACATCTGACTCGAACCCTCTTGCATCACATATTCCGATGGTCCCTTAGGGAGGTTTGTGTAATTGGCCTGGTCAAATAGGCTTTTTAAGTTATTCATAGAAAAAAGTTTATTTTACCCTCAATGAAACAAATTTTTATATATTGCAAAATATGTCCTTTCTTTTAGAATAATTTAAAAAATGGTTCTTCTATTTTGAATTTTAATATATAAATCTATTCTATGATCTAATAAATTAGAATAATCCGTAACAAGTTGTTCATATTCTTCTTTAAGTCTATTATATTCTTCAGATAATATGCTTATATTTTCTAATTGAGAATTAATATTTTTCATTTTTTTCTAATAAATTATCCAATCCTTCAATTGTATATCTTGGCATATCAAACTATAAATAATAATACAAACATCATAAATAATCTTAAACATCATAATCAATCTTCAAACATCATAAATAATTCATGCGATTCTTTTAAGATCTTGAGAGAATTCTTTCTAATTTTAGCAAGAAATAATAGTTTTACCTTAGTTTTAATCTGGAATTTTTATTCTTAGAATCGAGTGACCTTTGAGATCTGAATATGCAAACTGTTCTCTACAACGATCTCTTGCCTTCACGGGATCTTTGTTGTTTCAGTTTCTTACTCTCACTGTATCGTTTCTAAAGATAAAATCTCTAGACTTCTGTTAAAGAAAAACTCTCTTCTTTGCTAAAATAAGAAGTAAATCTCCCTTCACTCTTTCAAGAATCTATGGAAATGAAAGTTTAAAAACTCGTATTTCTATGAAAGGGTTTGTATATTATTGAATATAAAAAAATTGATACAAGATTAAAGGACAGAAAGTACTCACAAGTTGAGTGCTCAATTTGTTCTGCATTTCTTCTAACCCAAAGGCTTCTATTTATACATCTATCTGAGGCGCTATTATTAAACCTCTTACATTATTTGATACAAGTGGAAGGATCAATTATTCATCCTTTTATGTCATTGCTTACATCACTGTTCTATTATTGTGGACATCTGTCTTCTTTATGTTACATCTTCTTTTGTTTGGATTCTCCAGCTATCTTCCATTACTTTTGTCGGCAAGTGGGGCATTCTCTTAGTTAGCAAGCCTCATGTATTGTTGATGGATTTCCATTGATTTGATGAGTATCAAATTTTGTATATATTCTTTTAAAATTGTTGATTTTTCTTTACCATTATTAGTAAAGAGTGTCCATCCTTCATATTGACATAAACATTTAAATTTCTTGTCATATAGGTTCTTGGCAATGTTATATAGAACCTTCATCCCTGAAATTCTTCGCGACTTAATCCATAACTTAGTAATATTTGGTAAAGGTTTATATCTTGGCCAACTTCAATATGAAATCTCGGCCAACATATCCATTGTAATAATATGTTGTGCACGATAGAATATCCTTCCATCTACTTTTGGACTGTTTGAATAAAACTTGATATATATTGGTCTTCCCTGGAAGAATTTTGAAACTTCAGATTTAAATATATTATCAAAATTTTCAATTTCTCTTAAATCTTTTCCGGGGTAGATTAGATCTAAAACTCCATAGTCTGTTGCCATTTTGACCATTAGAGGGTGTGCAACTTTGGTAATAATCAATCTTGGGTAAACATGTTCTCCTGAAGAGATGAAATATGATTCATTTTCTTCCAATTCATAGACAATTTTAGCAAATGATTTATATTCTTCTTCTTTTGTTGATAAAGGGGTTCCATCATCTTCTTTAGTTCTAATTCTAATTATTCTTGTATGCTCATCTTCATTTTTTATTGCCACCTTCCGGGGACTGGTATGTCTCTTTTGATCTTGTTGAGTCCACTGCTGCTTCTATGTTGTGTACATGTTTGTATTTTTGGTATTCCCTGTTTGGTATTTAATGATTCAAATTGTAAAGTAATGTTATCAATTCTTTCATTCAATTCTTTGGTATATTTGGAATGAGAGATAGAAATATCAACCAACAATTTGACATTTTGTGGGAAAGTATATGCTAACTGCTCTATTCCTATTTTCATATCATCAACTTCCACATGAAGAAGTCCATTCGCCTTTTGACGTCTATCAAGAATTGTTTGATATCTTCCATTACAGAACTCTATATTCATGCTAAGAAAATCTGCAAGATAATTGTTAACACCTTTAATATGGATAATATCAAAATTGTAAAATGATAAGTAAGCATGCCATCTATGGAACCTCCTGTATTGAGATTATGATGGTAATTTATTCTTGACTAATCGTGCAGCTTGATCAATTTCAACAATAAACATTTTAGATAATAAAAATAATGAGAACTTTTTTATTCCTCTAATAATTGCCAATAATTCTTTTTCATGAGTAATATAATTTATTTTTGCTTGATTAAAAGGTCTACTTGAATATCTATATATCTCATTCAAATCTATTTTTGATATTGCTACCCAATATTCATGCGAAGCGTCATTATTAAAAACCAGATTATCTTTTTCATCTGGTAATCTTAAATTTGGTAAATTTTTATATTCTTCTTTGAGTGATTTAACAATTTATGTTTGTTCTTCACTCTATCCTTTAGTATTTGTTTTTCTAAATAAAACCTGGATTTTATGTCTCTTTTTTGAAAGATTTTCAATAAATCATTTTGCATAATTTAAATATCCCAATAATTTTTGTATTTGTTCTTTTGATTATAATTTATTTGAAAAACTTTCTATCTTTATAGATATATGAGTTTGCAATTTTATTCTTTTTTTATCTATTGATAATCCAAGAAAGTCAATTTCTTGTTTTTCTATTATAACTTTTTTTAGAAAGAACAATTCCTTCATTTTTACATTCATTTATAAATTCTATTAAATGGTTTCTATGTTCTTGTCTATTAATATTAGAACATATTAATATATCGTCAACATATACAATTAAAAATTCATTAAACTTTTTAAATATATTATCCATTTTTCTTTGATATATTTGCGGTGCATTTTTCAAATCAAAAGGCATCACTATACATTCATATTTTCCTTGAAGTGTACTATATGTTGTATATTGTATACGATCTTTTTCCATTTTAACTTGCCAAAATCCCGATTTACTGTCAAAATTTAGAATAATATTGTTTTCATTTTGCAAGGTTTATTAAAACTTCTTTATTTGGTAAAACGTAGGACTGTAAGCAAAAACCCCAAAACCGAAAAATCGAACCGAAACCGCATTTTAGAAATCGTTAATTTGGTGCCACGTGGACCCGTCATCGAAATGGTTTTGAACCAAACCAAACCGGTCAAAATCGGTTTGGTTTAAGTTTGAGAATTTTATTTACGGTTTAAAACCAAACCGAACCGGTGAAAAAATATATAAAAATAAAAAAATAAAAATAATGATTTTTTTTTAAATTCATCCAAATATGCAAAATTCAATAGTTTTGTCATTTGTATGTATTTTTGTCAATTTATAACTTTCTATTACATATATATAATAATTACCAAATAATCCTAATTTATATCTAATAATCTCGAGACTAACATAATCTATCAAAAACTATGTTCCTCTTTAGAATTCAAATTTCTACAATTGCTTCTGAGTCTGCATTCTCAAATGGAGGTCAGATACTTGATTCCTTTAGGAGTTTATTAGGTGTAAGGATAGTTGAGGCTTGTATATGCGGAAAGAATTGGTTGCAAACTAAGAATGAACATATAGTGTTTTACCAATATTTAGATGAAGTAGAAGCATTTGATGATTCAATGAAAGTTGTGGCAGGTCGTTTATATTTTGTATTGCCATATTTTTAAAAATTCTCTTATCTATATAGTATCCAATATTATGATGATATAACGAATGCATTTTTTTGATAATGAAGACTATGAATCATGTGTGACAACAATTGGTGTTTGAGTATATGTGAGAAACTGAATTCGTAAGAAAATACAACGATAAGCTTGTGTAATTGTTATATTTAGATATTATAAATAATTGATTTATTATTATGGCTGGTTATTCTTTCTGTCTAATTAGTAGTTTTGTTTTTCAGATATGATGATCATGAGATCTTGTTGAACATCATTATATTTTTTGGGCTTTATATTTAATTTAGTAGACTTGTATTGTAACGTCTTAGCATAAAATGGCAAACGAAAAATTATATTTTAGTTTATTGTGATTTCACTTTGATTTAGTTGGTATTTAAATTTGTAGTAGATATATTTAATTTGTTTTAGATTTATGGCTAGTAAGATATAAATATATATTGAATTCAATAAATTAATGTCATAAAAGTAGACGGACAAAAAATATATGGTGAAACCAGACCAAACCGTTAGGTTTAGGTTTGAGTTTTTTTCAAACTGTTCAAAATGGTTTGGTTTAGGTTTGGATTTTTCTCAAACCGGTTTAAACGGTTTGGTTTGAAAATTTGTCAAAAATCGGACCGCTTACTCCCCTAGTAAAAAGTATCCATCAAATTTATTATATTTATTTAATTCTTTATAATTTATTACAATTCTAGCTTTTCCTCTAACTTGCTCAGAATATTTCATGACCATAAAAGTTGGACTACTATGGGGTCCATCACTAGATCTAATAAGTTTTTGTTCTAGTAATTCTTTTATTTGAGTTTTAAATTCTTGTGTATATTGTATGGTATACATCATTGGACGTCTTACTCTTATAATAACATTTTTTCGTTAGTTCTATTTTGGCTTTAAGATGATGTGGTTTCCAGAATAACAATAGATTTTCTCCATAAATTTTTTCTAATTATTCTATGATTTTTTAATATACTTATATTTCTATTCCTTTTTAGGACTTTTTTTTGTATAATATTCTTTTATTTTTTATTTCATTATTTATAATTGGTTTTTTCTCCTATTTATCACCACGTTGGGCAGGCCGAACTCTGTAAGATCTAAATTCTCTTGAATTTTTTAGTAAATGTGCAAAAGGTGTTTGTAACATTATCATATAATTATTTTGTTTATAATACTTAAATTGTTGCATAAAATCATTTTCTAGTCATATATCACGTTCGAATTTATCATAGTTATATATTTTCTTTATTATTATTAGTTTACTTCCAAGTATTATACTGATTTTATTAGCATTATTGATAATTTGGGTACTTTCTCCTATTACTCCAATTATTTTTATCTTACTATCATTATTTCATGAGTTTATTAAGAAACTTTTAAATATTGTTATATCACTTCTTATATTGACTAATGCACATATTGTTATATTTGTTTCTTTAATTATAATTTGTGTATAAACAGCTAATGGAAAACTTATTTGATTATTTATTCATTTCTTTTCACATAATGTAGTTTGACCATTATAAGTTATATATAATCTTTCTCTTTTTATACTATAATCTTCTAATCTATTTAGAAAACTCATTTCTAATAATATATAAGGGTTTATATCCATACTATTATCTATATAACATGGTACTACAAAATTAATTCCTCCTATTTTTATTGGTACCTTAACCTCTAGCTCTGTAGTATGTAATCGTCCATCAAGATTTATATATCTATATGATTCAGTTCTATGAGTTATTAATAATTTATTTCTAATTAAAATTATATGACATTCACTTGATCATGTATCTATTAATATATTTGATCTTGTTATATATTCTCTTTCATTAAAATATTCTCCTTCTATCTTTATATTTTCAATATTTCTATGGAGTTTTATTTATTTTGTATTACTAGTTTCTCCTAATTGTTTTCTATTAGGTAATTTAAGACTTTTTGATTTTTTTATTAATCTTACATCTTTAAATATTATTTTATCAGAATAATCATCTTTTTTTAATTCTGTTATTTCAGGTGTATCTCTTATTATGCTAAATTCATATTCTTCAGTAATTAAATTTATATGTTTGCTTAATTCCACTATTTTACTAATATCTTTACATTCTTTATGAACTTCTATATATGGTTTTTTAGAATAAATATTTCTATAATTAGAATTAGTAAATGTATATAAGGCTCTATATTCTATAATCGTAATTTAATCTCCTGATTGTATTATATCATTTCTATGCAACTTGAAATGTAATCCTAAAACTTCATTAAAGTTTTTATATTTTAATGAGACACAATATTTTGAATAACAAGTAAATATTAATTTCTGGTATGATAGATTTCATTCTATAGTTCCTAAATAAACATCTTTCAAATTTATTATTCTTCCATCATGTAAACTTATAGTTAAAGGTGAATATATTCATTATCTAAATAATGATTTAAACATTATTTGTATTACTGCTAAATAAACATATTAGATTTTTTTCACTTTTTTTATTAATATTTGTTAATAATTCTTCTACTGTATTTGTTGTTAAAAAATTTAATTTATGTGTTCTCTTAGTTGTTTTAACATCTATAGTTTTTTCAATTTTATGATATTCATTTATTGCCATCCTTCCTCTTTTCCATATTCTATCTAAAACTTTATATTTTCCTACTTTCAAATCTAAAGATAATTTTTGCATTTTTTTGAATTTGTTATTATCAAGGGTTACCTTTAATTCATAATCATCTATTCCTTTATATTCTTATATATCTATACTATCACTTTTTATTTCTTTATTTAGATTCTAATCAATTATCTTCTGAATCTGTTTCACTTATATACACTTCTTGATCATAATATTATTCAATATCGGATATTTCATTATATTTCCTTTTATAATATTGTTTTCTAGGTTTTATGTATTTTTTCCTAAAATTTCTAGATTTTTTAAACTTTGTATTTTTGTGTTTTCTCTTAGTATTTCTTCTATCATGATTATATCCTCATTGTATAGGTTTTTTCATATATTCACAACATATCCTAATTAATTTTCCTGATTTTTTTCAATAATTGTCTTTGTTGACATATATATACAAGTCTTTCAAATAAACATTTTATTCTTGATCCTAAAGTTCTAGATATTTCAGGATTGTCTCTAACATATTTTTCAAATTCTATTTTAAAATATATTTCTCATGAACCTGGTAATTTATTATAGTACATATCTTTATATATATTTTGATTTTCATTACTATAAAATTGAACATAATAATAATCTTTAAACTCAGAAGTGTATTTTTAATTTCACACATTACATATTGTTAAATTTATTGATTTGATTCTGACATTATCTTTTTCTCTTATTGCTTCTCCTTCAGCATTTCTTAACCAATTTTCTCCTAAAAAATTATCTACAATATATTCTACTATTTTTTCTATGCATTCTCTATTTGATTTTATTATTTCTGTTTGTACATTTCTTTTTAATAGTGTTCTTGTGTCATTACTAATTCCTTTCCACCATTTTCTAACATCTCCCTCAAAAGATGCTATTAAGAAATCTATTATTCTTTCAATATTTTTCCATGTATCATCTTTATTATATAAAAATAATAATATAATTGAATCTGCCTAAGTTAATAAAGCCTTCTTAGTATCTATTTTATAATCTAAATCTAATTTTGTTCCTCCATGATTAATAGGTTTATCATAATTATTATTTGGTTCAATCTATCGCTATATTTATTTCATTTGGGTGATTGTCTATCTCTCACCTTGTCATAAAATTGTCTATATGATTTATTGTATAGAGGTGCAAACTTTTATTTGGATCTGGTAATTCTTGTTTTGAGGTTCCTGCTAGATTAGGCCCCCCTCTAGTATTTATCAAAATTTGGTATTCACTCAAAATTTCTAAACTTTAGTAAATCTAATTCTTCATTCATTTTTATTATTTTGGTCTTCTTTAATTTCTAGTTTTCTTAGTGATTTTTCTTTGAATTTTTCTTTTTCTAATGTCTTAGGTAAAACATTTTTCTTTAAATTCATCATCCATATTTCCTGCTTCTATAACAATATTTTATTGTTCAATATGTTTCTTTCATATTCTAGAAATTTCTTTTTCTACAAGTTTTTTTTATCTGTTTTCTTGTCTTTATTTTTATTATTTTCTTTTAACTCTCTAACTTCAAGTTTTAATATATTTATATCATTTCTTGCTTCTTTTATTTCATTTTTTATATCTTGAACATCATTTATTAACATTTTTATTTATGTTTTTAATTCTTCAATATAGTTGTTTATTGACATTTTAAACTGTTGGTTTATTATTCTAAGTTTTTTACCCTATTATTTGATAAGATTTAGTATTCTACAATTTTTTTTTTTTGGTAAATTTATTATCCTTTTTGATTTTTTAAAGCTTATATATAGTAATATGTTGTACACATTTTATCTTCATTTATATCTCTTTGTTCTTTTAGGCGTCCTATTAATTTTATTAATTGTTTTCTTTTTAATTTTAACTTAATATTATTTTCTTCTTTTTCTATGTAATTATCTAAGTCTTTGACAATTATATTTTCTAAATATTTTATTATTTTTTCATAATATTTTCTTATTATTATTATTCGTTTTCTTTTTAATTCATGTATAAGTTCTTTCTTTCTTATGGATTGTTTTGGTTCTAACCATATATCTATTATATGTCTTATTAAATCTTCTTTGGTTCTTAAATTTTTATCTAATTGTATTTTAATATCTTCTGGTAAGTATCTATTTAATAAGGACTAATTTCTATGATCATTCATAATTTTCTTTATAATATAAAATGCTTTTTTCTTTTTCAAATTCTTCAATAATTTTATTGATTCTATTATAAGTCTTTCTATAATTTGCTCTTTTATTTCTGCAGGCATTTTTTTTAATTATTATTAATGTTATTATTTTTAATCTATTAGGAATAGGTTTTAAAAATATATATCTTCCTCTTTCAATTTATAATATTTTTCTAATCTTATAATTTTCACGATCTCTATGGCTCTGATACCAAATTGGGGGTGTTACTATGAGCGAACTAAAATCAAATAAATCTTAAAATTAAATAAATATTAAAAATAAAAAATCAAATAAATTTTTAAACAGTCGTGTATTCTATATATTTTCTTAATTTAAAAAGATCTAATTTATTATTAGTTATAGACATATAAATCTTAAAGTTAATTTATATCTTAATTTCTTATAAATTTTGCTATTTTTATGAGTTTTAGGACTTCTCGTTATTGAGAAGTTCTTCCGAATCAATCAATGTTTGTTAATTTAATAAATTATTAACAGGTTTTGGTTTACAAAGATCTAGTGGTATTTTTAGCTTATTTTGAGGGCTTAATTGCAATCGTTTTAAGTTATGATAACTTGGTTAGAATTTTTATGTTTGGGGGTATTTTAGGTAGTTTCTAATGTTTAAAATGGTAAGTGGAAAGCCGTCCTCTTATTTGGGCCATTTTTACGTATTTCCCGGTCCCTTGCCTGTTGACGTCGTCAGTTGTAGGTCCTTCATACTCAGCGCCATCTTAGACCCACCCCTCTTCCCCAACAAATTAACCAAAATATATATACACAGAAATATATGTATTAAACAAAAATTAATTATTAATTTATAATATTTATTTGCATACCGTGGCAGATCCATGATTTCGATTCAGCACGGGCGACCGTGTTGACCATATACCGTTGATAATAATAAATTATTAAGAGCCCCATTTGATGCCATTTTTTGAAAAAAAAAATGTATTTTGAAATGGTGATTTGATGGAGAATAGGGGCGGACGCAGACTTTTTATGTTGGGGGGCACAATCTAACTTTCAAAAAGTGTACACAAAAATAATAAATGTTTATGAAATAATTGATTTTTTTTTTTAAAAAAATGCGAGTTAGACGTTTTTCTTTAAACTTCACGTTTAACGCATTTTTAACTATTTTCGGTATCTGTTTGGACTATTTGATATGCTCATAATGTAATTCTCGAACTAAGCTTCAAGATGATATAAGCAGTTTGTAGATTCGATTAGCGTACGATCGTTGTAGAATTTTTAAAATTAACATATTATCGAAATTCAAATTTATTGTGATTTTGACCCTGTTTGGTGGAGATTAAAATCAAATTTTTAATAAATTTTGATAAAAGTTAAACATTTATGGATTTCATGAAATATGTTATTAAAATTATTTGTTAACTTTGATTTAGACTAAAATTTAGATTTCAATTGATACCAAACATGATTTATATAAAAAAAAAGAAATCAAAAAAAAAAAAAACTGAAAAGTTGTTGGAGCACGTGCCCCCCCAGGACCCCCCTTGGGTCTGCCAGTGTGAGTGATTAAAAATAAGATAACATACTGAATTTGCATGTAATATTGTTTTATTGAAAAATGTTATTGAAAAAAAGAGATAAAAATGTATTTAAAAAAATAGAATCAAACAAGGTTTAAAATTTAAATATAACAATTATTTTGTTCAAACTAAACATATATAATTCTGTTATACAAATTAGCAATCTTTTATCAAAAGATATTGTAGTCAAGTTTTGTATAATTTAAAGAAATATCATGGATTCGAAATTTTGCAATTGCATTAAAACCTCTAAAATATAACATATATCCTTATGGTAAATTTAGTGTCAAATTCAACAAAGGTCACAATAGTGAAGTTTGAATAATCAGAAGGGGAGCACACTGGTTCAATTCCCTTCTCTATTCCAGTGAATTTAATAAAAATTGTAAAACTAAAAATATTTCACAATAATTCGGTCAAATGAGATTCGAAATCGGGACTTCCCATATGAACATGAGAGTTCTAACGAACTCAGCTACAACAAATGTTTGAAAATGAAATGAATGATTAGTTATATAACCTAAAAATCTTGTTCATTGCCAACCAAAAAAAAAGTTGTTCTCGTTGGATCAGCACGGGCGGCCGTCGCGGCTCGCCGGGTGTTGGCTCCGCCGTTGTATGTAGATACAAAAATATTTTCAGATAAACCTGAAAATGGACGGAAGAGAAAACGAAGAATTTGTTAGAAGGAATTAATCAGTATCAATTTTGGGATTATGATTGACAGTTTTATTCGCACAATTTTATCATTGATTTTCCCTACATACAAGAAAAAATTGCATAGATGGTTGCATTTTTTTTGAGGGGGGGAGGGGGGCAACAATTAATCAAAAATTGCCAAGCGTGACACGTTTAGCATCACTCTTTTATCATTGATTTAACAAAACTCGTTCAAATCAATAACATTTAACAATGAAGTGCACAATTAGCTAATTCATTACGTTCAGGGCATTTGTACTGTATGAAAAGTTTTTGTCTTCTCCAAGTTGCACATCACACAGAATATATATATATATATATTTATGACTTAGATATCCAAACTTCGCCACACTAATTTTGAAAAGTAATGGTCTTCCCTCCCAAGTAAATGGAATGCATTCACAACTCATACGTACTTGAATTGGACATGCGGACGGGATCCATGAGTAGTGATAGATTGCACCGTGACTTTGTCTCCACATAATATTTGCCTTTCAACTTGATGTTGCCTTTCGACCGTCGTACGAATTCGAGCTTTTTGAAAAGTAATGGCCTTCCCTCGTATTTTCCACTACACCATTCCCGTCCCGCGGATTTGGTAAGGACGGATGGAGGTTTCTAGGATTGACAAAATTCAATGGGTCAACAATTTGGAAATTTTTTAATTGAGGGTAGGTCGAGGGGTAATTTTTGGATATCATATGCAATGCATTTTAGTTACATTGAAAATTGATTGAAGTCTTTTTACTAAGTTATTTTTTCCACCCTTTCTTTACAAAAATATCATCAAATTGTATGTAATTCAACTTGAATTTTAATCCACATCGAACAGAGCCTAAATGCAATGGAAATTGACAATAATAAACAGTTTGATTGCTCCATAACATTTTTTCTAATCATCAAGTCATAGAAGAGTTTTTGCTGCAGGGAATACAAGGACACTACACTTACAGAAAGAAAAATCAACAGAAATGGCCAAAATACTCGCACCATGTTGGGTCCACGCAATTTTTTATTTTTTTTCATACACAGTGGAGCCCACCCCTTGTGAGATTTCTGTGGATTAATTTCTGTACAAATAGTAAAAACCTATTTCATGAAATGCAAATTATTCTATGATATTGATTACAATCTTAGCCCCCGTCTGGGCTGCTTTTCTCTTCTCAGATTTCGATAGAAATCATTGTTCCTGGTAAATATTTGATAAAAGTAAAATGGTATGGTTCCAGAAATATTACTGCAGCCTTGACTACCCTTATATGTGAATTGTCCTTCCTACCCTTCAAAAAGTGGTCGAATAGTAAAAAGGGTTGGCTTAAGTAAACCTGTACAAATAATTGAAAATTTTGAAAAATTAAAGGTAAAAAGAACATTTTCGAAAAACATACGTCGAAGATAATTTGAATGAATTCCAATGTGACCATATGTAGGCAAGCCTGAAATGCAGAAGTCAATAAAGATATCATATGAATAAATATATTTATTTTAATTTACCAGACTATAAAGTAAAGTAGAATTGAAACTGAACAAGATTTTGTAAAAAAAATGATTTCTCTTTTCAACGTGAGAAGAGAGTCAAAGTTTTATTATATTTATAGACTTTGTTACAGTAGAAGATAATACAGAGAATGGAAAAACAAGATTTGAATCAATCAATTCTTATTTTTGTGTTGTCACTTGCCGTAAATGAAGGAGATAACTGCTCTTTTTCTGACTTACCATTTTGACATGATTGAGTCTCAATACAACCCCTTGAATTATTCTCATGATCTGCTTGCTATATTAGGAATAACAACCATGACTTGATCAGCTTCCTTATCACTCAATCTATCACCCTTATCTCTCCAAACTTTATCCCTCCAGCTGGTTGTTGAAAGTGTGACCTTGCTTAATATAAAGCATGTCAACTGCAGATGAATAGCTCTATTCCTATTTGATAAAAAGAAACACACTACGACAAGCAATAGAAAGCTAATTCAAATAGACGTGGAAATGAGATGAAAAATGACCAAATTAAAGTAAACAGATTGTTGCCGTTTGTAGTTTTAGCACTAAACCATCTACAGTTAAACCTCGATAAAGTAATGTTCAATAAAGTAATAATCTCGATTATATAATAATTTCTTTCGATCCCCACTTGGATCAATGGACTAAAGTAATAACCTCGCTAAATGCATTAAGTAAAAAAAAATTGAATCCTTAAAGGCACACTAAAAATATAAAGTAATAATTACTGGATTTCATTGAGGAAAATATATATATATATATATAGACCAAAATCTTTCAATAAATCAACAATACCCGTACAATAATCATTCCTTTTGAAAATATGCATCTATAGTTGATTGTTTTTTCTTCCCACCTAAACTAAAATGAACCTCATCCTTAACTTTTTGTAAAGCATACACAACTTTCAGAATATTTTACTCATATTGTAGCAAGTAGTTGCTTAAGGTGACTATTGCTTGAAATGCTTCTTTTGACGACACATTTGAGACTACGCTACTATCATCTGGTTCAGAATCATTCTCATCATCATTACTGTTCATTATCGATTGAATAATTTCTTCGTCTGTAGCCAGGTGATTTCATAACTGCATCATTCTCGCTAGGATAGTTCAAAAGATGTTCAACATCCATCATATTTCTATAGCGTAAATTAGAGATGACATCATTTAATTATTGGATGACATCAAGTTGAGCATCCACACTTGATTTTTATTTGAATCATTGTCTATATTATATTGATCGTCGCATTCTCTACTTTAGTCAGCATGTCATAAAGCCGCCCTGGTAGATATCGCAATTTTCTACAATACGCTATTCGGGTCTGTTATAGCATGCATTTTTATTGTGATATTTGTCATCAGGATTCTGCTTAGGTCCTGAGTGAAAAGCTGATTTGTTTTCCCCAATTGTTCAACTTTTAAACTTTGCATTGCAATTTCGCTTGCAAAGTTTTCAAAGAACCTAAACAATACAAAGCGAAGCAGATTGGATGATAGCAACCGCAGTCTTTTGGATCGAATTGCAATACTTAAAAGCTGAAAAACTATTGTACTCGAGATATGGTGATTGTCATCTTTTGATCATAACTGTATGACAACCTACACCAAAAGTGTTCTCACATCAAAAGATATATCGTACAAGATTTCATCATCCAGAATTATATGGATCAATCATCCATAAAAAATTAATAACAGAATGAGAAAGATAAATCGGCTTTTCACTGAGGCCCAAAGCATAGTCCTTACCACAAATTGCACAATAAAAATGCATGTCATAACATACCCGAATAGCATACCGTCGAAAATTTCGATGCTTACCATGACATGACGACTTTATGACATGCTAATATGACCAAAGTAGAGTGCGATAATCAACATAATACAGACAATTATCCAAATAAAAATCAAGTGTTAATGTTCAACTTGATGAGCATTAGCACCATATTCATTTACAACAGGTTCACTTTCCCTTTTACCAACAAGAACAAATTAAAATTAAAATTTTGCATTAATTTCATAATTGTTGCAAAAAGTAGCTTATTGATACTATAAAAAAGGTTGCCCCTTCAAACTCACCCTAATTAAGGCTGGCTAGCAAAGTCAAAAAGCTTTAAATTATGAAATTTGTAATGCAAAATTTAAATTTGTACTTGTTTGTAAAGGAGAAAGTAAACCTGCTACTTGTGAAAATTGTGCCAATGCTCAACAAGTTGCACGTCCACACTTGATTCTTATCTGCAGGGGCGAATCCAGCCTTGAAGTTCAGCACAGACGGCCGACAATCATTAAATGTTGACCGCAACGATAGGAATGCCGATATTAATTATTAATTAGATAATATTAATTTTTTTTATTAAAGTATAAATACACTAAAACGTAGGAATAATATAATATGAAATATAATTCAGTACAACCCAAAAGAAAAATAAGTAATATAACTTTACTTCATAACTGTATACTTAGATAATTGGAATATCTGTGATCTCATATTTTGAAAGTGCTACAAGATTGTCTCATTATCAATTTTTTAGAAAACTTATTGTTCAATGTACACTACCAAATTGTCATTCAATCAGTCATCCCCCATTTTGTTGCACAAGAACAAATTTCCAAATTTTTCAATTCACAAATTCCTCAATTAACAAATTTTCAAATCCCTAAATTTATCAATTAACTAATTCACAATTTTCCTAATTCAAAAATTCACAAAATGTTCCACTTCATAAATTAGTCAAAGATAAATATTGAAATAAAATAAAAAAGCAACAAATTAAAGTAAGTTAACTAATTAAATAATTAAACATATATAATTCTAGTAGAAAACATATACTATTTTGCTAAATGTAGGGTCAATATAAAGAAGTGCCTTAGCGGTTAGATCTTTCCATACCTAACACAAGGTCTCGGGTTTGAATCACATCCAACTCTCCCTCCCTATTGCATTAATTTTATTAAAAATAGTAGAACTCAAAATATTTTTCAAACAAATAGGTTGGAAGGGATTTGAACCTGGGACCCTATTGCATTAATTTTATTAAAAATAGTAGAACTCAAAATATTTTTCAAACAAATAGGTTGGAAAGGATTTGAACCTGGGACCTAAAACGTAAAAACACGACTTCTTACCAACTGAGCTGCAAAGTATATTTGAAACAAATATGAATTCTAATAATATTACCTGAAAATTTTATCAATTGTGAAAAAAAAAAGTTGCTCCGGCGGATCCAGCACGGGCGGCCGCGGGGGCTGGCCAGGTGCGGGATCCGCCCCTGCTTATCTGGATCATTGTCGGTATATTGATCGTCGCATGCCCTACTTTGGTCACATTTGCATGTCATAAAACCACCATGAGTGAATATTCGGGTACAATATTCAGGTATACTATATAACATGCATTTTATTATGCCGTTTGTGGTAAGGATTCTGCTTAGTTCCAGAGTGAAAAGCCGATTTGTCTTCCTCATTCTGTTATTTATTTTTCCTGGATGGTTGATTCATATAATTTTGGATGAATAAATCTTGTATGATGTATAATTTGATGTGGGAACACTTTTGATGTTTGTTGCTATACAGTTATGATCAAAAGATGACGAGCACCACATCTCGGGTACAATTGTTCTCCAGCTTTAAGTGTTGGCAAAGGCCCAAAATATAATATCTTCCTAGAAAACTGAAGGATAGTTTACACTGATATTGGCTACAAAACCAAAAGATTTAAGCTAATGTGAATCATTCAATAGTCTCTATTTAGCTTTTGTTAAGTTATATTTCAACCCAACTAGATGCCCTTTACAAAGAATTCTCCCAGTTGCTAATCTTCAGACACACAATGTTCTCCAATCTAATATTGTAAAACACTAGATGAAATTTGAATAGGTGCCAAAATCGAAGTCATTGATTGTTTTTAAATGTTAGAGAAATCAATGATAAAATTATACGCCACATGGTATATGGGCTTATAGTTGAGTAATAGGTTGTACCTACCTATTATGAAGTATCCAATAAATCACTAGACACGTGTTTTTAAAAACTGGCTGCATCCAGTCAGCCTATATCCTCCACCGGCTGCATTCGGTCACATCCCCCTCCAATTCCCGCTAGGCATATAAAATCGAATCAGCGTACAAGTACTTTTTTCCTACAAATCCTCAATTTCAATTTACTCTATTTGTCTCTTTATCTCCAGGTTTGCAATTTTTCTCTTTTACTCTTCAGTAAATTATCTATAGTGGAAAAAAGTTTTAAGCATTTCCCATTTTTAGCAAGTATAGAGCTTTAGTTTCCTGTGTTGTAACAATTTTTTTGTTCAGTTCGTTGCAAATTTTCGATCTTTATTTCAAATTAATGTTTGGTGTAAAGTGGTGCCAATCAAAAGATTAACCTGAGTGAGTTTTTTTTAGCTGTTAGACACTAATTAATTTGTAAATTAAATTAATTTAAGTTATGAAACCCTAACTAGACAGGTTACTTCTAAACCTATTACACTTCAGCTCCAACATTTCCTTTACCCTCACCACATTCATTGAATGGAAAACAGATCTTTGCTTTACGATTCTAGAACCATTTTCTATTGTTCGGATTGACACATCTCTATCCCTTTGCTTTATGAAGTTAGGGGTTTCATTTCATGTATTTGACGAGTATGAAGTCAGTTTGTATCATTTGGTTAGTTGTTTACTTATTTTTACTATGCGCTTTACTGTTTCTCCTCGCAATCAACAGATATTGAGATATATTTACATTGTATATCCTGCCTCTGTAACTGATTCTTTTTAAGCTTTAAAGTAGAAGGAGTTTCTTTAAGAAAATATTGACTGATTATATTGCATCACAGTTTCTTAGCATGGTTGGGTGTGTAACAGAGCAAAAACTCACTTGTTCACCAGCCACACTTCAATGTTAAAAAGCTAATATTCAATCTATATAATTTTCTGAAAGAACCATAAAATATTCTATGACAGTATGATCAATTGACAGGGCCGTAGGCTTGAGGCGAACTTTAAAATTTGGGCCCTAAGTCATAGGAAACAATCCACTTTTTTTCTTTTAAAAGAGTCATACAGAACTAATTTGTTAACTTAAATTCAACAATAAAGCAACAAATAAAAATAAAATATTCAAAATATTTATTTTGCAATCAAATAACAATACGAATATCACTTAAATATAACTCGTCTAGCAGTTTTTTAGGCAAAAATATCAATCATAGAAAATGATTCCCTTTTTTCCCCAATTGTATCTGTCTTCCTCTTAAACTCTCCCTTTTTTCCCCACTGCCCGGCACGTCACTTTCTCCAAAAGAAGAAGAGGGCTCTTCAAGAAAGCAGAAGAACTCTCAGTTCTTTGTGAAATCCCATAACTAAGAGAGTAATAGTCTAATATATGCAGAATTGCAGATAAAATCTCAATTCAAATTTCAACCCGACAACTCCTATCATCCTTAATCATCCATCCATTATCCAATAAGCAATATCCATACTCAAATAATCAAATCAAATTCTCAATCACAAAACATAATGCGAGTATAACTGCCATGCCATTCACAAATTTTGTCTTTTTAAAATGTGTCTACTACAAATAAATATATTTGTCTAGATCGAATCAACAAGCAATTCATGATAGATAAATATATATATTTGTTTCTAATCAGTGGCAAAGTTGGAATTCTTTAATGGGAGGATGAAAATATTGTTGAGGGACAAAATATATATGTATAATGTATATATTCATTTTTTTTTTTTTTTTGAAATCTATATTTAACTTCAAAAACTTTTGAAATGTTGCGGAACAGTCACCATAGTTACCCCCGTTCTCTTGCCACTTAATCTAACTTATAATAATAGGCATCGAACCTATTCTATTTTGCACGATAACTGATTGACAATTCCATACAATACAACTTAGAAAAAATGCAGGTTTTGATTCCTAATGATGAAAATCGTCCAATAGAAGTCTTCAACATTAATTAGTGTTGTGTAGATAGTTCTAACTACGAAAATCGTTTAATGTGGACTTGCTAAGGTTTTTGATTGGTTTAAAGAATGAAGTCCCATTTCATAAATAATCCGAGATCTTGTTTATGATGTTATTTCATGGTTATAGAACAATAAACAAGAGAAACAATAAATAAATTTTGTCAAGAACTACCTTTGGCTGTCCTTTTATTAACAAATTTTGTCTTCTTTAAATGTGTCTTAACACAAACAAATATATTTGTCTCTAAAACGGGTAGTCGAGTTGGCATGAGCCTCAAAATGTATGGTTAGCACGAATGACTCATCATTTGTCTTATACTCTTTTGAACTTTCATTTTTATTTTAAAAAATCCACTTGGTTCTAAACAACCCATGTAGTATCTATAGTTTAAGAATGAAACCTCAATTTATAAATAATCCGAGTTTACCACGTTTTTGATGTAATGGTTACAGAACAAAACAAGAGCAAACAATAAGTTTAATTAAAATATGATCCATACATATAACAAAAACTGCATTCACAATCTGAACAAGAAATGCCTCAAAAAATTATCCATTACCACAAGAAGTGGCATTCACCCATTCCTAGAAATATAGTGGCAACACAATCTCATACGTCACTGTAGCTGGAAATAAACCAACCACATACACTGATTAGCAAGTCACGTGGAAGTTGGAAACCCTAAACGTAGTAAGTTGACTAATGGGCGGATACAGGGCTGGGCTACACTAGGCTGTAGCCCAGTGTAGTCCCAATCCAGATGTACTAAATTATAAAGAAATTGATTTTAGTCCATTGTTCAAGCCCAATAAAATTTAGTTGAGTAGCCCAATTAAAAACCCAATTAATTGAAGACCCAAACCTTTCCCGTTTTCACGATTTACCCATAATTTTCACTACCAAATTTTCACCCAAACGGCCAAACCCTTTCCATTTCGGCTAGATCACGACGACAACGGACGAGGGCTGCATTTTCACTTCAAACCACCGCCGAGCCCGAAGTCTTCCTATTCAGCAGAATCAGCACGGTTGAGCGGCTCAAGATTTTAGATTCTCAAAAGTTTCACTCTTTCCGTTTTTGAATTTCTCAATTTCATCTATCGGAGACTGTCATTTGCACTCCTTCATGCTTCACCAGTTCACCGACACCACTTCACTATTCTTCAGCCTTCAGGCTTCACCGATGTTCGGCGACTGTGTTCACCACACTTAGTCAGTTGGTCAGTCCACTTCACCTTCTTCGCATCAGTAGCAGAGGCAGTCAAGCAAAGTAGCCGGTCCTTCAGTTTCAGGTAATTGAAAATTGAAAATCCTTTCTCTCAGTAGTGAGTAGTCAGTAATACAGTTTCATTGTGCCAAGATTTTTATTGTTAATTTGTGAAATTGGGTGTTGAATATGTGAAATTAGCTGTTGACAAAATTGGATTTTGAATCTATGAAATTGTTAATTTTTAATGCTTGACAAAACTGGGTGTTGATTGTTGAATCTGTGAAATTGTGAATTATTAATGCTTGACAATTTTTTTTTTTTAAGAGTTAAGAATAAAAATATATTGTGGGTCTAGAAATGTATTAAGAAGGGAATTAAGCTAGTTTGACATCTTTAAGGTGTCAAAATCGAGACCGTTGATTTGAATAAGTGTTGTTAAAATCAATGATAAATCAACCATAATGTAAGTATTGCAAAATTGAAAGGGAAGATATCTATGTAGGCATATTATTACTCATAAGAATCAACGTGATATTTCTAATCAATTAGAATACAGAAAATTCGATATCATGTAACGTTATAATAAGTGCACAAGCAATCAACTCTTTTATTGTCCATCTAATGTGCGGCTAGGCACAATATTTTTAGTTTAACTTGGATGTGATCCGTTTCAATTCGATTCTAAAGAGAATTGAACCAAATTTTTTTGTCATTTAGTAAGTGGAATCGTCGTGTCCAAATTTAATTATATAATCAAACTATAATTAAATATTAAACATTTACAACAACACTTCATTAACTCAATCAATAATATATTCGTTCTTAATTCTTATAAAAAATTTCTTGTTATATATAAATTTTATTCGTACATTACGTTTTAAAAATTTTAGCCCCCCGTATGATTAATTCCTAGCTCCGCCCCATGGGATTTCACTTCTGCTGCCAATAAGGGGATTGATCAACCAGCTGACTATACTGTAGTCTTTCAGATCCTGCAAATGGTGAAGAAGAACTGCAATGGAGGACAGGATGCTGCAAAAGCTGGTTCTCTTTTCCCACGGCTCATACATGTTGAAGAAGATAGCAGTGTTTCATTTCCCGCTCAAAAGTGTGGTAAATAATTTTTTATTTTATTTTATAAACATGGACCTCCAGCCATGGCCCATCAACTTTTCCACAATTACGAAGACAACCCTTATTTTGAACTAAATAGCCCAGTTGAAATCGTGGTTGATTGTAGCTAAATTTAGATGAAGTAGTTTCAGAGATAATCATATCTCAATCTATCCACTAAACCCTAATATCAACTTCGATATGCATTTCTTGATTTTCACTTTAAAAAAATTACATAAAATATGGAGCGAAAGCTTAACTATTTTGACAGAAAAAACGTAAATCTTTCATTATTTCCAATTTGAAAGATGGTTAGGGTGCAGGTATTGACCGACATAGTGACATTCACATTGGGAAAGATAAGTCAAGACCATGGCAAATTTTTTTATATTAATTTAATATTATTCATATATAGTTAAACATACTCGCAAGGTCATGAATAGGGGGAAAAAGTTAATTCATCCTATTGAACTGCGTTTTAAGTACTATGGCACAAACCGGTTTCGGACAATTTGCATCAATAAAATTTTAAGGATCCCCACGATTTGGTCTGTTACAATGTTAAAATGTACTTCTTTAAATTTAATAACAAATTATTTCTAACAATGGCCAATACGTTTAGATTTAATGCATAAAACAAGAGCCACTCTTGATGTTCTAATGAATCCAATTGTCTGGAAAATGGCTTGTCATTTTTATTTGTTTAAATTCGAAAATTAAGGTTACTATCCGTTTTAAATAAAAACTAGGACATGGTATTATTGTAGTAATATCAAAATGAATAGTCGCAGTTACATAATGATTGATATAAAATGATGTGTCAAAAAGAAAGTTGAGGGTTATTTTTTTTTTTTTTTATTGAATTGAAGAAATTTAATCCAATCAAATTTCACCCCATCATGTAATAGAATTATGTTCATATAGCACAATCGTAACAAAATAGTGGGGATAAAAGTGTCACTTTAACACTTTGCTGGCAATGAAGAAATGGCAATGCATGACCCCTCGTCCCCTAGTAGGGATGGCAACGAGGCGAGGCGGCTAACCAAGAAATTCCCTGCTCCGTCCCCTCCCCATTGCTCGTCTAAGGCGATGCGGGGGGTAGGGCCCTTGCCCTATTTACCGTCCCGTTTAATTTTTATTTTATTTTTAAATTTTTGATAATTTATATTATTTTCTTCATTCATTAGATTGAGACAAATAATTTTAGTTCCCATTTTCTATTAAAACTAATAAAATTTTCCATTTTAAGTATTAAATTTTTTTAAATAAATAAAAAAATTAAATGGGGTGGGGGCCCGTTACCTATCCCCTCCCCAGGACAAAATTCCTCGCCGCGTAGCCACTTTTGGTAATCCCCGCCCAACTCGGGGCAAGGTTTTACGGATATCGAGTTTGTCGAGTTTTTTTATCATCCATATCCCCTAGACCTCTTCCATTCTAGTACAGTACTACCATGATATAGACGAATTTTTTTTCTAATCGGCGACAAAGTAGGAATTTTTTGATAGGAAGATGAAGATGTTGAGGGATACAATATCATTGTTTTTTTAAAAAAAAAAAATTATATCTAGTTTCAAAAAAAATTGAAATATTGCAGGCCAGTCACCATCACAGCCCTTGTTCTCGTGCCACTGAATCTAATTAACATCAAGTGTTGAACGCTTGAATTCTATTGTACACGATAATTGATTGACAATTCCATGCAATACAACGTCATGAAAATGTAGGATTTGATTCCTAATGATGAAATCGTCCAATACAAATTAGGGACATTTAAGTCTTCAACATTCATTTTAGTTGTGTGGGCAGTTCTAAGTAATGTGGCATTGATACAGTCAAATTGATATTTACAAAGACATGCTAAGGTTTTTGATTGGTTAAGAATGAAACCCGATTTCATAAATACTCGGAGTTCCTGTTTAAGATGTTATGTCATGGTTATAGAAATAACAAGAGCAAACAATAAATAAATTTTGACCAGAACTACCTGTGACTGTGCTCTCGCTAACAAATTTTGTCTTTTTAAAATGTGTCTCAGCACAAACAAATATATTTGTCTCGAAATGAATGAATGAAGATTATTTGCTCCAAATTGCAATTCATGTTATGGCATCATTTCAGTTTAGTTCGATTCTCGATTCTAAAGTTAGAACCAAGGAAATAAAAACTAAGGGTTTTTTTTTTAAATAGAATGATTAAATGTTTGGCAAGCGTTACTAATACCATAAAAATAAAAATATTTTATTTCTACTATCTAATTTATATTTCATGTTTTTTTCTTGTAAATTTGATGATTTGAAGCGAATGAATCAATGTGATGAAAATGAAAGTTGCTTATGGTTCTTTCTCTAGATTTTGAATTCTTTGCCTCAGTCCATATGAAAACATATATGTGGAGCAGATAGGGTGTTGTTACGAATTACAAAAGTCTGCATGGCTAGTCGTCTTGGTATGAGCCTCAAAATGTATGCTTAGCACGAAGGGTCCATCCTTTGTCTTATAATACTCTTTTGAACTTCATTTTTCCTTCAAAATAAAAAATAAAAAATCCACGTGATTTCAACCAACACATGTAGTTTCTATACTGTAGTCTTTCAGACCCTGAAAATGGTGAAGAAGAACTGCAATAAAGGACACTATGATCTGAATCTCTTTTCCTATACCCCATACATGTTGAAGAAGATGGCAAATGAGTTTTTATTTATTTTATATACATAAGCCTCCAGCCACGGCCCTTCAACATTTCCACAAAAGGAGAAAAAGACATACCGTCCGATACGAAAAGAGTTCTTAACAACTTATGTAAGTTTGGGTTGCTGAATTTGTGAAGCCCAAAACAGTAGCAACTGGCCCATTACCACAGCCCAAAATCGGATGATCCATGAAGAAGAATCTAGAAGGCTTTACATTTTCGATTTTAAATGGACCCCTGGATTGATGACATGTGGCACGTTTATTACTGTTGGATCTATGACTTCTCATAAAAGGGATGTGTAATTCTTTAGGGTTCGAGATGATTCATTTGGAGAGATTTTTTGGCTACAGGCTGTTCATCTTCTTTGCCCATTCTTTTGGTTTTTTTTCTCTGAAATACTGTGTGTGATTTTGAGATAAAAAGGAGAGAAAACTCTTGTGTGAGTCTACTTAGTGATAGATTCGTGTTGTGTTGTTGATTTGAGAACTTTATGTTCTTGTGATTGTAACTTGCATATTTCTTGCAAGTATAGTGGATTCGAACTTCATACTTACGGATGCTCAACGAGGGACTAAGCGTTAGAAGCGGTCGCTGAACTTCCAAGGCCTTTGGCCAAAAATTCTCAGTGTTCTTATTTTCTATTTTTTGGTTTTTTGAAACCTTGTTTTTCGTTCTTCTGAAATTGGTTTAAAACTGGATCTTGGACCTACAATGATATCAGAGCTTTGAAATCATTTGTTGAAACTTTCAATTTTTCGTAAACCTGCTATTTTTGAAACTTGAATCTCTTGGTGAGATTTTCCAGCCTAAAGAGAAATTGTATATCTGAGATGATCTGCCAACATTTCCATTTTTTGGGTATCTTGTGACTGATTCTACAAATTGTTGTTCTTTCTTGAATACTTTTGTGCTTTGCAATTCAATTGATGTTTCCTTTTCTTTTAGCAAGAAAATGTTAACAAGTCTACATGTTTTAAAAATGACTTTTGAACTACTTCAAATTGACCTTTGTCTAGGGTTCACTTCGAGAACCCTAGAATCTGAGGATCTTTAAGGATTTCTGGTTCAAGAAATTCATTGGTTACTACTTCATGAATGTGTTACTATGTGTTCAGTGGATACTATATATTATCTTTGAACTGCTGAATAGTATTGACTTGTGATACTATCTCTTAACCCTCGTGTTTTTCCCGCTTTAGGGCAATATTGCTTGATCATACATCTGTGAAGGTATACTTGTTGAGATTTATTTTCTTTATCAACTTAATGAGTGTAAGTTCAACTCGATCATAATACATTATTGTATTGCATTCTTCTTTGGAATTTTGATATTGGCATTTACTTTGTGATTAGTATATTCAGTATCTGTGTGTACGACATACCACTGCTCATATTGCACATTATCATAATTGTCATAATGTTGCATGCTATGGCTTCTAAATTGATGTTCAGCCTTGGGATGGCAAATGAGACTTTAGTCTCTGGCGCCAGAAAATTAAGGCACTCATGTTACAGTTTAAGTGTGCTAAGGCTATCAATGAATCTTGGCCAGCAAACCTATCTGTTGATAGGAGAACTGAAGAAGATGAATTAGCCTGGAGCACTATGTTTCTCCATTTTTGTGATTAGAAAAGTAAGAGAAACTAAGACTATTGTAGAACTTTGGACTACCTTAGAAAAGCTGTATCTCACTAAGACCCTACCTAATAAATATTTTATGTGGAGACATTTATTTAGTTTTAAGTTTGATCATAATCTTGATGTAGAAGAAAGCATGGACAGATTTAAAAGGATTACACAAGATCTAATAAATTGTGAGGATAAAATCTCTTATGAGCAAAAGGTGGTTGGTCTGCTTAATGCCTTAGGAGATAAATATAAAGATATAAGAAATTCCTTAGAATATGGTAGGACTGAGTTAACACTTGATATAATTCATAGCTCCCTTTTGAATAAGGAGCTAAAATTGAAATCTGAACATAAAGAGGTTTTTAATGCTGAAAATGTCCTTACAAAACAAAAATCTCAAATCAAAGGTGTAATGAACTTCAGCCAATCCAATTACAACAAGAACAGAAATCTTGTTAGAAATAGGTTAATAACAAGGCAAATGATACGAAATTCAATAAGGTAAATGCTAAGAATAAGAAATGTTATTATTGTGGGAAGCCTGGTCATTTTATTAAAGACTGCTTCAAGAAAGCTAATGATCAAAAGAATAATCCTAATCTTGATATGGGATCCTCATCTATGGCTGCTTCATGTAAGGAAGTTGGGGGCAATATTGGAGTTGCCTATGTATCTTCAAGTAAAGTACTAATCAAGATTGGATTCTGGACTCAGGCTGTTTCTTTCACATGAGCCCTAATAGAAGTTGGTTCTCTTATTTCTCTAATATTGAAGGGGGTTTGTGAAACTTGGAAATAATTAATCATGCCGAATTAAAGACATGGGTAATATTTCTTTAAAGATAAAGAATAGTCATTCCTTAATTCTGAAACATGTTAGGTATGTACCGAGATTAAAGAGAAATTTGATATTATTGGGTATCTAAGATGATGAAAAATATCATATTGTAGAATGGGTTTACAAACATATTCAGGGACCAAAAGCTCATTATCAACTCACCTAAAATTAATGGAATTTATGTTATAGACATTGAACCTGTCCCCACTAAAAATTTTGTGAATCTTGCTGCACATTCTAATAAGCCAAAACTCTGGCACAAGAGACTTGGTCATCTTGGTGAAAAGGGTTTAAAAACTCTTTCACTTCAATGGTTTTTTTTTTTTGGAAGGACAATGTTCAAAAATTAACATTTTGTGAACATTGCATTTTGGGAAAACAAGTCAGGCTGCCTTTTAAGGCAGGCACTCATAAATCTCAAAATGTTCTAGAATATATAAACAATGATCTGTGGGGACCTGCACCTGTGCATACTGTGTCTAGATACTGATATTATCTACTAATAATAGATGATTATTCTAGGAAATCTTGGATTTTCTTACTGAAATCCAAGTCTGATACCTTCATAATCTTTAAGGAATGGAGTACACTAATTGAAAGTCAAACTGGAAAAAATAAGTTTCTTAGAACTGATAATGGACTAGAATTTTGCAGTACATAGTTTGATCAGTACTACATCAAAAGGGGAATAATGAGATATAAAACTGTCACATATATACCTCAATAAAATGGGGTTGATGAAAAATTAAACAGAACTATTCTTGGGAAAACTAGATGCATGCTGATTAGTTCTGGTAAGTCTAAGGTTTTTTTGGAGGGAGACAGTAAAAACTGCATGTTACTTGATAAATAGATGCCTCTCAAGCTCTCTAAATAACAAGTTCTATGAATAAATCTGGTCTGGTTTTGTACCTAACTATTCTTACCTCAGAACATTTGGTTTTGCAGCCTATTCTTATCATAATAACTTAAAACTGGACCCTAGATCCCAGAAGTGTGTCTTCTTAGGATATGGGGAATGAGTCAAAGGTTATAGACTTTGGTTAAAAGATGTAAGAGGTTGCAAAGTGATAATAAATAGGTCTGTAATTTTTAATGAGGATGACTTTCCCTATCTTAGTGCAAAACTAGTGAAAGTTTGAGCAACGATGACTTTATTATCACTGAAATTGACTGTAATGAAGATAACACTGATGAGCATACTCAGATTGAGGTAGAGCAACCTCAAATTGAATTTCACATAGATCCAGATGTTGAAGTTCTGGACAACAATTAGGTCTTGAATCATGCACATGGGTTGCAGGATTATCAGCTTGCTAGGGATAGAGAAATGAGGGAAATAAGACCTCCCTCTAGATATCAATATGCAGATTTTGCATCTGCTCAGTCAGATTTTGAATCCACTGATCTTGAACCTACTTCTTATGAAGAGGTTGTTTCATGTAAAGGATCCTTGAAATGGATTGAAACCATGAAAAATGAAATGAATTCCCTACATAAAAATAAGACCTGGGATTTTGTAGAAAAACCAAATGATTTTAAATTGATTGATTGTAAGCGAGTGTATAAGATTAAATAGGGTGACTTAAAAACTAATGACATGAGATATAAGGTTAGGCTCGTGGCAAAAGGTTTCACTCAAAAAGAGATGATAGACTACGACGAAATTTTCTCACATGTAGTTAAATATACCTATATTAGAATACTTCTTGCCATTGTTGCTCTGTTTGATCTAGAATTAGAACAACTTGATGTGAAGACTACCTTCTTGTGTGGTTCTTTAGATGAAACTATATATATGACACAACCTATAGGATTTGAAGAAAAAGATAAAATAAATCTGGTATACCAATTAAATAAATCATTATATGGGTTAAAACATGCCCCTAGGCAATGGTATAAGAGATTTGACACTTTTATACAAAATTTAGGATTTAAAAAATCTGAATATGATCTCTGTTTCTACTTTAAAAGGAATAATGATTCTAAATTATTTTATCTTCTCTTGTATGTCGATGATATGTTATTGGCTGGTCATGATTCTATCACTCTCAGTTCTGTAAAAGAAAGCATTAAATTATAATTTGAAATGAAGGACTTGGGTCCTGCTAAAAAAATATTGGGCATGAAAATAATCATGGACAAAATTAATGGAAAATTGTTCTTGACACAGAAATCTTATAATGAAAAAGTGGTAAAAAGGTTTTCCCTTGCAAATACTAAACATGTTAGTTTACCTTTGTCTCCATGCATGAAATTATCTGCTGATCAATCTCCTAAGATAGAAAATGAATTTAAAAGAATGTTGAATGTGCCTTATGCTAATTCAGTGGGATCTGTTATGTATGTGATGGTCTATTCTAGACTTGACATAGCTTATACTGTAAGTGTTTTGAGTAGATTTAAGAACAATCTAGGTGAACTTTATTGGGAATGCATGAAAACCCCGATTAAATACTTAAAAGGAACATGTGGTTTAGGACTTATGTTCAAAACAAATAAGGATGGTGTTAGGTTTATATATTGTATTGACGATTATGTAAACAAAAGGACCAACTTGAACGATTATAAAGTTTCATAGTTGGTATGTTAGCTTAGGGTTTGGGGTTTCATGTTTGGAACAAGAAGGATTCACGCCAGTTTTTTGCTAGCTGTTCGTTGGAGTCATGCTCGAGCAGATGAAGCAGGAACATCCTAGCTTGACCTTTGCTCCACTGTCGCTCGAGCAACATATTATTCGGTCAAACCTAATTTCAATTTTCGAGACTTTTTACTTGGCACATTCTACCTAAACTGTCCAACCTATAAATTGAGGTGCCGCATATTCTACGGGAGGGAGATTGAACATACTATTTTCTAGAGAGAATTCATCCTACACCTGATCAAAAGTTCAATCATTCAATCATATATTCGCTCATCATATTGAAAACATCAAATCCATCAAATCAAACACCAGATTGCATTCTTCGCTTGGGTTTATCAGAGAGATTGTGTCGTCAACTTTGCTGCATTGAAGATCAAGGAAGAATTTGAAGAACGGGAGTTCTTGGGAAGATCTACATGAGATAAACTACGTAAAGAGTTGGGATTGGAGTTCGTGTGCTCATTCTAAGAGGACTGCTTCAAACTTCAGACAAGAGATTAGAAAACTTGTGTCGTCAACTTTGCTGGTAGTCTGTACGTTTATCAAAAGTTTATAGTGAATCTTTGATTGGCAAAGTGCCCTAGTTTTTCCCACGTTGGGTTTCTCCGTGAACAATCCTGGTGTTGTTTACTGCTTTTCTTACTGTTTTGATATCACTGCGGTGTTCACGGATAGGGTTAATTGAATTGTTTGACTAATCTAGACATAATTAACTTGTGACTTGTTGCTTGTTGATTAAAGTTTTAATTCCGCATTTACACCTAATCACTCCATTTAGGTGTAGTTGGGTCGAATCTTGCGTTTTTCAATTGGTATCAGAGCTTAATTTCGATTCCTGACCCTTATTTGTTTTAGTCTAGATGAGTAGTTATTTGTCTGTCCCTCCATATTTTGATGGCAGTAATTATGTCTACTGAAAAGTTCAAATGAGAGCTTTTCTTAAGGCGTTGGATGAACGTATATGGATTTGTGTGAAAAATGGGTGGAATAATAAAGGTTTGCATGTAATTGGAATAATAAAGGTTTGCATGCTTTGTTTATGATTGTCTCCTAAGGAATTTAGGAGAGTGTCTATGTGTGAGAAGTGGAATGAAGTTTGGGACATTTTAGAGACAACTCATGAGGGTACTAAAATTGTGAAAAACTCCAAATTACAAATGTTGACGTCTAGATTTGAAGAATGTAGGATGAATGATGATGAGAGATTTGATTATTTCTATGCTAAGTTAAACGATATTATGAACTCTAGTTTTAATCTAGGTGAAAGGATCCCCGAGTTGAAAATCGTTCGTAAGGTTCTTAGATTCCTACCTAAAAGGTTTAGACTTAAGGTAACTGTAATTGAAGAAAGTAAGGACCTAGACAGCGTTAAGGTAGAAGAACTCGTAGAATCCCTCCAAACTTATGAATTAACCTTAGCACAGCCTAAGAAATAGAAACTTATCACCATGAACACTGTTAGAGAAGTTGAGAGCGAGTCCACTGACACTAAGACACTTAGTGATGACGAAATTGCCTATTTTGCTAAAAATTTCTAGAAGGTGAGAAGGAATAGGAGAAAGCCTCAAGTGCTGAATAATGAAATCCTTAATAAACTCTCGATAGGTAGACGTGAGAAGAACACCTCTAGGACTCCCGTAAAGAAATCTCAATCTGTCTAATGCCACGAGTACAAGGGATTTGGTCACTTTAGGAATGAATGTCCAAATTTGAATAGGAGCTCGAATAAAGAAATGTGTAAGGCTTTATCCGTGACCATGAGTGATGAGGAGTCAGATTTCGATTCTCGGAATGAGACATCTGAAGGTGAGGATGAACAAAAATTCATGGCCTTCACCTCGATTGCTGCAATCGAATCCAACCGTGAGATTGAGAATGGGAAAGGGAAGAATGAGAGTAAGTTGTCTAATGAAGAGTTTGATGATGAGACAGACATTCACGGGTCTTATCGTGAATTGTTTGGGGGAGTCTCAAAATCAAGAAGGTCAACAAAGCCATTCTGAAAAAGGTGAACGAGCTTGAGCTTGAACGTGAAAAGTTGCTGAGTGACCTTCAGGACTCGACCAAGAAAGTGAGTGAGCTAAAACTCGTCAATGTAAACTTGGAGATTAAAGTTAAATCATTAACTTCTGATCTTGATAAATCTAATGCTCAACTCCAATCATTCATGAGTGGTTCACATAAACTGGACAATCTACTTAGGATGAACAAGCTTGCAGGTGACATGTATGGTCTGGGTTATGTTCATACCCTTGATGCTACAGCTAGTACATCCAAGATCGCGTTCGTTCCTACCATGAACAAAGCTCATGAGATTGTTTATCCGAAACCCAAAGGTAAGCATGTCATTGGATCGAGACCTACCGAACAACGTAGGGTCAATCATCCTATTTATCGACATCAACCCCCGAGCAGGTTTAAACCATAGTTCATTCCCACTTGTCACCACTGTGGTGTACTGGGATACATTGGACCTAGGTGTCGTAACCGTGTGAATAGAAGTAAGAATTTGGATTTCTCTAGTAAGGTTGAATTTCTTGCCAATCAAGTCAGCCATTTAGCTGAGATGATGACTAGATTAACTCAATCATCTTCTACTTCTAAGAAAGTTTGGGTAAAGAGAAGTGACCTCGAAGGTCGTGAAAATGGTCGTACTCTTAATGGTAAAGACATTCAAATTTCGTTCTGATTTAATGTTTAGGTACATGCATGTGCGGTTCAATATGTCCATTCATTCATGCATGTATCCTTTTTTTTTTTTTTGCTTTATGTGTTTGTTTTGCTATTTCTATTTCTTTACATTTGTTTGTTTTAAGTATGGTTTTTCAAAAAAAAAATTGAAAAATGGAAAAATACAAAAATATTTTTGTTTTTTTAGCAAATGACACATTGTTATGATCTTAAACATGTTATGTATGACTAAGTAAGCTATTATCTATTTTGCACTATTATTTCCATTACTTGGTTCGATTTAACGTGGAGTATTGAGTATATGTGTCATCATGTAAAGCTCTGCACTGTAGACACTATGATCTTGTTAATGGGTCTGAACCATGTGTGTGAGATTTGAGATGATAGTCACATGTTAATAGGGTGACCTCGAACATGAATTGACATATATTTAGATGACCTTATCTCGTGATAGTCTCCTTGCATTGTTGCATTTATGATGAAAAAAAAAACTTTTTTGAATGCTTAATTGGTTCTTCTTATACTCTATGTGAAGCCTATTTGACTCGAGTAATTAATCTCGAGGTGTTTCTCATAACCTGGTGCCTTTGGTTATCTGACTTGGGTTAACCGGCTTAAAGCTCGTTATAGGAGTCAATTTAGTTGCATAATGAACAAAGTATGCACATAATGTGTTATTTACGAGAAAATCGATAAAAAATAAAATATACTAACATTCAGGGGATAAAAGAAAATTTATCACATATTTGAGCTCATTTTTAGGTTCTGAAATTTATTCGGGTTTGACTTTCTTCTGTAGGGATCATAATTATTTAATAAGTGATGTTTCGTATGTCATTTCTCACAAATTTAAGGTTTGAAGTGATTTTAATGAGAAAATAGTAGCACATTACACATATGAGTCATTTATACGATTTACTTCATCTTGAACTTAACTGCGTAGTGTGAAAGTCTGTGTGATAATGTTCGACTTGTGTTTGCATATTTTAATCATCAAAGTGTTGAGTGCTCAATTTGCTTGAATTTCATGTTATTTTCGATTTAATAAAAAAAAATGAGTGGTGCTAGAACAAAAAGTGTTGAAATAGGTGTTATATATGTCATTTTTATAAAACTGTGCTTGAAAATGATTTTTTTTTTAAAAATGTTGGTGCTATTTTTGACATTTGAGCTTTCGCTCAATTTTCGCTTGAATGCCGCTCAACGACACCTCCAAATTACTTTCGCTCGAGCTTCGCTTGACTATCGCTCGAGAGACGGTCGCTTATAAGGCACGATCTCAGGTCATTTTTCACTAATTTTTTTTTTGCATCTCTCAAAATTCGATATTTCTTCATCAAATTTTTACAAATAAATTGATAAAACCCTTGATTTTTACATAATTGGATTTTTTTTGGGTTTTCATTGCTCTTTGCCTCAATTTTTCACATGAATTCATGGATTTTGAGTATTTTAATGTTTTAAGAATGCAATTGTTTCAGTGTGATTCGATTTTTGCATGATTTTGCCCATATTCTTGAATGTGAAATACATGTGTTATTGTCCTTTTGCATCTATTGGTCGATTTTGATGAGTCTTAAGATATGTTTCGATGCTGAGTGCATTATTCTTCATTGTGTGTTGATGTGTAGGCATTAAGTGTGTTAGATTGTGCATTGAAAGCCATGAATCATTATTACACTCAAGGTGTTCGATGAAATGTTTCATTCACGTGTTCGTATATTTTTTGCTACGCTTTTGCACACATGAGTTGTATCCCGTACCATGAACACCTTTATGTACTCACATGTCATTTTGGAGTTAAATTGTATTACGTTTTGTTTCGATGACATGACACTCAAGTTTCACCTCCGTCCTGACGTCAGTACAACTTCGTCCTGTCGTCACTGCATCTCCGTCCTGTAGTCACTACACATTGTCCATGCACTGCACACCTTGGTGTCCATTCATGACATATTTGATAATATTGCATCAGTTTGCATGACATGTCTTGATTCGCACCATTTTACGTACTTTGATGCATATTTGCATCGTTTTACGTGTATGCTTATCTTGTACATCATTTCACTCATTTTCGTGCATTTGATTGCATGATTGCTTTTTGTGGTCTATATTCTCTTTCGTAGCATCTGTTGACATGTTTGTTCTGCAATCATGTCCCAAATGCCGCCGAAGAAAGCAAGGACTGCTCCTCAGCAACCCAGTGACTCTGGCCCTTACGTCGGGCTCAGTTCATTTCTTCTACTGCTCATGAGGTTTTCACTTCGTCCCGTCCTTATAGAGCATGAGGTTATTATATCTGATTTATCTCCCAATATCGCTACTATTTTTGTTTCTAGGGGTTGGGATCCCTTACTTATTGGTTTGGTTCCTCCATCTAGTCTTTTGGTTTAAGAGTTTTACGCCAACATTCATGAGATTTGTGATACATCGTTTAGGGTCTTCCTTAGAGTTCGTATCCTTAGGATTAACCCTGATGTCTTAGCTGAGACTCTTCATATCCCACGGGCTGTCCACCTGATCTTTCCATATCTTTTGGCTAAATCCATTCCTTTTGATACCATGGTTTATTCTACCATATTTAACACTCCGTTGGAAGGGGGTTCCACATTGATTCGTACAGGATCACTTCGACTGACCGACGGGTATTATTGCGCATTGTGTGCACAAACCTATGGCCGATCGTTCATACTTCTTCTTTACCTTCTGATAGGGCTAGATTTCTGTACATCCTGATTCACGGTGACTCTATTGACCTCCCTACTTTTCTATGCCAGTATATCCTGCACACGTTTCGTGTTCCTGGTCATAGGATAGGTCTCTCTTATGCTTGTCTCATTCATCAATTAGTCACCGCTCTTGGTGGCATTTTTCCCGATTGAGCCTCATGTAGGATTGGTAGACCTATAGGTCATACCATCATATCACAGAGTCGATCTCATGCTTCTTTTTCTTTGGCTCCTACTGAGTCCACTGAGCCTCCTGACTCAGTAGAGCCAGTTGATCCTATAGTTGATCTTCTCTCTAGTGGTCCTTTCATTGTTCCTACTTTTGAGCCTACATCCACTCTGATATTCCATCTTTGCATTGGTTCTTACTTCTCCTGCATCTATTTCAGTTAATACTATGGCCACTTTGATGGGCCAGATGTCCGTGATGATCAGCCAGCAGGCTCGATTGCTTACCGAGGTGACTCAGACGAGAGTAGAGAATGTTCAGCATCATTTACGTTGGATGCATGAGCATTGGGAGTATGAGAGTGATGATTCTGATACATCTGATGGAGACAATGCTCCTACTCCATAGATGGGGATTGTGTTGTAGTAGTAGAATCTGATTTTTGTTTAGCTAGAATTCGGGCTAGCTTTTGAAGTATTCTAAAATCTTTGTAGCCTTTCTCTAGTTATTGGAATTTTCCTTACCATTATATGCATTATTTCTTATGTTGTGTGATTCTACTCATTTCCTTAGACATTTGTGACCAAATGGGGTGAGATTGTATGTAAGAGGGGAGATATATCATACACGTTTATTGTTTGAGCGGCTACTTATGTCTATAAGGGTTGATGGGGTGAGACATAGATACATTTTAACATTTGACTTGATATACATTGCATTGACTTTTACACTTATGTCTTGAGGGATCGTTGGGAGAGACATAGATACATTTATCTACTGCTTTAACACTTAGAGAGTTTGGAGTAAGGGAGGCTTGTGCATTACATTTGCATTGCATATCATGCACTAAGGGGGAGCATATGCATTGCATTTGTGTTGCATTTCATGTATGGCTATTTGAGTTTTGATGTTTTGTGATATTAATGTGGTCATGGTGTTTTGGTTAGCATTAATATTGCATTTCAAACTAGCTTATTTATTTGAGTACGCTTCCAAATATTTTATGGCTCATTTCATGTATCACGCGCTTTTACATTGGGTATGTGAGTCTTTGATTTCAGGATACATGATGAACAAAGTGGAAACTACATTCGGTTGATTCAGTTGGACTTGGGTAGTCTTGATAAGTTATTTTATGTTTTGTATTTAGTTTTGTCACAAAATGTCAATGAGGAGTTTGTTAGGTTTATATATTGTATTGACGATTCTTCAACAAAATGATCAACTTGAACGATTATAAAAGTTTAGGGACTAAATTGTAAATTTTCATAGTTGGTATGTTAGCTTAGGATTTGGGGTTTCATGTTTGGAACAAGAAGGATTCACGCCGATTTTTTGCTAGCTGTTCGCTAGAGTCATGCTTGAATGGATGAAACAAGAACATCCTAGCTCGATCTTTGTCCCACTGTCGCTCGAACGACAAACCCTTCACTCGAGTGAAGCATCATTAACGCTCAAGCGACATATTATTCGGTCAGACCTAATTTTGATTTTCGAAACTTTTTACTTGGCCCATTCTACCTAAACTATCCAACCTATAAATTGAGGTGTTGCATATTCTACGAGAAGAAGATTGAACATACTATTTTCTACAGAGAATTCAACCTACACAAGATCAAAAGTTCAATCCTTCAATCATATATGCGTTTATCATATTAAAAACATCAAATTCATCAAATCAAACACCGAATTGTATTCTTCACTTAGGTCTGTTAGAAAGACCGTGTCATCAACTTTGCCGTATTAAAGATCAAGGAAGAATTTGAAGAATGAGGAGTTCTTGGAAAAATCTATAGGAGATAAACTGTGTAAAGAGTCATGATTGGAGTTCGTGTGCTCATTCTAGGAGGACTGCTTTACAAAGAAGAGTCAGGATTGGTGTTATGTGCACATTCCAGAGGGGCTGCTTCAAACTTCAGACAGGAGATCAGAAAGCTTGTGTCATCAACTTTGCTGTTAGTCTGTAAGTTTATCAAAAGTTTATAGTGGATCTTTGACTGGAAAAGTTCTTGGAGTTTTTCCTGCGTTGGGTTTCTCCGTGAATAATCCTGTGTTGTTTATTGCTTTTCCTACTGTTTTGATATTACTGCGGTATTTAAGACATGATTAATTGAATTATTTGACTAATCTCCTAGACATAATTAACTTGTAACTTGTAACTTGTTGCTTGTTAATTAAAATTTTAATTCCGCATTTACACTTAATCACCTCCCTCTAGGTGTAGTTGGGTTGAATATTGTGTTTTTCAAATGGTTGCAAACTAAAATGTTATGTTGATTCTGACTTTGCTGGTAATCTGGATAACAAAAAATCTACAACTGCATATTTTTAGGTGATAAATGATACTTGCATTAGCTGGAAATCTCAACTTCAGAAATTAGTTGTTTTATCTTCCACAGAGGTAGCATACATTGTTGCCACTGAGGCTGTAAAAGAGGGACTGCGGTTGAAAGGTTTGTTAAATGAATTAGATCTTGTAGAAAATCGGGTGGAGATATGTTCTGACAATCAAAGTGCAATTTTTTAACTAAAACCCCAATTTTTCATGATAGATCAAAGCACATTGATATTAAATTTCACTTTATTAGTGATATAATTGATAAAGGTGACATTAAATTAGTTAAAATATGCACTAAGGTAAATCCTGCTGATGCAGGAACAAAGGTAATACCACTTGTGAAATTTTTAGATTGTTTGAGATTGTTGAATCCCGAAAATTGATAACTTATATTCTTTGTGAACAGGTGATAAGAGCAAATGATGCTTAAGAGGTTAAGCTGGAATCCATTTCTATACTAGCACAAATACAGCAAAAGTAGAGATTGTAAGTTTGGGTTACTGAATTTGTGAAGCCCAAAATAGTAGCAACTGGCCCATTACCACAGCCCAAAACTGGATGATCCATGAAGAAGAATCTGGAACGGTTTACATTTTCTGTTTTAAATGGACCTCCTAGATTGATGACATGTGGCATGTTTATTACTGTTGGATCTGTGACTTCTCATAAAAGGGTTGTGTAATTCTTTAGTGTTCAAGATGATTCATTTGGAGAGATTTTTTGGCTACAAGTTGTTCATCTTCTTCGCCCATTCTTTTGGTTTTTTCTTTGAAATACTGTGTATGATTTTGAGAGAAAAATGAGAGAAAACTCTCGTGTAAGTTTGCTTAGTGATAGATTTGTGATATGTTGTTGGTTTGAGAACTTTGTGTTCTTGTGATTCTAACTTGTACATTTTTGCTGGTACAGTGGATTCGAGCTTATTCTTACGGATGCTCAATAGGAGACTAAGCGTTAGAAACAGTCGCTAAACCTCCGGGGCCTTTGGCAAAAAATTCTATGTGTTCTTATTTTCTATTTTTGAGTTCTTTGAAAACCTTGTTTTTCATACTTCTGAAATTGGTTTGAAACTAGGGGTGGGCAAAACCCAAACCAACCCGAGAAAATTGATCAACCCGATCGGTTTGGGTCAGTTTTTTGGAATTTTTGGGCGGGTTGCGGGTAATCGGGTCGGGTTGGCAACCCAAACCCGACCCGACCCGACAAAAAAAAAAACTCTATATAAAAAAAATCAATCCTTAAGATATCAAAATCGACACGGCTATATAATTATATGTACAAAAGAACTCGAATAGAAAAAATGTTAGCGAATTTAAAAAATGTTAACACAAAAGAACACATATATTCACAAGCGCAAAAAAATTGACAAAAAATAGTCCACGGCCCAAACTCAAGAACGTTGATATACAGCTAACAAAAATATGCCCTCTACACAAAAATTAATTACTTGAATTTCATGGCAAAACAAAATATATTAAGAAGATACCAAAATTCACATGAACCGTGTAATTACTCCAGCGAAAAGAATTCGAATAGAGAAAATAATTCAGAAATAAAATTCCACGAACCTTAAAACTGAATTTTGTAATCTAATATTGGCACACTGAATTGAAAAAGGAGGAGCGTGAATCGATAAATTTTAATTTTTGATTTTCAAGTCATCACTCAAATCAATTTTGAAATTCACTTTGTTTTTACTATTGAAAAATTGATTCTAATGTGATTACTACACAAGGGGAATAAGATTTTATTTTTCTTTTTGCTCAACTTGAAATTTATATGTTTTATTTTTTATAAATTATATTGTTATCGAAATGTTTTGCTAGATTTCCTATGTGTCTACCTTATCGAGTAAAATGAGGTCAGGGATTTCTCCCCCACTGTACCTCTGGCGTAAGAATCAGTAATCGGTTTGTGAGAGTAGGAAGATAGTATAATGTGAATTCACATAGTTTGGGTTTCAAGAAACCGAACTTTTCTCACCTTAAAGGTATTTAAAGGCACATGTTATTACGCGTGCGTTTGGTGGTTGTTGGTGTCACGTGTCCCACGTAAGCCTCCCCACTTCCCTCACGTTCTGGTAGAATGACCCCCACACCTCAAATCAATTTTCATTCAACAACTATATTTTCAGAGATAATTATCGTCAAATTGTGGGTGCAATACTGAGCAAACCCATCTCGTGAATAAATAGTCAAACTCGTCTTTGTGAATAAATTTTTTTGAAAATGAGATAGTATTTTTTTTGTAAAAGTTACGAATGAACATGTCATTGGATTGTACTATTTTATTTTTCAAGTTTATTAACATTGGATGGCTAAATGTTATATTAATGTTATTTTACATCAAAAAATTGGATGATTTTAATTTTTGTGTAATAAATTTTTCTCAAACCGACCAACCCAACCCAACCCGACCGACACATAATTGGGTTGGGTTGGGTTTCAACATTTACATGGGTTAGGTTAGGTTGAATTTTTAACAAATCGACAATATTGGGTTGGGTTGGGTTTGGGTTGGGGCAAAAACCAACCCAACCCAATCCACGCCCACCCCTATTTGAAACTGGATCTTGGACCTACAACTTAAATACAAGCAAAATACTCAAGTTTACAGGAATCTATCCATGATGACAAAATGATTTAACGATATCATAAAACAAACATATTATGTCATCCCCACTGCACGTCACTCTCTAAATCTTCTTGCACTTTCTTACGCTCCGCAGAACATGGCCTTCAATCAATTTGAAGTATCCATGTTTGTATTGAATTTTCCTAACATAGGGACCAAGTCGGCACATTATATTAATTGGATTACGTATTTCATATTATGGATCATGAACCATGAATATATTCAGGTACTCAGTTGGATTGTGTAAAATTATATTAAGATAACCGAAGATGTAACGGGTGAACCTTTAATAACTTCAGTCTCAACAAAGAGTCGGCCTTCCCTTAAATTATATTCTCAAGGTGAACATTTTATTCAGACAAGCAAATGTAGGCATCCTAAGCCCACACCATTGTTGACATGTCATTCGTAGCCTTTGCAAAAGAAGAAATCAAGGGTGTCTAACAAAATCTAAAAAGTATGACAAACTGGGCCTTTTGGATATGCCCTAAAAATTCTCAAGGCTTCTCACTAACATCTCATATTAGAACCTATATGCGTTGAGATTTTACTCAACAATGTGCCTCCAAATTCAACTTAATCACAGTCTTCTATGAAGAAGGCTAACGCCTTAGTTAGAACAAAACTAAGAAGTTTATATTATTTTAGCATTGGAATATAATGTATGCTTATGGCAAAATTATAATGTTTAATGTGCCAAATTCAAAAGGCAGTATTTGTTGCAGTATCCATTGACTTCACTATTGTCACAATACAAGTCTTGATCAATTTTTACAATAAAGGCAATAGACTTTCACCACTTTGACAACACATATCAAGAAAATGAACAAGAGGCTCAGATAACAGTGCAACTTCTTTTGCATTCCTTTTTCGATTTTCAACATAAATATTGTTGATAAAGTTCTTGTACTTTTGTATTTTTTCGTGCCTCCACTTTCCTTGCAAGGTAAGATTTCACTTTTTTAAAGGCCCTAGACCACTACCTAGGATGCTTTGGTCCAGGGCTGGCCTTGGTTTGAAATGACCTAATTTATATACAGAATATGAACGAGATACTGTGAGACATAACAAATGCCAAGACCAGCATGACGCAATATGTAGATGAATCCAAATGGTCAGCTTGCACCTCAAATTTTTGAACAAATTATGATCACTTCTTTACTTTCCAAATTGCACAAAGTGGGATATATGAACTCCAATGTCTATACCCGAGTCATCCATTTTCTGGTTGAACTGGCCAGATTGGCTAGATTACTAGACTCTTACTAATTTTCATCTATATGGCTTTTGGCCTATAACCTGACTATAATTTAGATGAATCGTCATGTAGAGTCTCATTCTAAACGATCAAAAATAAGTTATCTATGTGATCTTGTTCAATGTGCATCAAACACATCACTGTACATAATGTTAGGATCTAGACAAATCTCAATAAAATCAATGCAATCTTATCAACAAAAAGCATCAACTTTATGTATGGATTGTGAACGATATATTTTGATCATGCCACAAATTGTATTTCACTATTTCGTATACAACTTGTGAAATATTGTATTATCATGAAACTTTAGACTATTATTGCGAATGGTCAAATCATATCTCGTAATTTCGAGTCAAAATGTCCCCCATCAATAAAGTGAGGGCTTTTCGGATTTAGTGGACTTAGCCACTGATTGAATTGATCTCAAAGCGGACCGGGTTGCATCTACGGTGAGAAGGGTAGGATTTGGGTTTGTTGGGGGCAAGGAATAATTTCTTTTTCCGCCAAGGGGGGAACGAATCAAAAAAGTAAATCATATTGTTTGAAGTGATCCAAGTGAGACTAAGACTACTTACCAGTTGAATCAATTGTTTTTTTTTAAGGGAAGAACTAGAATCTATTCAATTTACAAAATGCTATTCGAAGGACATCAAACTAACAAAAGCCAAATAAATATTATTTAAATATTATCTTCAACATATCCCTTCACGTGTAGAGAAATTTATTTATTTATTTTTTTGGTTATAACAAAATATAATCATGGAAAATTCGGACATCACCATAGCACACTTGGTTCTTTCGCTTACACGTGCACAAATTTTAATAAATAGGCGGTAGCGAGGCTTGAACTCAACACTTTTGCCTACTCTGATATTATATCTAACCATTTAATCTAAAAATCTAAATTGTTACGTAATATATATTTTTAAAATATTATCTTCAACGTAAAACCTCTTACTCTCAAGTCTCAAGTATGGATTGGCCATTCTCAAATATGTTACTCTCTATTGAGAGATTTACTTTCATAAAGTAAATTGTTGCTTTATAATTTATCAGTGAGTAATTATTGGTTCATTAAAAAAATATGTTATTTTTAGGATTATAGGAAATCCGAATGTGGCCTCTTTGATTGGAATGGTGACAGTTTTTTATAGAGCAAAACCACCGATTGATAGATTTTTTTGTGTGTGTGTGTGTGTGTGTGTTTGTCCACTTAACTATGATTTTTTTTTACTTTTTTGAAATCCACTTTGTTTTTACTATTGAAAAATTGATTCTAATGTTTTGTGAATACTACACGGGAATAAGATTTTCTTTTTCTTTTTGCTCAACTTGAATTTTATATGTTTTATTTTTTATAAATTATATTGTTATGATATTCATGATTAATGATATGCTC